>CM072681.1:7750190-7831438 GCA_036884735.1 Huso huso | reverse complement strand
TGGTAGTTACGCATTACATTGCCGTTTATTCTGGCTAAAGATATTCTAAAATGGCCTGGACACATTTGTTGGCAACTCTTTAGAAAAGATAATAAATAATTGATTATAGTGCTATTTCAAACTACTAGTTTCTTTTTTAATTGAAAACACACATGTGTCTCCACCTTGTAATCAGCCATTCAGCCTATTTAAATGGAGCAGTGCTTGGTCACTGTGTTGTTTGGGTATCATTGTGTGCACCACACCGAACACATGGACCAGAGAAAGCAGTGAGAAAGGCCCGAGGAGATCAGAAAAGAAAATAATAGACAAGCATGGTAAAGGTAAAGGCTACAAGACCATCTCCAAGCAGCTTGATGTCTTCTGTGACAACAGTTGCAAATATTATTAAGAAGCTACGTCCATGGAATGTAGCCAACCCTCCTGGCGCGGGCCGCAAGAGGAAAATCGACCCCAGAGTGAAATACCGTAGAAGGATAGTGCGAATGGTAGAAAAAGAACCAAGGATAACTGCCAAAGAGATACAAGGCTTGAATTCCGAAGGTGAAGGCACGTTTCTGATCGCACCATCCGTCGCTTTTTGAGCGAAAGTGGGCTCCAGCTGGAAGAAGACCCAGGATACCCAGCACTTTGAAAGAAAAAGCTAAAAGCTTCAGACTGGCTAAAATGCATGGTTATTGACAAGCCACAATCCTTCTGGGAGTAAACGTCCTTGACAGATGAGTCAAAACCGGAGCTTTTGGCAAGTCACATCAGCTCTATGTTCACAGACGAAAAAATGAAGCTTTCAAAGAAAAGAACACCATACCCTGCTGGCGAAACACATGGAGGCAGGCTCGGTTATGTTTTGGGGCTGCTTTTGTTTGGCATGCCCCTGCACAGGGTGTGCTCTTGAATCTGTGCAGGGCACAATGAAATCTCAAGACTATCAAGGCATTCTGGAGCGAAATGTACCGCCCATGTCAGAAAAAGCTCTGTCTCAGTCGCAGGTCAGGCGGGTCCTCCAACAGGATAATGACCCAAACACAGCTAAAAGCACCCAAGAATGGATAAGAACAAAACATTGGACTATTCTTGAAGTGCCTCTATGAGTCCTGATCTGAATCCCATCGAACATCTATGGAAAGAGCTGAAACTTGCAGTCTGAGAAGGCACTCCATCAAACCTGAGACAGCTGGAGAAGCTTGCTCAGGAAGAGGGGCTGCAAACCACTGTTAACAGGTGTAAAGTCTCATTGAGAGCTGACAGAAAACGCGTTTTGATTGCAGTGATTGCCTCTAGCTATTGTGCAACAAAATATTAGGTTATGGTCCCATCATTTTTTATTCATGCCATTTCTTATTTTATTATTTACAATATTAAAATGTTGAATAAAAATCAAAAAGCAAGAATCTGATTTCTATTAAATATGGAATAAACAATGGTGGATGCAAGAAATTACTTTTGTCAGTTTCAGTTCTTTCAGAAAATTGGCCATTCTTAGTTTTTTTTGTGGAGAGTACCAACAAATTTGAGCACGTCTGTATATATATATATATATATATATATATATATAAATTATTATTATTTTATTTCTTAGCAGGCACCCTTATCCAGGGCGACTTACAATTGTTACAAGATATCACATTATTTCACATTATACAGATATCACATTATTTTTTTCTTTACATACAATTACCCATTTATACAGTTGGGTTTTACTGGAGCAATCTAGGTAAGGTACCTTGCTCAAGGGTACAGCAGCAGTGTCCCCCCTGGGACTGAACCCACAACCCTCCGGTCAAGGGTCCAGAGCCTAACTACTATTCCACACTGCTGGTAATATATATCGTACACAAACAGACACACACACAGACAGACAGGCACAGACACAGACACAGACACAAAAAGGACACACACACAGGACACAGAGACAGCCGGACACACACAGACCACGACAGACATACACAGACACAGACAGACACACACACAGACAGTCAGACACGCAGACACAGACACACAGGACACAGACACACACACAGACAGACAGACAGACACACACTGAGATGATCAAATGGCAAAGTCAATCTACTGAGCTGGAAGGCTATCCAGCCAAAGAAATGCCTGGCAATGTAGAAGAATCCAAGATGAGATCTGCATCCAGGTTGCCCACTATGCTGCTGTCGATGGCGACAGGCCCCTCAAAGATGTTTGAAATCCAAAAGGACATGGTCCAGAAGAAAAAACTCTAAAGGGCTTTATGTATCATTGATTTTTTTCAACCAGAACTGAGAACTAATGGTTTACACCAAGCCCACAAATGATCTGCATGAGGCCAGACTGCTCTCTCCACACTTGTAGACACAGTACAGGAGTGGACCAGGAAAAATGCTGAGAAACTGTGGCTGCCTTAGCAGGAAATACTCTAAGTATGGCGATCCTGCACAGCCCTGCACACAGCCTGTCTCTCAGACAATGTAAGAAGGATGAGGACCGAGGAGATCCCTGCACAGCCCTGCACACAGCCTGTCTCAGACAATGTAAGAAGGATGAGGACCAGGGCGATCCTGCATAGCCCTGCACAGCCTGTCTCAGACAATGTAAGAAGGATGAGGACCCGGCGATCCCTGCACAGCCCTGCACACAGCCTGTCTCATACAATGTAAGAAGGATGAGGACCCGGCGATCCTACAGCCCTGCACACAGCCTGTCTCATACAATGTAAGAAGGATGAGGACCCGATCCTGCACAGCCTGCACACAGCCTGTCTCAGACAAGGTAAGAAGGATGAGGACCCGACATCCTGCACAGCCCTGCACACAGCCTGTCTCATACAATGTAAGAAGGATGAGGACCTGAGAGACTTCTACAAGGAACGGAAACTCCTTTACTATGCAGGTGGAAGCACATCCAGGGACAATGTAGACAAGAGCTTCAAGCTGCTGTTCATACGTAAACCTGTCTGCAGAAGTCAGAGTTGCCATGAGCACAGAGGTAAATGCAGACAATTCAATGCCCACCATCCTGGAAGCTGCAGAGAGTATGGTGAAATATACAGATACCGGGGCCCAATACCAGGAGCACTCTGGTACTAGGAGATGAAGCAGAGCCTGACTTTCCTGCATCTGAAAAGAAATGAACTGCCACAGAACTCCCAGCCTTACACCTCACCAGGGGGGGAACACAGTGTTATAGAGCCATCCATCTATCACTAACGAAATGTGGGTATTTTTTTTAACTGCCTGAAACACATCTAATAACCCGTATGTTTTAACTTTGTGTATCCTTTCAAAGGGCAACTTGATTCAGGGTTTGACTGAAAATATTTGCAAGCTGAAATATTTTATGAGATATTAGCAGCTGTAGTTGGGTGGATTTGCAAACTAATACAAGCTCTCTCACAGGGATGCTTAATTATAATAACTAAAATAAATGAATAATCAATTGCAATATAGCAACAATTCGTCTTTACCTTTGTAGCACATGAAGGCTTTCTGAAGGTTGCAGGATAAATCAGTCCTTTTCCGTCTGAATTGACTGAAGCACAGAAGAGGTCTGCCCTCCAGTTGGAGTAGATGACATCATTGCTGTTAGACCACTGCCAGTTCTGTGTGTCATCACGATACAGCCCGATCCAGAATCCCTGAGAGAAGCTCCTGTAATATTTAAGAGCTGCTCTGCTTCTTCCTGGCTGCACAGTGGCCAGGTCTGTGTGCTTCTCTCACAGTACCTCTGAGCTTCAGACCAACTCTTCACAGTTTCCACAAACACATGTTTTCTGATCTGGTTGTACGCAGGCACACAAAACCCTGATAAAGAAGAAACAACATGAGTAACACTAGAGCGAGCAAGGCGGTCATTTTTGACCGTTTTTTTTAGTTTAAATTTAAATATTAAGATACAGAGCTGTGCTTTCCGACTTTTCCTAAATATATGTACTAATTACCTGACAAAGAAAGAATCGTGCTTAGCTGCAAAAATTAGCGGATAAAATAATGTCATACCTATTCTGACCAGGAGCGGATAAATCCATAGAAACATATTATACCAATGAGGTGATGCGGTATTATTTGTATTCATCAGTCAGGACTTGCAGACATGTATTGAAGTTTGATTATATCATCTGCATTCCTCAAGTGAGCGTCTGACATTTCCTATTGTTTCAATGAGCCTCCTGATAGCCCATCAATCAGCCGTGACAGCTCACGGTGCCAGGCTGTGCGGAGCGGGCGAGCCATTGTATATGGAGCGGGGGGCCAGAGCGGACATTTCCAGCCTGCTCTCTAACAACAGCACTAACAGCTAAAAGCGGGTTGATTTTTCTTAAATACATGTTCGGCCACCAGTTTGTACAGGAAATTAAAGAAAAAAAAAGCAGTCACTATACAGTATTTTCCATCTGTGCTGGTCATTTTCAGTTGTAAACCAAAATTAGGCACTTGTATGTTTTATTGCAGACTTGAAAAAATGCATTTTTTTTTAAACCCTTTATATTCAATGTGATTGGCATTGCACTTTATAATTCATTATGGAGGGAAAAATATATATTCTCCCGATGGTGGAGTTCCCATATAAAAATGTGAAACGTCATCAGTGTCCATCTGTCAGCGGTTATTACCTGGCCTATATTATTCTTCAGAGTTCTACTCTAGAGTTCGGCTTCCATACCCTATTCGTGTCAAAGTATACGACAAATTGTGTATTCTTTTATGGGTCTTTTTCGGCACCAATGTTGTACTGGACTGTCAGTTGACTAACTGTAACCCGTCTGTTGCTCTGCACAGTCGTGTCAGCCTCCTTTTGGCCTCTTTTCATCAGTGAGCCGTTTTCGACTACTGGCCTGCCGTTAGCTGGATCTCCTTTAGGTGGTGGACCATCCTTGATACACGGGGAAACTGTTGAGCGTGAAAAAAAACCCAGCAGCGTTGCAGATCTTGACACACTCAAACCGGCGGCACCTGGCACTCTACCATACCCGTTCAAAGGCACTAAATCTTTTGTCTTGCCCATTTACCCACTGAATGGGACACATACAGTTACACAATCCATGTCTCAATTGTGTCAAGGCTTAAAATGCTTATTTAACCTGTCTCCCTCTTCATCTACACTGATTGAAGTGGTTTAACAGGTTACATCAATAAGGGATCATAGCTTTCACCTGGATTCACACTTTGTCAGTCTATTTCATGGAAAAGAGCAGGTGTTCCTAATGTTTTGTACACTCAGTGTGAGCCGCGTTCACTCACTTTCGGGGTTGTGTGTTCAGGGTGAAGAACAGGGGAGAGAGTGAGGAGGTAAGAAGAAGTTGCTACGTGGTGCTGGAGGACCAGCCGCGGTACTTGTTTGTTTAGTGTTCGTCCCTGTGTGTTAGTGTCTGTTTCTTTCTGGCCTGATAATAAACCCTACAGCCAGCCTGTTTCACACCAATAAAGAACGGACCAGTAGCAGCATTGCATTCAATAGAACAAAACAATGTAGGTTAAAAAAGGGAATAACTTTTCTGTCCTTTACTTCTTTTGGGTTTTCTTTTGTAGCAGAGAAACAAACACTATGGACTGAAACCCTTCTTGCCGGCTGCAGAAATCCACATTTAATTTCCTTCAGCCTCCCGCATTTAACACGTTTACTTTTTACCCCCAAATGAAAAAAAAAGAAAGTTTCTAAAATTTAAAGAGGCATACTGTGCACATCTGAGACAGGACAGGTGTTTAAATTGGCCCTAAAACTGGAAATAAATGAATACGTAAATTGAGCCTGATTCATACATTGTATCCTGCAGACTGATGCCTCTGGCGTAGTAGCACTAGGGACAGATAGAGTGCGTTGGGCATTTGATATTGTACATTAACAGGAAGCTGCTTGCGCGTGAGAGACTCAGAGACCAGGTATGCTGTAAAAAATGAAATGCATAGTCAAAAAAAGAACCAAATTAACAAAAAGCAAGCTTTTGTGCGCATCTCTTCCAGTGTGTGTGGGCCCATCCGCCCGCATGCAGTTTTTCTCAAATGTCCCAAACAAGCGGTGACCTTGGAGACTCCATTTCTGCTGGGGGCCCTATGTTAGAGCAGCAGTGTGGAGTAAGTGTTTAGGGCTCTGGACTCTTGACGGGAGGGTTCAATCCTAGGTGGTGGACACTGCTGCTGTACCCTTAACAAGGTACTATACTTAGATTGCTCAGTAAAAACCCAACTGTATAAATGGGTAATTGTATGTAAAAATAATGTAATTGTATGTAAAAATAATGTGAAAAAATAATCTTGTAACAATTGTAAATCGCCCTGGATAAGGGTGTCTGCTAAAAATAAATAATAATAACCAACAATCATAATAATAATAATATGTATAATAATAATAATAATAATAGAGCGTAAAATTAAGCACATAGGATATATGTTTTAGATGCACATGTTACTATATAATTCACGATTTTCTAACACATTGAAAATGGATCACGAAGGCGCAGGACAGCAAAGCAGTGTTTGGAATTACTGCAACATTTACCAAACAACGCTTGTGATGCAGCAGAGACGGACAATGACGAGTCTGGCTCTGAAGCAGACTGGGTTTGCGAAGATGAATCTTCCAGCTGCGGTGACAGTGAGGAGGATGCCAGCCAAGTGGCGGGACTGATCGCGTGAAGAGGGTGCAGGAGATCCCGTGGGAGAAACCAACGGATGTTATTGCAGCATTTATTGTATCAGGCCAAATCGGACCTTGCGAATCCAAGAATGCCAGGTAAAAATGGCAGGCAGTCCATCGATTCTGGGTACAACCTTTTATAACTGCCTGTAACAAGTCATCTAGAGATATTGAGCGTCAGCATCATTGCATCTTCAGAGAAATGCTTGTTACAGTGGATGAGATGTCAGAGGAGTAAAAATTAGCAAAAGAGATTGAAAGGTTTCATTAATTACTTTGGTATCAGAAACCAGCCCCTCTGTTAGAAAATTGGTTTCTTGGAATGGTAAATCACAAAACGTTTTCAACTTAAAGCAAGAAGGCGAGATGCTCTACTACTGTCTGTATAGTATTAAGAACATAAGAACATAAGAAAGTTTACAAACGAGGAGGCCATTCAGCCCATCTTGCTCGTTTGGTTGTTAATATCTTATTGATCCCAGAATCTCATCAAGCAGCTTCTTGAAGGATCCCAGGGTGTCAGCTTCAACAACATTGCTGGGAGTTGGTTCCAGACCCTCACAATTCTCTGTGTAAAAAAGTGCCTCCTATTTTCTGTTCTGAATGCCCCTTTATCTAATCTCCATTTGTGACCCCTGGTCCTTGTTTCTTTTTCAGGTCAAAGAAGTCCCTGGGTTGACATTGTCTATACCTTTTAGGATTTTGAATGTTTGAATCAGATCGTCGTAGTCTTCTTTGTTCAAGACTGAATAGATTCAAGTATTTTAGCCTGTCTGCATACGACATGCCTTTTAAACCCAGGATAATTCTGGTTGCTTTTCTTTGCACTCTTTCTAGAGCAGCAATATCCTTTTTGTAACGAGGTGACCAGAACTGAACACAATATTCTAGGTGAGGTCTTACTAATGCATTGTAGGTTTTAACATTACTTCCCTTGATTTAAATTCAACACTTCTCACAATATATCCGAGCATCTTGTTGGCCCTTTTTATAGCTTCCCCACATTGTCTAGATGAAGACATTTCTGAGTCAACATAAACTCCTAGGTCTTTTTCATAGATTCCTTCTTCAATTTCAGTATCTCCCATATGATATTTATAATGCATTTTTTATTGCCCGCATGCAATACTTTACACTTTTCTCTATTAAATTTCATTTGCCATGTGTCTGCCCAATTTTGAATGCTGTCTAGATCATTTTGAATGACCTTTGCTGCTTCAACAGTGTTTGCCACTCCTCCTATTTTTGTGTCGTCTGCAAATTTAATGAGTTTGCTTACTATACCAGAATCTAAATCATTAAATGTAGATTAGGAATAGCAGAGGACCTAATACTGATCCCTGTGGTACAATCAGCTGGTTACCTCACTCCATTTTGAGGTTTCTCCTCTAATCAGTACTTTCTGTTTTCTACCTGTTAACCACTCCCTAATCCATGTGCATGCATTTCCTTGAATCCCTACTGCGTTCAGTTTGAGAATTAATGTTTTTATGCGGGACTTTGTCAAAAGCTTTCTGGAAATCTAAATAAACCATGTCGTATGCTTTGCAGTTATCCATTTTCAATGTTGCATCCTCAAAAAGTCAAGTAGTTTAGTGAGACACGATCTCCCTTTCCTAAAACCATGCTGGCTGTCTCCCAGGATATTGTTACCATATAAAATAATTTTCCATATTGGATCTTATTATAGTTTCCATAAGTTTACATATAATAGAAGTCAGGCTTATTGGTCTGTAGTTACCTGGTTCGGTTTTGTCTCCTTTTTGTGGATCGGTATTACGTTTGCTATTTTCCAGTCTGTCGGTACAACCCCTGTGTCAAGAGACTGTTGCATGATCTTGGGTAGTGGTTTGTAAATAACTTTTTCATTTCTTTGAGTACTATTGGGAGGATCTCATCTGGCCAGGGGATTTGTTTATTTTAAGAGCTCCTAGTCCCTTTAACACTTCTGCCTCTGTTATGCTAAAGTTATTTAAAATTGGATAGGAACAGGTTGACATGTTAGGCATGTTGTCCATGTCCTCCTTTGTAAAACCTGTGAAAAGTAATCATTTAATATATTTGCTATTTTTTTTCTTCATCTATGATTTTGCCATTTTGTCTCTTAGATATTTAACTTCCTCTTTGAATGTTCTCTTGCTATTATAATATTGGAAAAAACATTTTGGAATTGGTTTTAGCCCCCCTTAGCAATATTGATTTATCTCTCTCTTGGCCTTTCTAACTTCCTTTTGACTTGTGTTTGCAGTTCCAAGTACTCTTTCTGTGTACTTTGTTTTTGGTCCCTTTTAAATGCTCTGTAAAGTGCCTTTTTAGCTGAATATTTTTTTTTTTTTAATTGATCTATTAAACCATTTTGGCCATTTTGTTTTAGATTTAGATTTGTCTACTTTTGGGATGGAATTGTTTTGCGCCTCTAGTACTACATTTTTTTAAAAAACAGCCATCCTTTTCTGTGGATGTTTTCTCTATTTTACTCCAATCTACTTCTGTTAGTCTCTGTTTCATACCTTCATAGTTGCTTTTCTAAAATTGTAAACCTTAACTTTAGTCATTACTTTTGGGGTTTAAAAAAATATTTCAAATGAGACCATGTTGTGGTCTGGGTTAGCCAATGGCTCTCTGACCTCTGTTTTAGTTATTCTGTTTTCATTATTTGAAAAGACTAAATCAAGGCATGCCTCCCTCTAGTCGGTGCCTTGACAAATTGCGTTAGGAAGCAGTCATTTGTCATTTCCACCATTTCAATTTAGGGTCCGTCATGCCCCCCCATCGGTTTCCCATTTTATCTGGGGAAGTTGAAATCCCCCATTAGTATGGCTTCTCCTTTTCTACGCATTCGAATGTCATTGTACAACAGATTATTTTGCTCAGCGTCTGAATTTGGCGATCTATAGCATGCTCCTATTATTATGCCCTTTGAATTTGTGTCCATTATTCTGACTCATATTGATTCTGCATTGTTTTCTTTGTCCTGATTTAACACCTGGGCTTGAAGACTATTTCTTATGTATAGCGCTACCCTCCGCCTCTTCTGTCCTGCCTGTCTTTCCTATACAGTGTGTACCCACTAATATTATATTCTCCATCACTCTCAGACAACCAAGTTTCTGTAACACCTATCACATCGTAGATACTTGTTAGTGCAGTAGCTTCAAGTTCTAACATTTTGTTTCTGAGACTTCTAGCATTAAGATAAATACATTTAATAGTGGTCTTACCTGAGTTGTTGCCCTTGTTTTGATGTGGTCTCCCTTCTGTTTTTTTTTTCTTCCCCTTCCTTTCTAGTTTAAATGCTTCTGCACCTCCTGAAGGATCCTTTCTCCGAGTAGATTGGTTCTCTTCTGTTTAAGTGCAGTCCGTCCCATCTTTATAGATAGTCCTTGTTGTACAATGTGTGCCAATGTTCAAGAAAGGTGAAGCCTTCCTCTGTGCACCACGATTTCAGCCATGCATTTTTGATTTTGTATTTCCAGCTGTCCATATGGTCCTTTGCAAGGCGCCGGCAGTATCCCAGAAAATACCCCAGTTTTGGTCTTGTCTTTTAATTTCCTTCCTAGCTCTCTGAATTTGTTTTGCAGGGATCTTGGTCTGTCTCTTCCAATGTTGTTTGTACCAATGTGGACGACTACTACCAGGTCGTCTCCTGTTCGTTCTAGGAGCCTGTCCACATTCTCAGTGATGTGTTGACTGAGGCTCCTGGAAGGCAACACACTGTTGTAGTAAGGGGTCCAAACTGCGAACTGAACTTGCTGTGTTTCTCAATATGGAGTCCCCAATAATCATGACCTCCCTTCTTTTTGCTGCCTGGCCAGCACTGTCTATAGGGTCTTGGATGTTGTTTCTTTCGTTCTCTTGATGTTTGTTTTGGTCATCTAAATGCTGAAGTGGCTCAAATGTGTTGGATGTCTGGATTTCTGGTGGTTGTGTTTGACAGTTTCTTTTTTCCCTGCTTCTTCCTATCTGAACCCGGCTGTTTCGACTCTCTTCCATCTCCCTGGTGGCTTTCAGTCTGCTAGGGTGCAGACTTCCATGAATTGTGGGTGTGTCAGATCCTCAAGCTCCTGTTGCTGTCTCATTTCCTCCAGCTCCTTTTTCTAGCAGGCTTAATCGCTGAAGCAAGTCCTGGATCGTGCAGCACTTTTACACAAACTTGGTTGAGCTCTGTTGGGTTTTCTCCATTTCCCACATCATGCAGTTGTCACAAGTGGGCTTGAGGACCATTTTTTTTGGTTTAGTTTAGCTTCTGCAGCTGTCAACCTGCTTTCAAACTGCTTCTAACTCGTTGTACTTGTCCACGACTGTACTTCTCCCACGATGTCGCTTCCACACGCTGTAGCCCCTCCCGTGTCTCAGAGCGCCCGCGGGATTTGAATCAACTGCTCCGAGTTTCAGCTTGTTATCAGAAAAAATACACGCCAGCTGCAAGGCTTAAGTTGCAATGTTTTCTGATTAAAAACAACTCAGATGTAAAGATGTAGTTCCTCCTTTCTGCTTCTAACTGCGTTGTATTTGTCCACTCGTACTTCTCTCACGATGTCGCTTCCACACGCTGTCGCTGGGAAGCCTGCTTGCCTTTTTTGTTTGTGTTTGTGCTGCGGGCTCCTTCCTCCCGTGTCCCAGAGCGCAGCGGATTTGAATCAGCTGCTCGAGGGATTTGAATCAGCTGCTCGAGTTTCAACTTGTTATCAGAAAAAAAAAAAAAAATACGCAGCTGCAAGGGCTTTAAGCTGCAATGTTTTCTGATTAAAGCAACTCCAGATGTAAAGATGTAATTCCTCCTTTCTGCTTCTAACTGCGTTGTACTTGTCCACTCATTACTTCTCCCGCGATGTCGCCCATCCGCTTGGTAGAGTTCCATTTGTGCTTGGTAGAGTGCATGCAAAATTCAACCCTCTGTTTTAACAAATTATTCATTTCAGCCCGTTCTACCCTCAATTTGGAATCAACAGCACTACTGTAATGAGAATTTAAAGTGTTTTCTAAATTGCTACAGCCGAACTCCAGCTGAGATATCAATTGCAATTTTGACTTTTTTTAGATGGGATGAAAACCAAATCGCATTACCACACATAAAACTCTTGACAGCAGCACAACTCATTGCTGGATTGTTTACCAAACCCACATTAATATTATACATTCTGTACATTTTGATCTAAACTGAGTCAGAAAATCCTGATTCTGGAGAAGTTAAGTATTGAATCTCCACCTGGTCAATTTGCCTTGGCTGGGGAGCCAGGTTAAATACAGACACAACTGCATAGTGGTCAGAAATATTTCTAGGCAGTATATCCACGTTACCAGAGCAGCATGAAATATTAGCAAAGGAAAGAATAAAATCAACCCTAGAGAATGTTTTTTGATATGGAGAAAAATATGTGAAATCCTTGGCAGATGGATTTTGAAATTGCCATAAGTAAGTCAAATTCAAATCCTTAATGAAAATACACAGAGCATTAGAAGCTGCTGACTGTGTATTAGAAATACTGGCTGAGGATCTGTCCAATTGATTGTATACACACATATTCATGTCTGCGCCCGCTATTAACTTATACTCTCCCAAAGAAAGCAATTCATTTGTGAGCCAAGGAAAAAAAGCAGGCTCATATACTGAAGGCGCGTAGATCGATGCAAAACCAATTTTTTCGCCATTCACTAAGCATAGCAGAGTGCCAGTCTACCCATTTGATCAGAAATAATCCTATCGATAGACATATCCATGTTGCGTTTCATGAAGATTGAAGCTTCCGTTGTCTTTAATCCATCGCTGGAAGCTATAATTAACTTAGAACGACCATTTTGAAATCAAAATGTGTCTATTGGCTTTAAATGCATTTCTTGAATCAAAGCTATGTCAGCCTTTTGCCTACATAAATAATCGAGTACCTTTGCATAAAAACACAGTATGATATAGATAAGAAAGCATTGAGAAATCCACCCAACAGCAACGTACCAAAATAAAGTGCAGGCAAGATTACAGTAAGTTAACAAAAACACAGAAGGTACTTAGAACTCCCAAAAGAACAAGAACAGAGAAAAGAACCCACGATATGTCCCTCCCACCAACCCCCCGCCCCCAGAGCCTGAGGGATCCCCCCTCCCTTAGTTGATACAAGGTTTACAGAGTAAAGGAGTAAAGAACCCACCATATGTCCCCTCCCACACCCCAGAGCCCGAGGGATCCCCCCTCCCTTAGTTAATACAAGGTTTACAGAGTAAAGAACCCACGATATGTCCTCCCACAATCCCCCCAGAGCCCAGGGGATCCCCTCCTCCTCCTCCCACCCCTCCCTGCTGTTAATACCAGTGACATGCACACAGCGATGTCTAACATTGAACATCCCTTACCCACTAATAATAAGAGTCAACATTTAACAGTCCCCATTGAAATACACAGCTATGCAGTTCTGTAGAGCGGCGCAGAGATCAAGCCTAACAGTTACTCATCTGCGACTGAGTCCTCTTGTTGGGGGGCAGGATAAAGATGAGAGCTCTCCCTGCAGGTAGTGGCCCTGGGCTGGTGGAATTTCTCTACTTCAACAGGAGACTCAAATGACAGTATTTCCCTCATAAGAAACCTGCAATATTGCTAGGTAGATTAAGAACATAAGAAAGCTTACAAACGAGAGGCCATTCATTTATCTTGCTCGTTTGGTTGTTAGTAACAATTGATCCCAGAATCTCATCAAGCAGCTTCTTGAAGGATCCCAGGGTGTCAGCTTCAACAACATTACTGGGAGTTGGTTCCAGACCCTCTAATTCTCTGTGTAAAAAGTGCCTCCTATTTTCTGTTCTGAATGCCCCTTTATCTAATCTCCATTTGTGACCCCTGGTCCTTGTTTCTTTTCAGGTCAAAAAGTCCCTGGGTTGACATTGTCTATACCTTTTAGGATTTTGAATGTTTGAATCAGATCGCCACAGTGGTCTTCTTTTGTTCAAGACTGAACAGGTTCACTTATTTTAGCCTGTCTATATAATGACATGCCTTTTAAATCCGGGATAATTCTGGTTGCTCTTCTTTGCACTCTTTCTAGAGCAGCAATATTCTTTTTTGTAACGAGGTGACCAGAACTGAACAGAATATTCTAGATGAGGTCTTACTAATGCATTGTAAAGTTTTAACATTACTTCCTTAATTTAAATTCAACACTTTTCACAATATATCCGAGCATCTTGTTGGCCTTTTTATAGCTTCCCACATTGTCTAGATGAAGACATTTCTGAGTCAACATAAACTCCTAGGTCTTTTCATAGATCCTTCTTCAATTTCAGTATCTCCCATATGATATTTATAATGCACATTTTTTGTTGCCTGCGTGCAGTACCTTACAATTTTCTCTATTAAATTTCATTTGCCATGTGTCTGCCCAGTTCTGAATGCTGTCTAGATCATTTTGAATGACCTTTGCTGCACTTGTGTTTGCCACTCCTCCTATTTTTGTGTCGCCTGCAAATTTAACAAGTTTGCTTACTATACCTGAATCTAAATCATTAATGTAGATTAGGAATAGCAGAGGACCTAATACTGATCCCTGTGGTACACCACTGGTTACCTCACTCCATTTTGAGGTTTCGCCTCTAATCAGTACTTTCTGTTTTCTACATGTTAACCACTCCCTAATCCATGTGCATGCATTTCCTTGAATCCCTACTGCGTTCAGTTTGAGAATTAATCTTTTATGCGGGACTTTGTCAAAAGCTTTCTGGAAATCTAAATAAACCATGTCATATGCTTTGCAATTATCCATTGTCGATGTTGCATCCTCAAAAAACTCAAGCAGGTTAGTTAGACACAATCTTCCTTTCCAAAAACCATGCTGACTGTCTCCCAGGATATTGTTACCATATAGGTAATTTTCCACTTTGGATCTTATTATAGTTTCCATAAGTTTACATATAATAGAAGTCAGGAAAGCATCCAGTCCTCTCTGGTGAAGCTTAGCTCTGACCTGTGTGAAGGCCTTCCTCTTGTTAGCTGTAGTCGGGTAATAATCCACAAAGAAGTTGCGATTTCCGAGATCCCTGCAGAATAGCTTGGCGATCCAAATAGCGAAGTAACTTAAATACTAGTGTACATGGTTTGTTAGAGCCATGTGTTGAGCTATTAAACACGCAGTGTGCTCTGTCTGTCTCGATCGGGATCGCTGAAGAAGATGAGGGGAGAGCAAGGCTGGGGATCCACAGAGGTACTGGATGGGATTGCTCCCCTCTTGTCCCTCTGGTAGATTAACCACATGCATGTTGCAGCGCCTTGATCGGTCTTCCATATCATTAAGTTTGTCTTGAAATGCCTCCACATGGTCAAGGCAATGGTTAAGTATCTAAGGTGTCCATCTTATAGTAACTTTCTCCACTGCTTTTCTGTGTGCATCGAGGTCTGCTCTCATGGAACGAAGGAGCACACCATTATCGTGCATTGCCTCCCTAACAGGCTTCAAAGCCTTGGCTAGCATGTCCTTCACCATGTCGAGGAAAGCGTCAGCCTGCGCTGCCACGGCTCGCTCGATCACCGGTGTTATCTCGTCTGGAGGTGAGGATTTTTTTAAGCGTTTCCTTTCGGGAGTTGCTTGGGGGGAAGCTGGGGAACTTTTACGAGACGCCATCAGACCAACGGGGAACGAACAAAACACAGGAACATTTTGTGAAATAAGTATGATTTAAACAGAATAGCGGGGTATTAGCAGGAGGGTTAATGATATAAACAGAATAGTGGGGTATTAGCAGGAGGGTTAATGATAACAGAATAGCAGGGTATTAGCAGGAGGGTTAATGATATAAACAGAATAGCGGGTATTAGCAGGAGGGTTAATGATAACAGAATAGCGGGGTATTAGCAGGAGGGTTAATGATAACAGAATAACGGGGTATTAGCAGGAGGGTTAATGATATAAACAGAATAGCGGGGTATTAGCAGGAGGGTTAATGATAACAGAATAGCGGGTATTAGCAGGAGGTTAATGATAACAGAATAGCGGGGTATTAGCAGGAGGGTTAATGATATAAACAGAATAGCGGGGTATTAGCAGGAGGGTTAATGATATAAACAGAATAGCGGGTATTAGCAGGAGGGTTAATGATATAAACAGAATAGCGGGGTATTAGCAGGAGGGTTAATGATATAAACAGAATAGCGGGGTATTAGCAGGAGGGATAATGATAACAGAATAACGGGTATTAGCAGGAGGGTTAATGATAACAGAATAGTGGCGTCACCGAAGACCACCTTCAGTTGTACAGTTTTGTATGTACATGATATACCTGCATATATACACATTTATTTTCAAATATTTGCTTATTTCATTTTTACTGTTTTTGAGGTTGCACTTTATGTAATATGTCTGTATATAAACACATTTCTGTTCAAATGTCCATTTATTTACAATGTTTTGGTTGTGTAGATGCTTTATATGACGTTCCTGAATAAACTATGACTTATAGTCAATTGTTTGTCCTTTCATTATAATATTTATGTTGTTTTTTTAGTATGCAGTCAAATTGACCGGTCATGGTTGTTCTTGGTATGTGTATAAACGCAGTCATTCTCGCGTTAAAATGCTGATAGCTAGCGGAGTGAAAGATTAATAGACTGAGACAGGATATTATTCTCAGAAATTCACAGCCGAGGACCGGAAGACATTTTAGAAAATAGATTTTCATTTGCATTTAAAAAATATTTCAGAAACATACTGACATACAGTGCCTTTGCAAGTATTCGCCCCCTTGAACTTTTATGCGACCTTTTGCCACATTTCAGGCTTCAAACATAAAGATATGAAACTGTAATTTTTGTGAAGAATCAACAACAAGTGGGACACAATCATGAAGTGGAACGAAATTTATTGGATATTTCAAACTTTTTAACAAATAAAAACTGAAAAATTGGGCGTGCAAAATTATTCAGCCCCTTAAGTTAATACTTTGTAAATACACTTTTGCTGCGATTACAGCTGTAAGTCGCTTGGGGTATGTCTCTATCAGTTTTGCACATCGAGACTGAAATTTTTGCCCATTCCTCCTTGCAAAACAGCTCGAGCTCAGTGAGGTTGGATGGAGAGCATTTGTGAACAGCAGTTTTCAGTTCTTTCCACAGATTCTCGATTGGATTCAGGTCTGGACTTTGACTTGGCCATTCTAACACCTGGATATGTTTATTTGTGAACCATTCCATTGTAGATTTTTGCTTTATGTTTTGGATCATTGTCTTGTTGGAAGACAAATCTCCGTCCCAGTCTCAGGTCTTTTTGCAGACTCCATCAGGTTTTCTTCCAGAATGGTCCTGTATTTGGCTCCATCCATCTTCCCATCAATTTTAACCATCTTCCTGTCCCTGCTGAAGAAAAGCAGGCCCAAACCATGATGCTGCCACCACCATGTTTGACAGTGGGGATGGTGTGTTCAGGTGATGAGCTGTGTTGCTTTTACGCCAAACATAACGTTTTGCATTGTTGCCAAAAAGTTCGATTTTGGTTTCATCTGACCAGAGCACCTTCTTCCACATGTTTGGTGTGTCTCCCAGGTGGCTTGTGGCAAACTGTAAACGACACTTTTATGGATATCTTTAAGAAATGGCTTTCTTCTTGCCACTCTTCCATAAAGGCCAGATTTGTGCAGTATACGACTGATTGTTGTCCTATGGACAGAGTCTCCCACCTCAGCTGTAGATCTCTGCAGTTCATCCAGAGTGATCATGGGCCTCTTGGCTGCATCTCTGATCAGTCTTCTCCTTGTATGAGCTGAAAGTTTAGAGGGACGGCCAGGTCTTGGTAGATTTGCAGTGGTCTGATACTCCTTCCATTTCAATATTATCGCTTGCACAGTGCTCCTTGGGATGTTTAAAGCTTGGGAAATCTTTTGTATCCAAATCCGGCTTTAAACTTCTCCACAACAGTATCTCGGACCTGCCTGGTGTGTTCCTTGTTCTTCATGATGCTCTCTGCGCTTTAAACGGACCTCTGAGACTATCACAGTGCAGGTGCATTTATACGGAGACTTGATTACACACAGGTGGATTCTATTTATCATCATTAGTCATTTAGGTCAACATTGGATCATTCAGAGATCCTCACTGAACTTCTGGAGAGAGTTTGCTGCACTGAAAGTAAAGGGGCTGAATAATTTTGCACGCCCAATTTTCAGTTTTTTTATTTGTTAAAAAGTTTGAAATATCCAATAAATTTCGTTCCACTTCATGATTGTGTCCCACTTGTTGTTGATTCTTCACAAAAAATTACAGTTTCATATCTTTATGTTTGAAGCCTGAAATGTGGCAAAAGGTCGCAAAGTTCAAGGGGGCCGAATACTTTCGCAAGGCACTGTATATTTTAACATAAAGTGAGATATATTCATTTTTAAATATATTGTAAGATATTTTGAAATCTATTCTGATTGATGTAAGGTATTACCCTGTAACAGACAAGAGGAATAAGAACCTCTCTATATAAATGTAAAATAATGTGTAACATGCAGACCGTGGGCACTATGTACTAATATTACTTACGTGTTTGTAAATACTGCAAATTAGCAGCCTCCGTCCTTCGTAGAATTTTTGCGTGCGATGTCTAAACAGCTCTTTTTCATGAACAACTAGCGTAATATCACCGCAAGTTTATGAACAGCATAAATTACTGCTCATTATACAGGAGAGATCGGAATTTACATCTCATGAGAAATAGATTTGCCGAAAGTCAAGATTTAGAACTTCCTTCTGTCAAAGATAAATGAGTGGTATAGTGAAGAGACAGAAGCAGTATAATAGGATGGAGCTCTGGCTTCTGAGACTCTGACCTTGATGCAACTGTGGCACCGGCCAAGAAGAAAAGGAAACCACATTTCCACAAAGACGAAACGGACCTGATAGTGAAATGGAAGCAGCAGAAGAAAAACAAACAGGACAAACTGAATGTGATCGTTAAACATAGCGCAGACCCTGAGCACAGCAAAACAAACAGAACAAACTGAATGTGATGCGTTAAACGCAGAAAGCGCAGACCCTGAAGCACAGCAAAACAAACAGGACAAACTGAATGTGATGCGTTAAACACAGCGTGAACCCTGAGCACAGCAAAAAAAACAGGACAAACTGAATGTGATCGCGTTAAACACAGCGTAGACCCTGAGCACAGCGAAAACAAACAGGACAAACTGAATGTGATGCGTTAAACACAGCGTAGACCCTGAGCACAGCGAAAACAAACAGGACAAACTGAATGTGATGCGTTAAACACAGCGCAGACCCTGAGCACAGCAAAAACAAACAGGACAAACTGAATGTGATGCGTTAAACACAGCGTAGACCCTGAGCACAGCAAAAACAAACAGGACAAACTGAATGTGATGCGTTAAACACAGCGTAGACCCTGAGCACAGCGAAAACAAACAGGACAAACTGAATGTGATGCGTTAAACACAGCGTAGACCCTGAGCACAGCGAAAACAAACAGGACAAACTGAATGTGATGCGTTAAACGCAGCGCAGACCCTGAGCACAGCAAAAACAAACAGGACAAACTGAATGTGATGCGTTAAACACAGCGTAGACCCTGAGCACAGCAAAAACAAACAGGACAAACTGAATGTGATGCGTTAAACACAGCGTAGACCCTGAGCACAGCGAAAACAAACAGGACAAACTGAATGTGATGCGTTAAACACAGCGTGAACCCTGAGCACAGCGAAAACAAACAGGACAAACTGAATGTGATGCGTTAAACACAGCGCAGACCCTGAGCACAGCAAAACAAACAGGACAAACTGAATGTGATCGTTTAAACACAGCGTAGACCCTGAGCACAGCAAAAACAAACAGGACAAACTGAATGTGATGCGTTAAACACAGCGTAGACCCTGAGCACAGCGAAAACAAACAGGACAAACTGAATGTGATGCGTTAAACACAGCGTAGACCCTGAGCACAGCGAAAACAAACAGGACAAACTGAATGTGATGCGTTAAACACACGCAGAGCCTGAGCACAGCGAAACAAACAGGACAAACTGAATGTGATGAGTTAAACACACGCAGAGCCTGAGCACAGCGAAAACAAACAGGACAAACTGAATGTGATGCGTTAAACACAGCGCAGACCCTGAGCACAGCGAAAACAAACCAACACGTAGATCTAAAAGAAAGGGTCCCAAAAACAGAAAGCATGAATAAAACTAAGCTTGTTTCTATGTATGGAAGTTTACCATGGTAAATATGCACGGTAATTCAGCAGTTTACCATGTTTGTACTCGTCTGTACCCTGACCATGCTTCCCTATGCTTTCAGTGCTTTATTTAAGAATATCGCAGACCCTTTTGTTTGAGTCTCTGTATATTTCAGTTGTGTAAAGGAATAAAGTACAGAATGTAGGCTTCGCAAGTAAATACTTTTCATGGTAATTCAGTTTTCTATACACTACATAACTAATGAGAAGAAAAGATTTCAGTGTGTGTTTAAAGAACTCTGCAATGATTTGTTTCCGTGCTTCCCTTCCGTTATTAATGTAAAGCTTAAAATAAAGCACCTTCAAATATAAAAGAAACCAAAACAAAATGTACTTATTTGGTTTCTTTTATATGTTAAGGTGCTTTATTTTAAAGTAACTAAAAGCTTGGAAACGTTTAAACAGGAAGTTTCAGATACGAACAGCTAGTTGAATCTATGCCAGTGAGAGGCATGGGTAAAATAACAAACCGAAGTCAGGAAAAAAAAAAACAGGAAAAAAATGATACTACATCAAGGATAAGCACAAAACTTCGATACTATCATGAGATTCACACATTTACATATGAAAGTAGTTTGAAAGCAGTTTGCAGCCATGAAACTGAGTTACAGGAATGAAAATGACTTTAATACAACGCGGGTAAATCTACAAAGCCACATGGCCACAAAGCCAGCATGGTTTTAGGAAAGGGAGATCATGTCTAACTAACCTACTTGACTTTTTTTGAGGATGCAACATTGAAAATGGACAACTGCAAAGCATACGACATGGTCTATTTAGATTTCAGAAAGCTTTTGACAAAGTCCCGCAAAAGATTAATTCTCAAACTGAATGCAGTAGGGATCAAGGAAATGCATGCACATGGATTAGGGAGTGGTTAACATGTAGAAAACAGAAAGTAATGATTAGAGGAGAAACCTCGAAATGGAGGAGGTAACCAGTGGTGTACCACAGGGATCAGTATTAGGTCCTCTGCTATTCCTAATCTACATTAATGATTTAGACTCTGATATAGTAAGCAAACTCGTTAAATTTGCAGACGACACAAAAATAGGAGGAGTGGCAGACACTGTTGAAGCAGCAAAGGTCATTCAAAATGATCTAGACCGCATTCAAAATTGGGCAGACACATGGCAAATGAAATTTAATAGAGAAAAGTGTAAAGTATTGCATGCGGGCAATAAAAATGTTCATTATAAATATCATATGGGAGATAGTGAAATTGAAGAAGGGAACTATGAAAAAAAGACCTAGGAGTTTATGTTGACTCAGAAATGTCTTCATCTAGACAATGTGGGGAAGCTATAAAAAAAAGCTAACAAGATGCTCGGATATATTGTGAGAAGTGTTGAATTTAAATCAAGGGAAGTAATGTTAAAACTCTACAATGCATTAGTAAGACCTCACCTAGAATATTGTGTTCAGTTCTGGTCACCTCGTTACAAAAAAGGATATTGCTGCTCTAGAAAGAGTGCAAAGAAGAGCAACCAGAATTATCCCGGGTTTAAAAGGCATGTCGTATGCAGACAGGCTAAAAGAATTGAATCTATTCAGTCTTGAACAAAGAAGACTACGCGGCGATCTGATTCAAACATTCAAAATCCTAAAAGGTATAGACAATGTCAACCCGGGGGACTTCTTTGACTTGAAAAAAGAAAAAAGGACCAGGGGTCATAAATGGAGATTAGATAAAGGGGCATTCAGAACAGAAAATAGGAGGCACTTTTACACAGAGAATTGTGAGGGTCTGGAACCAACTCCCCAGTAATGTTGTTGAAGCTGACACCCTGGGATCCTTCAAGAAGCTGCTTGATGAGATTCTGGGATCAATAAGCTACTAACAACCAAACGAGCAAGATGGGCTGAATGGCC
This sequence comes from Huso huso, assembly GCA_036884735.1. Lineage (NCBI taxonomy): Eukaryota > Metazoa > Chordata > Actinopteri > Acipenseriformes > Acipenseridae > Huso > Huso huso. The sequence goes on along the minus strand of CM072681.1, from coordinate 7,809,741 downwards.
TCCTCTCGTTTGTAAACTTTCTTATGTTCTTATGTTCTAAAAACCTCTGAAAAGTCAAGATACGAAAGAAAAATCAACGATACATAGAGCCCAGTGAGACTGCCCCAGTATACCCCAGGATTCTGAGAGTAACTTTGGACAGACAGACAGCCTCCATATCCTGTACATCCCAGATTAATGTCTGTTTAAAATCTATAGAATAAATAAATAAAAACACCTTTAGGGAATAAAACCAGATTTTATTTTTACTTTAAAAAGTCCCTTTCATGTTAAGAGGACACGCGATTCTCTACACATTTGTAACAATGTAGGTGTGACAGACAGACAGACAGACAGCCTCCATATACCTCCCACAGTACCGATCAATGGCTTGTGCTGAGCTGAGCAGATATAACAGCAGCCAGGTCTGCTCTGTAGAAGTGGAGCAGTGCAGTAAACACACACACACCCAGGAATCACATGTTTCACATTGAACGTGATTGAGGGACACTGCAGCTTTAAGAACCGCATTAACTTTTCTGAGAGGGAATGTGGAAAATATCAAAGCAAATAGTGAGAAAAACAGAAATAAAGGAAACCCACCTGCAAGCAGAAGGATGAGGAACCCCCTCTTCTCCATCACAGCAGACTCTGCATTAGAAACAGAAGACTTTCCATTAATCACCTTCATAGAGGGAAAGCTTCAAATAAAAAAAACAGCAAAACAATAAAAACAGAACACTCAATCACATTGGAACCTCAATAGAAATACTGGTATTATTATTAGTAGTAGTAGTTCTATTTGATGACCAATAGGAGGACTATATCAGCTTTCACTCAGCACATGGTGTTCCAGGTGTTGAGTACCAAGATGGTATGGCTGATGTCACTGCTGATAAAAAAATACTAATTAACATCCCCTAAACAAAAGGGAGGTGCTAACAGAAACTCGTCATTAATTGTAACAAATAAATGTTTTTCAAACTGTAAGTTAAATGTTCAACTGTAATAATGAACCAAAATAAATGGAACAGAGCACGCCACTTAGAGCCCACTGGTCAACAAAAGCTGTCATGTCGCCAGCGGACTCCGCATTGGCATGCTCTAAAGTAACCCTTGATCAGACAAGGGCCCTGAACATGGCTCCACAGTCAAAGATACCCTCCCCAATGATCTTGTGCTTCCTGGTCTTGTAAACTGCCACCAATAGGGTGCCTGAAAATAAAAAGGTGGGGGAGAAGCGCAGCCAGAACTGCAGCAGGAGGTTCTTCAGAAAGAGGAAGAACGGCTGCAGCCTGGTGCACAAAAAATAACTATGGAACACCGACTCAGATTGACCGCAGAAAGAGCATGCAGCGTCCGAGTCGGTGAAGTGACGCAGGATCTCTCCTGACGCGAGCACTCCGTGCAGCACCCTCCATCCTAGCTCCCCGGCTCCTCTAGGGACCAACGGGGAGTACAGGGCCTCCCACTGGGGACTCGCCCTCCGGGGATAGGAGGGGCTCCCCCACCAGTTTCTCGGTGGGAGACAAGGGTGAGGAAGTGGAGAGTGTGGAGCACCGTCGCTTACAGGGTTCTCCTCAACACGGAGCAGAGGGGGGGTCGAGGAGAAATCAGAGATCCTGCTCAGGTTGTTCTCTAGGGGAGGCTGAGGAGGGTCCAACACCTTTGGTTCGATCAGCAGGACCAGAGAGCCAGGGGTAGGGAGGGAGGTTGGCTCAAAAAACAAAAACAAACCAAACAAAGTTAAAGGTAATTAAAATTAATTAAAAATAAGAAAACATGGCAGAGCAATGTGCCTGCCCTTCCCCCACTCTGCACAAGGCAGAAGCAGGGGATTGAAACTAAAATATAAAAAGAACTAAAAAAGTTTTGTTATTAAAACTACAAATAAAATTAAAAGAAACAAAAAGTGCTTTATAATTAAAAAGCAAAAATAAACTAAAAGTGCTTCAATGAAGAAAACAAAATAGAAACAAACACACAGGAAAACAAAGGAAAATGGCTGCTCTCCTGCACTTGGAAACAGTGCATGTGCAGGCAGAGCAAAAGAAAAAAGAAACAGTGTTTTTTTAAAACACTAACCAATAAAACCAAAATGATTTTTTTAACAAAAAGATGCCCTACTACTAGAAAAAAGAAAAAGTAAAAAGATTTAGAAAATAAAAAAAAGTTTAAATAACTGTAACAGGGCGAGGTCTGTGCTGCTATCTGACACATGCATGATCCTGCAGGGGAGGTCTGTGCTGCTATCTGACGCATGCATGATCCTGCAGGGGGAGGTCGAGAGCACCGTTGTAGCAATTCCCATGCTACATAATGTGGGTGTAAGTCTCACCCACCTGTCCCTTTAATTAGGGTCAGTAGCCTGGCCAGGTCAAAACTTCATTTCCCATAGTTCCTTGCAACCACCCTCTGTTCATCCTCTCTCCCCATTGGCTCATTCAGATTTTCACCCCTCCAATCTCAGAGCTCCTTAGTAGCCAGCAGTTGTATTAAAGCTGGCTAATCAGGCCTGAGGTAGACTCCCTTTCTCAGAGGAATCCATTTAACTACAGCATTTTCTCTACTTAAATTTCAGTGAATCCATTACCATCCTTAGATAATTCCAGTGCATCCGTTCATTTTCTTTTGTCGCTGTGCTTTGTCTAAGCTGCTCTTTTTTGTTTTCACTGTTACTTGTTTAAGTTTAGCTGTTTTTCTAGGTCTGTTTAGTGTTTGTTGTTTTATGTGTGACAGCCTCCATTTTTCCGGATCCTCCTGATTTTTTCCAAACAACTGTTCACCATTCAACTCAACACTACTGGACAGTCTCAACAATTTCAACGTACTCAATGTTTTCAACCTTCTACAATCACCATCATTTCGGGACACTTTGCTGGACTGCCTTATTTGTGGTGAGATCATTTCTTTTTGTTTGGATTGTTTCTACTTTAATTTGATACTTTGTTTCCTGTATTTTTTGTTATTTTGTTACTTTGTATGGATTTCAATTACCCTGCTATTACTGGACTTGTTGGGCCTACCTGCCATTCTCCCACCATCTTTTGTCTATCTGTGTGTTGTGTTTGTGAGTGTGGGTTTATTGGAACCCTCCGGACACTACATTAATTTCTGTTTGGTGATACTGTTTAGCCTTCTGTTTGTCCCTACATACTTATCTGTACCATCTTATTTCTTACCTGTTACCTGCAATTATTTGAATTCCTTTCTTATTATTCATTTCATTCATTTGTTCATTTTTTCATTTGTTGACTTTATTGTTCACAATAATAAACTGATTGTTCTTGAAATTGACACCTCTGACGTCCCTGCTTTTTGCTGTCTGTCACTCTTGCTGACTTATTTAGCTATAGGAATAGGGCCAGTAGTCTCCTTTAGGGAGGACAGTGCAACTGCTTCTCAGTTGTGCAGAGTGATCGTTACAGAATTGGTGGCCCGTACGGGGACCCTTTGTGTCATTAAATTCAAATCTAAATTCATCAGTTTAAATTGTTGGGAACTTAATGTCAGAAATGGAAAATCAGACCTTGACTTCGCTAAACTTCTCTGAGATTGGAGATAGACCCCATGTGACTATCAGAGAACCTATCACAGAGAGAACCACCCGCATTAGTGACCTGTACATTACCCAGGAAGGGGCAGATCTTTCTGAGGCGATGATGATGAAGGAACCTTACTGACAGTGTTGTGATAGGGCAATTAACTGAGTACTGTTCCCATCTCACTGACCGTGTTGAGCAACTGGAAACACAGCTGTCTGAGTTACAGGAGAGCAGCATTAACCGTGAACAGGTCCTGCGAGGTTACATCGAAGGGCGCTTTGCAGATATGGAGAATCGAAGGCAAGAGGCCCTTGATGAAATGGATCTGGAAGTGGTGAAGTGCCTGAAACGGGATGTGCTGTGGGGAGAAGAGCTGAAGAAACTCTTCAAAAAGACCAGCACCCCTCGTCTACCACTTTCTTTGCTGTCTCCCTCCTCTAGAAAGCAATCTGCACCACAACAGTTCTCCTTTGACGGTGGGTCTGCTGATTACCATGGCTCCAGAAATGAAGGAAGTCTTTCCCAAGCAAAGCTGCCCATTAAAAATCAACTTCCCAGAGTTTGGCGGGAGGCCAGCAGCGATGCCATTGACTTCCTGGACAGATGCGATGAATTCCTAGCGCTTCGACCCATGACACCAAATCAGATCCTGGCAACCATGTCCAGTGTGCTGAAAGGCTCAGCAAAGAGCTGGTGGGTCGCGGGCGCAAGGGAATCCAGTCCTGGGAACAGTTCAAGACTGTCTTCGTCAAGCCTTTCTGCCGTCTGACTACCAGACCGAAGTGGAAGACCGACTTCGCTCCAGATTCCAACTTCCTGACGAGCGAATCCTTGACTTTGCCTATGACTACCGTGCCCTATGTCTGCGCTGGAAAGCCAGACTTGGAGAAGACTGAGTTGGTTTGTCGCATTCTAAACAGCTGTAATCCCAAACTGGCAAGCTGTCTTAGGGGAACAGTGAAGACAGTGGCAGAACTGGTGCGCATCGGGACCCAGGTGGAGAGAGACAATGCTGCCCAGCGGGAATACTGGGTCAAGTCAAACTCCAGCAAAGCCGTTCAGGACAAGAGGAGCCAGAAAGGAGCTATGAAGAAGCCGGCAGAGGTCAGCATGGTGAGAAGCCAGGAGAAGAAAAATATAGTTCCTGCTGCAAGCCTGACTCTGCTGATCGTGGATGTGGGCGTTCGAGGGCTCCAAGGGCCTGCAGTCCTGGACACTGGGAGCACCTTCACTCTGATGAGAGAGAGTCTCTGGAGGAAGATAGCTCATTCAGGGAAGAGCTGGAGTCTGCACAGGACCAGTATTTCATGCTGGCGGATGGACAGTCACACCAGGCCAAAGGTCAAGTTCGCCTCACTTACCTTCTCCATGGAGAGATCTGGTTTCTAGGCACATATATCCTACAGGATCATCACCTGACGTTTCCCCTTGTTCTAGGCTTGGATTTCTTGGAGAAAACTCATACCCAGATTGACATTGTCAATAGGCAGTATGGTGTCAAACACCAGAAGGATTTCTCCCACCATCCTTTTTTTGCCACGGTATGAGGGGGGAAGCTTCCTGGGACAGGTCCTTATCAGAGTGTCAGCCTCTACTTCCATACATCTTGCCAGCCACCTACCACCTCTGATCCAAAGCCATGCCAACCGGCGAAGGTGACCATGACCATCACTTCAGCTGAACCATCTCCTGTCGAGCAACAACTCCAGAACCTCCAGCGAAAGTGGTCTTCAGTCTGCACTGATAAGTTGGGAATGACCACCGTTACCCGTCACTCCATCTCCACTGAGGACGAAGTCCCTGTTCGGGGTCGACTGTATAGAGCGTCTCCACTGAAGAAGGCTTTAATCAAGGAACACGTCCAAGACATGCTGCTGGATGGAGTTATAGAACCATCTAACTCCCCATGGTCCTCTCCAGTGGTGCTCACAGAGAAGAAAGATGGTGGTTACAGGTTCTGTGTGGACTACAGAAAGCTGAATGCAAAGACTGTCTTTGATGCATATCCCATGCCCCTCATTCATGACATCCTGGAGTCCCTGAGTGGTGCTGCGGTATTCAGTTCCCTTGATCTACGCTCGGGTTACTGGCAAGTGGCGATGGACTCAGCAAGTAGAGCGAAGACTGCGTTTACTACACCCTTTGGTTTTTATCAATTTAATGTAATGCCATTTGGGTTAAAAAATGCTGCAGCCACTTTTCAACGGCTGATGGAGAGAGTGTTAGGAGACCTCCGAGGAAGATCTGTTTAGCCTACATAGATGACATCATTGTCTATTCACCAAACTCAGCGCAGCATCTTCAAGACCTCGAAGCTGTCTTCCACAAACTTCATCTGGCCCGTCTTACTCTCAATCTCAAAAATGCCACTTCTTTAAACACACTCTCCATTTCCTTGGTCATGTGGTTTCAGGTGAGGTGTAGCTGCTGATCCCCACAAGCTCCAAGCCATCCAGGAATATCCCATTCCTACCAACTTGAAGGAGGTTCAACGGTTCCTAGGTTTGGCAGGGTGGTACCACAAGTACATCCCCAGGTTTATGGATATTGCTGCCCCACTTAACAACTTGAAAAAGAAAGATGTCCCTGAAATGGACAGGAGAGTGCCAGAAGAGTTTCAAACTCCTCCAAGAAGCTTTGATCAGTCCTCCAGTCCTCGCTCACCCGGACATCAACAAGACGTTCAGAGTCTTTACTGACGCCAGCGATATAGGACTAGGAGCGGTTCTGACTCAGCTAGAAGGAGATGATGAGAAGGTAATAGCCTCACGCCTCCAATTACTGAACTCTGCCGAAAAAAAAACTACTCCACATCCGAAAAGGAGTGTCTCGCTGTCGTGGGGCAGTAGAAAAATGGCGGCATTATCTGGAGGGGATGGAGTTTGAGGTTGTCACTGACCACGCTGCACTCTCCTGGGCATTCAATAACCCAAAACCTCTTCCAGACTGACCCGCTGGACTCTTCGCCTACAACAATTCACTTTTTACCGTTATTTACAGGAAAGGTAGTCTGAATCTTGTACCTGATGCACTCTCCAGAGCTCCACTTGTACCACCTTCAACTCCTTCTGCGTCAGTGTGTGCTAGCAATGCCCCTGCGAGTAGCATGGATCTTCCCACCACCATGGACCAGATTATGCCGCTCAGTCCAAAGACCCAGCTATCTCTGACATCATCAATGACATTGCTTCCAATACTGCCAATGATAACCGCATCTCCTTCATCCAACAGCAGGGACTTGTGTATCGCCGGTGCCATTCCTAAACAAGGATTCCGATACCAGCTGGTAATTCCCGGAACAGCTGACGGATTCCTTCCTCCACCACTACCATGACAACCCTTTGGGAGGTCACCTGGGCAGGATGAAGACCCTGTTGCGCATGCTGGAGGTTGCATGGTGGCCCTCCATCCGTAAAGATACATGGCACCACATAAAGGAGTGTCAAACCTGCCAGAAGTACAAACCATCCAACACCAAACCTGCAGGTCAACTCCAGTCCACTACTGTGAAGGAGCCGGAGAGATGCTGGGTCTGGACCTAATGGGACCTTTCCCAAGAAGTAAAAAGGTAACACTTACATCCTGGTCATTGTTGATTACTTCACAAAGTGGGTTGAGCTGTTTCCATTGCGGGACAGTAAGACCACCAAAATTGTGAACATTTTGGCCTTGGAAATATTCACTCGATGGGGGAACACCGCAACACATTCTTTCAGACCGTGGACCTCAGTTCACGAGCCAGCTACTCGCAGAGGTGTGCAAGACCTGGGGAGTAGTACAAAAACTCACCACCAGTTACCACCCACAGACCAACCTGACAGAACGCGTGAACCGCACCTTAAAAGAGCATGGTTGCATCTTTTGTCGGAAAACCATCAGCTGTGGGATCAGTGGCTACCCGAGTTTCGTTTAGCCCTCAACACCGCCAAACATGAAACCACAGGCTTCTCTCCTGCAGTACTAGCGCTCGGAAGGACCATCAGAGGCCCATTGGACCGATTAATCGCTGTTGCTCCTGCTCCATCCACCGATCCCTACCAACTGCTAGATCGCCAGCAGCAGATTGCCGAAGAGGTGAGGGATCACGTTGCCAAAGCTCAGAAACGGCAAGCTCGGAATTACAATGCCGGAGAGCACACTGTCAGTATGAAGAAGGTGAGTTAGTCTGGATAAGATCTCACCCTTATCTGATGCCTCGGAAAGTTTTCCGCAAAACTTGCCCTAAATGGTTTGGGCCAGCTCTTGTAACCAAGAGACTTGGACCCAACAACTATAAAGTCAAGTGGGGGAGCAGATTATGTCAAAGAGGATACCGTCAATATTGTTAATTTAAAACGCTACTATGGCGTTCGTCCTTGCACCTCCAGTGTGGGGGGAATATGTAGCAATTCCCATGCTACATAATGTGGGTGTAAGTCTCACCCACCTGTCCCTTTAATTAGGGTCAGTAGCCTGGCCAGGTCAAAACTTCATTTCCCATAGTTCCTTGCAACCACCCTCTGTTCATCCTCTCTCCCATTGGCTCATTCAGATTTTCACCCCTCAATCTCAGAGCTCCTTAGTAGCCAGCAGTTGTATTAAAGCTGGCTAATCAGGCCTGAGGTAGACTCCCTTTCTCAGAGGAATCCATTTAACTACAGCATTTTCTCTACTTAAATTTCAGTGAATCCATTACCATCCTTAGATAATTCCAGTGCATCCGTTCATTTTCTTTTTGTCGCTGTGCTTTGTCTAAGCTGCTCTTTTTTTTTCACTGTTACTTGTTTAAGTTTAGCTGTTTTTCTAGGTCTGTTTAGTGTTTGTTGTTTTATGTGTGACAGCCTCCATTTTTTCCGGATCCTCCTGATTTTTTCCAAACAACTGTTCACCATTCAACTCAACACTACTGGACAGTCTCAACAATTTCAACGTACTCAATGTTTTCAACCTTCTACAATCACCATCATTTCAGGACACTTTGCTGGACTGCCTTATTTGTGGGTGAGATCATTTCTTTTTGTTTGGATTGTTTCTACTTTAATTTGATACTTTGTTTCCTGTATTTTTTTGTTATTTTGTTACTTTGTATGGATTTCAATTACCCTGCTATTACTGGACTTGTTGGGCCTACCTGCCATTCTCCCACCATCTTTTGTCTATCTGTGTGTTGTGTTTGTGAGTGTGGGTTTATTGGAGACCCTCGGACACTACATTAATTTCTGTTTGGTGATACTGTTTAGCCTTCTGTTTGTCCCTACATACTTATCTGTACCATCTTATTTCTTACCTGTTACCTGCAATTATTTGAATTCCTTTCTTATTATTCATTTCATTCATTTGTTCATTTTTTCATTTGTTGACTTTATTGTTCACAATAATAAACTGATTGTTCTTGAAATTGACACCTCTGACGTCCCTGCTTTTGCTGTCTGTCACTCTTGCTGACTTATTTAGCTATAGGAATAGGGCCAGTAGTCTCTCCTTAGGGAGGACAGTGCAACTGCTTCTCAGTTGTGCAGAGTGATCGTTACACCGTAGGATCTGCCTGTCAATCATGGCAATGACACGGAGAGGTTAGGTGAGAGTTGAACTAAGAATTTGCTTAAATTTATTTTTTAAATTGTTTAGTTTATAAATGGTTGGAGAATTCAAGTTCCTTATACAATTTTATATGTAACTTGAAATCTCCAACTGTCTAAAATAATTAAAAAGCTCTGATTAGGCTAATTCTTAGTTCAATTAAGGGTTCAATTAAGTAACAGAGCTCGGTTGGGACAAACCCCAGCAGACACAGGGGTACTTGAGGACCGGAACCACTGCTCTAGATGAATTATCACTTATTGATGTCACTACTGTGCTATTATGCCTTTTATTTTCGAATGGCTCAGGATGCAAATATAGCCTTGCATTTCTAAAATAACGTGCTATGATTTGTGTATAGGTCAGTAGTACTGAGGACGCTGTTTGTGAACTGCGGCTTTAATGAAGTTTCATCACCGTTCCATCCTTGCACAGCTACAGACTACGCGTGTTCCTGCCAGAAATCAAACCTTCTGTCCAGTGAGCGAGAGAGAGAGAGTTGAGACAAGCAGCTTGCAGCGAATGGAAGAATTATTCAGTTTTCTATTTAAAATACTTTAAATGAACTGCGCAAACACTTTCAAAGTCTCTGGCTTTCACTGTACTAACAATATAATCATCTTCAGAAGCGTGGAATTGTGATTGTCGTTCCATCACTACAGAATAGGGTACATGTTTCACCGGTTGCGTGTTTCAAAAGAATGTTTATTTGTGTGTGTTGATCAGAGACATGGAAAACTAATATCAACCTGAATACTGAATATGAATTGCTCAAATAAAAAAATTAAAAAAAAAATAAAAAAAAGATTAAACGACCTAACTAAATAAAATACCATTCGCTCTGTTATCTGCATAACAATATGATTCCACACTACGCCAAGTTGTTTGAGACACGGGATCAAGCTTTGTAAAGATCCAATCAGATCATTACTGTGGTAATAATTGTAACTGCTTTTACAAATGACTTTCCTTGTTTTGTTTCTCCTATCATTTAGCGGACTGTCTCGTATGAATTGTTTGAATTTCACATTTATTAGGACATGTCAATACTTTACAATGCTTTAGTATTTCAAATGGCAAATATGATTTTAAAGAGTATGGGGTTACTTAGCGATTTAAAAGACGAGTCGAGTTTGTAACAAGTGTTGTTCCAAGTCTAACACCACAGTTTTGCAGCTCCAGAACACCGCTGCTAAGCTGCTATCATGTCGCCCACACTGTGACAATCAGGCGCTTTACACATCGGTCACTAACTTGATGAAAATTAAACACATCAAAAACGTTTGCCTGCCACAGACATTCATATATTAATATACCGAATCCACTCCAGGTGAATCACTTTTACTCGGAATACATGTTTTAACCAAACGTGATGGTAATAGACAGAATAGGGCTGTATAATGACAAAGAGACATCCCCGTCTCTCGAATGATATCATCTGCAGGACAATAAAAATAACAATACAATAATAAAGCTTTTTACGTTCCGGCTTTGATTTATACCAGCGCGTCTACTCTTCAGTGCACGTTTATAACATTTTATTTATTTATTTATTTATTTATTTATTTATTTTGCAATCCCTTTTCTATTTCTATGATGCATTCAGTACCAAAACCCGACTGGACATCAACAACAGTGAAAAGGAAAAACGAGTTGAGTTGTGCTGCTGCACCGGAACCCTGTGAGATATATTGATCAAATAAACGGCTTCACACCATCAGTCACTTATTGGGTTGTTATGCGATGGAAATTAAAACATACAAGTACTATTGCATAAAGCAAACAATAATATATGGAATACACATCATCAATTATAATGATTTCGTTTCACTATGTTTGCATAAAGACCCAATATTGCACTTTGAAGTATTGAAAACATCTGATTTGAATGTTTTTTTGGCAGGTTTGATGAGGGCTAAGCAAGGCTGTGCAAAGCACAGCACAGTCCATCGACCAAATGACTTTTTATGCTGCTGCAGATTTAATTGAATATATTTCAACAGTTTATATATTTTTAGAAGAATTCCTCCTCAAATGACTCCCGCATTTAACCCATCAAAACAGACTTAAACAGAATAGGGCTGTATAAGAAACACATATGCATCTAAAACAATACAAAATAAAAATATTAAAAAGAAATACATCTCAATAAAATAATAATAGTAATGAATAATATTGTTGTTGTTTATTTCCTATAGAGTAGTAAACTCCTTCTGCAAGAAGCAACTATAAAGCTAATATGTTCAACGTGGGTTATTGAGGAAACTGCCTCCTTAAAATCTATATTTAAAACCTATTGGGGCACTGGACTTTCACATATAAAAATGCTGCTGTTTTTAATGGATATTTAGTAATCTACATACAGACAAACGCATCTCGATAATGTTTTTGGAAAGTCTTACCTTAGACACAAAGCAGTGCCAAAGTGTTCTCCCTGGTCTGAAAAGCGCTGACACTGTGACGCTCAGTTTAGACATGCTGTGATATACTGAGCATGATGGGTGGAGACAACTAGCACAGACAGTGACGTCATTCAGCAAGCAGTGATAGTCACGCCCATTTTAAAAAAGGTACACGTTTCATATATATTAAAATATACAGCAGCACCAAGCACGATTAAGACAATTACCCCACGTTTTAATATATGTGCTTCAATACATTATAAAATGGCACACAACATGATTCAGACAACAGTGTAGATATGAAATAGAAATGTTAAACTATCTAAGGAACAAACGAAATGATAATCTGCAAAAAATAAAGACTCTGAGTTTATAACTTCGTCCGATGTACTTCAATCCAAATACTTCATCTAAAGAGGCGTCTACTTTGTACCGGTGTGAGGCTCACTGCACTGTACCCGTGTGAGGCTCACTGCAATGTACCCGTGTGAGGCTCACTGCACTGTACCCGTGTGAGGCTCACTGCAGTGTGCTTGTGTGCCAGCTGTCGTCTTTTCTATTTGAGTGAGATAGAGGTATCAGGACGCGAGTCCCGTCACTGTGAACAGCACTTCATTAACTACACACAGTGCAGAGGTGTGCTTATTTTAACATTTGCACAATTATTTAAAAAAAAAAAAAAAGAAAAAAAAGTGATTTCCTGTATGATTGTTGTATCTCTGTAAATTGTATTGAGGGCGCTATGTGTGGTGCAGGTTTATTTAATTCCAGCAAGCGCTGTGACGGTGCAGCCTATCAGAGTGGCTGCCTGTGCTGTTGCTAGGTAAAGTGAAACTTTCGGTTCTAGTTTAGTGAACGAGACGAGGGAGCTGAGACAAGCAGGCTTTAGCAGCTGAATTCTTCGAGTTAACTCGTTGAGTGAGATTTTAAAACGTTAAAGAACACGGATTTATATGAATAAACCAGTTTTGAACTTGAGTTTTGAAGTTGTGAACTTTTTGAACTGGAACCTGGGCTGGAATGTGCGACACTGGGGCATTCGCCGTACTGGTTAATTTAGACGCACACGCGAATGCAGCCTCCACTTGTTTCCCAATACCAAGTGCTTCTTCCAATATTAAATCATCCAATTCAAACAGCAGTCTTTCTATCAACTAGGATGTTTTTTCAATCAGCTGATCTCTAATAAGTTTGTCCTGCAGAGTCCTGAATTTACAGTGTTTAACGAGCTCCCGCAATGACGAAAACAAACTGCAATCCAGACTAACCCGGGCTCTAATCTCTCTGCCTAAACTGGAAGCGGTGCATGAGGACACTCTGACCGGAGCTGCAGTGTACAGCGAGCGCTGCGGTAGCTGCTTCAAGCTGTCATCTGAGGGCTGCAGAGTAGAGAAGACGCGCTGTCCTTCTGTGCCCAGACAATGCAGTAGGATGTCCTGCTTCCTGGGGGGCCATCACATCGTGAAGATCCAGTGCCAGCAACTATATGTTAAAGGAGTCAATCCAGCGGCTCTACGGGACAGACAGAGCGGGCGGGAGCAAGGTAAATTCAGGCATCCACGTCGCCAAAATGTAACACTCACAGGACAAGACTGAGTAATTCAAGACTGAATTTTTTTGTGTTTAACACTCAGGCCAACATGTCTGTTCGCTCATTTACGACTGCCGTAAAACCGTTGCTGTCTGTTTACGATAACCATGGTGATGGTTCTCAAAGTAATAGCAGTTCAGAACCACTGCTGTAATGCGACACTAAACATAACACAGGCACTCTTGTACCTGACCACCTCTGCTGGTTTGTGCTGCTTGGGGTGGCATTTGTGTCCCATTTTACCTGACTCAGACTGCCTACTTCCTTACTGGAATCCCTGAGTGAATAAGCATCACCTCTTCCAAAACAGTCAATAGATTTTAATAAGGAAGCCGCCCCACAAGTGCAATGGCTCTCCAGTCCTTATCCATGTCTAATGCACAATGACTGGATGGGATATCTGCTCTTCATTGCACCTCTTCAGTGGGTTTCTGCAATGCTGAGTCTCCAGACAGGGATCACACTGAATGCTGTACCAGTCTTGGCACTCCCGATGATGTATTCAGGTTAAGAACATGGTTTAAAATCCTCCTACCCCCATTGTAGAGTCAGTGGAGTTCGACCCTGGGGCTCTATTTGGACCTATTTCTGCCCTGTATCAGTATTGCTAATTCTGTAGAAACCAACTTGCTCAACACATGACCTGTACTGGAACCCTGTTGTCATGGAGACATTCAAATCTCTCTGATTTCTATCTGCAGTAACAACAGGTGTGTGCTGCAGCCCTGCTAATCAAATCAGATGTTTTAAATACTGCAATGTGAGCAGCTCAGTTAAAGAAATGAAAAAACAAAACCAGAGCAAAGTATATTTCTGGCTTGGTTATACAAACACAGCATGATCGCTGCACTTCATATATTTATACAAACACAGCATGATCGCTGCACTTCATATATTTATACAAACACAGCATGATCACTGCACTGCATATATTTATACAAACACAGCATGATCGCTGCACTTCATATATTTATACAAACACAGCATGATCGCTGCACTTCATATATTTATACAAACACAGCATGATCGCTGCACTTCATATATTTATACAAACACAGCATGATCGCTGCACTTCATATATTTATACAAACACAGCATGATCGCTGCACTTCATATATTTATACAAAAACAGCATGATTGCTGCACTTCATATATTTATACAAACAGCATGATCGCTGCACTTCATATATTTATAGAAACACAGCATGATCGCTGCACTTCATATATTTATACAAACACAGCATGATCACTGCACTGCATATATTTATACAAACACAGCATGATCGCTGCACTTCATATATTTATACAAACACAGCATGATCGCTGCACTTCATATATTTATACAAACACAGCATGATCACTGCACTGCATATATTTATACAAACACAGCATGTTCGCTGCACTTCATATATTTATACAAACACAGCATGATCGCTGCACTTCATATATTTATACAAACACAGCATGATCGCTGCACTTCATATATTTATACAAAAACAGCATGATTGCTGCACTTCATATATTTATACAAACAGCATGATCGCTGCACTTCATATATTTATAGAAACACAGCATGATCGCTGCACTTCATATATTTATAGAAACACAGCATGATCGCTGCACTTCATATATTTATACAAACACAGCATGATCGCTGCACTTCATATATTTATACAAACACAGCATGATCACTGCACTGCATATATTTATACAAACACAGCATGATCGCTGCACTTCATATATTTATACAAACACAGCATGATCGCTGCACTTCATATATTTATACAAACACAGCATGATCGCTGCACTTCATATATTTATACAAACACAGCATGATCGCTGCACTTCATATATTTATACAAATACAGCATGATCGCTGCACTTCATATATTTTCTTTACTTTGAAACTTTGCAACTCTGTCCAGCACCGCGCTCCCCATGTTGGTGTGCAGGTGTGAGAGTCACTCAGGGCTCTCTGTGCTGGACACAGTGTTCTTTCAGGTGTGAGAGTCACTGGGGGGCTCTGTGCTGGACACAGTGTTCTTTCAGGTGTGAGAGCCAATCGGGGCTCTCTGTGCTGGACACAGTGTTCTTTCAGGTGTGAAAGTCACTCGGGGCTCTCTGTGCTGGACACAGTGTTCTTTCAGGTGTGAGAGTCACTCGGGGCTCTCTGTGCTGGACACAGTGTTCTTTCAGGTGTGAGAGTCCTCAGGGCTCTCTGTGCTGGACACAGTGTTCTTTCAGGTGTGAGAGTCACTCGGGCTCTCTGTGCTGCACACAGTGTTCTTTCAGGTGTGAGAGTCACTCAGGGCTCTCTGTGCTGGACACAGTGTTCTTTCAGGTGTGAGAGCCAATCGGGCTCTCTGTGCTGGACACAGTGTTCTTTCAGGTGTGAGAGTCACTCGGGGTTCTCTGTGCTGGACACAGTGTTCTTTCAGGTGTGAGAGTCACTCAGGGCTCTCTGTGCTGGACACAGTGTTCTTTCAGGTGTGAGACTCACTCGGGGCTCTCTGTGCTGGACACAGTGTTCTTTCAGGTGTGAGAGTCACGGGGCTCTCTGTGCTGGACACAGTGTTCTTTCAGGTGTGAGAGTCAATCGGGCTCTCTGTGCTGGACACAGTGTTCTTTCAGGTGTGAGAGTCACTTGGGGTTCTCTGTGCTGGACACAGTGTTCTTTCAGGTGTGAGAGTCACTCAGGGCTCTCTGTGCTGGACACAGTGTTCTTTCAGGTGTGAGAGTCACTCAGGGCTCTCTGTGCTGGACACAGTGTTCTTTCAGGTGTGAGAGTCACTCGGGGCTCTCTGTGCTGCACACAGTGTTCTTTCAGGTGTTAGAGTCACTCGGGGCTCTCTGTGCTGGACACAGTGTTCTTTCGGGTGTGAGAGTCACGCAGTGCTCTCTATGCTGGACACAGTGTTCTTTCAGGTGTGAGAGTCACTCGGGGCTCTCTGTGCTGGACACAGTGTTCTTTCAGGTGTCAGAGTCAATCGGGGCTCTCTGTGCTGGACACAGTGTTCTTTCAGGTGTGAGAGTCACTCAGGTCTCTCTGTGCTGGACACAGTGTTCTTTCAGGTGTAAGAGTCCTCGGGGCTCTCTGTGCTGCACACAGTGTTCTTTCAGGTGTCAGAGTCAATCGGGGCTCTCTGTGCTGGACACAGTGTTCTTTCAGGTGTGAGAGTCACTCAGGTCTCTCTGTGCTGGACACAGTGTTCTTTCAGGTGTAAGAGTCACTCGGGGCTCTCTGTGCTGGACACAGTGTTCTTTCAGGTGTGAGAGTCACTCAGGGCTCTCTGTGCTGGACACAGTGTTCTTTCTTTCTTTCTTTCTTTCTTTCTTTCTTTCTTTCTTTCTAACTTATTGTAGTCATCCTTTTAGAATTTTAAAAAGCACAAAACAACAATAATGGTAATTTAGGACAGAGCTGCCAGAATCAAAATGCATCCCTCAGGGACTAGACTACTCCTCTAACAAGTACAGGGACAGAAGCATTATCTGTTAACATACTAACATATTAATACATCCATAACTTCTTACACACCAAATCCTGAGCAACAGAGAATCAATGGGGCAGCAGTGTGGAGTAGTGGTTAGGGCTCTGGACTCTTGACCAGAGGGTCATGGGTTCAGTCCCAGGTGGGGGACACTGCTGCTGTGCCCTTGAGCAAGGTACTTTACCTAGATTGCTCCAGTAAAAACCCAACTGTATAAATGGGTAATTGTATGTAAAAAATAATGTGTACAAAATAATGTAATTGTATGTAAAAAAATAATGTGATATCTTGTAACAATTGTAAGTCACCCTGGATAAGGGCATCTGCTAAGAAATAAATAATAATAATACTATGAAGCTAGAGAGCTGTATTATTATTATTATTATTATTATTATTATTATTATTATTATTATTGAGATGTATGGCTTTTTAAGGTTTTTTTGTGTGTTTGTTTGTTTGTTTTATTGTTTTACTGCAGTTGATTGCATTCATATATTTTTCCTTATAGTGCCTGTGGCAGAACGAGTCCTGCCTGTAAATACTGTCGCTGCTTGTATGTGCTTTGGTGGTATTTGGCAGGGACAGTGTTAATTTTTGTCCCTGCCAAAAACATGTGAGAATGTGGCTGTTTCCAATTGGAATAACTGGTGCTATTTGGGAACAGCCATATCCTGTAAAAAGAGAATCGAAAGCTCCATTAGAGAGAGACTACCAGGGAGCTGGATCAAAGGGAAGGGGCAGGTTTGAGCCAGCTGTAATGTCACACGGATAGCTGTGTGGTGACGTCAGGCCAGATGCAGGAACATAAACAGACGAGGCAGTACACACTGAGACACACACACACACACACACACACACACACACACACACACTGAGACACACACACACACACACACACACACTGAGACACACACACACACACACTGAGACACACACTGAGACACACACACCCACACACACTGAGACACACACACACACACACACACACACACACACACACACTGAGACACACACACACCCACACACACACACACACACACACTGAGACACACACACACACACACACTGACACACACACACACACACACACACACACTGAGACACACACACACACACACACTGAGACACACTGAGACACACACTGACTGACACACACACACACACACACACACACTGAGACACACACACACACACACACACACACACACACACACACACACACACACACCCACACACACACACACACACACACTGAGACACACACACACACACACACTGAGACACACACACACACACACTGAGACACACACACACACTGAGACACACACACACACACTCACACTGAGACACACACACTGAGACACATACACACACACACACACACACACACACACTGAGACACACACACACACACACACACACACACTGAGACACACACACACACACACAGGCACACACACACACACACTGAGACACACACACACACACACACACACACACACAGACACACACACACACACACACACACACACACACACACACACACACTGAGACACACACACACAAACTGACATACACACACTGAGACACACACACACACACACTGAGACACACAAACACACACACACTGAGACACACACACACACACAGACACACACACACACACACACTGAGACACACACACACACACACACACACTGAGACACACACACACACACACACACTGAGACACACACACACACACACAGGCACACACACACACTGAGACACACACACACACACACACTGAGACACACACACACACACTGAGACACACACACACACACACTGAGACACACACACACACACACACACACACACACTGAGACACACACACACACTGAGGCACACACACTGAGACACACACACACACACACACACACACACACACACACACACACACTGAGATACACACACACCCACACTGAGGCACACACACACAAACTGACATACACACACACACACACACACTGAGACACACACACACACACACACTGAGACACACACCACACACTGACACACACACACACTGAGACACACACACACACACACACTGAGGCACATACACACACTGAGACACACACACACACACACACACTGAGACACACACACAGACACACACACACACACACTGAGGCACACACACAAACTGACATACATACTGGCAATGTGCCCGCCCGCTGTATTAAAAGTGTAGATTTGTTATTTAGGGGAACAGGAGGGCTGGAGAAATCGCAATTAAATTCAGCGCGGGGTTGCACAGACCATAATTCGTAATTAATTATTCACTTGAATCCCAGCACGTGAATTAATTCTGTGCAACCCCGCAATCACATATTACATTAACCAGCACGTGAAGTGATTTGTGCCTCCTCGTGCCTAAATACAAATCTACACTTTTATCACACGGAAACACAGACCCGCGATATCCCGTGGTACCAATGACTATACACCAACATTAACACACGTAACATACAACACATAACACACAAATGCAGACAGGGGCGGGGTACATTCCACACATACACACACTGACACACACATACACTGAGACACACACACACACACACACACTGAGACAGACACACACACACACACACACACTCTGAGACACACACACAACACACACACACACTGAGGCACACACACACAAACTGACATACACACCTGCACTGCTGTTAACACTTACTGCTCCATCCACTGCCTTAACACCCGAATCAATTGAAAAAACCGTGCAAGAAATTATGAACAGACGACATCAGAAGCAACAGCAGTTCAAGAAAACCAAAAAAGGACCATCAGGTACTTTTACTGCTCTACAAAAGTGTTGATGCCACAAAGCAAAGATTAGAGCAGAAAAAGAGGAAGCAGACAGAACCTCAGCCGTCTGGCCAACTGCGTAGGTTCTGCAGATTGGCATTAAAACAGGGACCAAACAGAAAAATACATCTATTGTCCTGCCTGGGTGTTTAACCTTTACAAAGATCAGGGGATGACACAGGAAATGACCTGGTCTGAACTCCAGGCATCGAAAAGCAGAGATGGCAAAGAGAAAAGGGAAAATAAAATTGACTGGACAAAATAGTACTGTAAATGTAGTTGTTGTTTGGTCAACATATGCAAAATAGTACTGTAGATATAGTTGTTGTTTGGACAGCATAGGCAAAATAGTACTGTAAATATAGTTATTGTTTGGACAACATATACAAAATAGTTCTGTAAATATAGTTGTTGTTTGGACAGCATATGCAAAATAGGACTGCAAATACAGTTGTTGCTTGGAAATATCAAAACACTACTGTAGGCTGTTATTTGGACAACATAAAACACTACTGGAAATCTAGTTGTTGTTTGGACAACATATCAAAAATAGTACTGCAAGTGTTGCAGGTGTGCTTCAGCAGCTTATTATTGATTTATTTGTATTGTTTTTCTTCACGTGTATTATTGCTTATTTTGCTTTAATCACGATATGATTTTGTATATTCACTCTGCACTATTATTTATAGCACTTCTGTGTCCAGCTGACACCCCTCCCTCTAGAGCTGTTACAGCCTGCTTGAGTCCTAAACTGCTTCAGGACACTGAGAAGAGGGATTCTGGATATTTGTATTGTTTTAAACTCTTATTATTTTGTTCATTCTTGCTGCTGTTGATATAGCTGTATTACTTCTATTGCTATAGCCATTGCTAACATTGCTGCTGTTGATACATCTATCATTTTGAATTCTATTGCTATAGTTACTGTTACTTTTACTGCTATTTAATTAGATATTACTTTTGTTGTTAATTGCATATGCAAGGATAGAAATCCTAATGCATAGCAGTTTGGTCCATAGTCTTTAAGTGTGTTGAGTTCTGCCAGTCTCTGCAGTGCTTCCAGTATTACTGTTATTATTATCATATGGGTTAACTTATGATAATACTGTAAAATGTTATATATACAAGATAAGCTAAGTAACAGAAATATAATAAGTTCAATATGTCGTGCAGCAAAAAGTTAAATAGTTAACAATAAAGGAGTGTTTATTCCAGTCTCCTAGTGCTAATGATGTGGTATTTTTAAGACTACAGATGCCATTTCAGGGAGATACTATTGGCCCAGCATGACCTCTGACATTGGAAAATGGGTAAGTGCTTTGTGAAAAGACATTCTAATAAGTTAGACCACAACCAAAAATGTGTTTGTTATGCTTATTAGGCTTCCAAGCCGTAGACTGAGGAAGCCTTTTGTTTTTGTGTTGATTATTATTATTATTAGGGGTCCAAGCAACAAAGTTGCTGGACACCTATTGTTATTGTTCTGATTTTTATTATTCCGCCATATCTGCTAAATGGCCATAAAATGAAAACCGCTTGATGAAAACTCAGGAAAATTGCTACGGAGGTAGATACCTATGGGTATTTGACCCACAAGAAAAATGAAGGCCATATGTCACATGGTATGGCAGCCATATTGGATTTTGTGACAAATTGACATTTTTCAAAAGTCTTGTTGTCAAAAACGGCTAAAGGTAGCGATCTGAAACTTGCTGTACAGAGTGGTCTACAATAAGATTTGTTCATGAGAGGTCAATTGGTCAACTGGTTTGGCGGCCATATTAGATTGGCCAAAAATATTCAAAGATCTTCTTCTCCGAAAGCGTTAGGCCGATCGGCATGTAAATTGGCACACACTCATGGCTGGGTCCTGTTTAAATTTGTTCAAGGCAAGTCGCTGCAATAAAAAACATGGCTGCCACAAGCCAATCAAATTTCAGCTATGACCGGTCTTAAAGGTCAAATGCTAAACTAGCTAATAACTCCCTAGAGAGTCCAGATATTGGCATGGACACTATGTAACACTTATAGGAACCCATACATGCTCTATCAAAAAATGTCATTAAACATGACCTTTACTAAAGGTCATTTGTAAATCATGATTATTACTCCATAGCAACCATGTCCCTATCTACTCCATGCAGATAGGGACATGGTTGCTATGGAACAAACATAGGAACACATGTATGCTCTATAAAAAAAAATGTCATTGACTGTGACCTTTGACCTCTCTTACAGGTTTAATGTAAAATTGGATACTAACTCCTTAGAGAATGCAGATAAGGTCATTGATGCTATGTAACACATATGGGAACACATTTATGCTCTATCAAAACATTTCAATGACCATGACCTTTGACCTCTACTAAAGTTCAATTTTAAAACATTCTTATTACTCCATAAAGATTGCATATATATGCAAATATAAAAACACATAGATGCTCTATCAAAAATGAATCTTGATGGTGCTCATTGGTCACATAATGGACATTGATCAATAACAAGCAATGCACTCAAATTTCACGATAACAGCTTGGAAGCCGTAAAGTTGCTCGCAACTCTAGTTTAGTATTCTTCTGAAGTGCCAGAGGAATTAGAGGTATGGTACACAGCTATGCAATTCTTAATTCTATTTTAATTCTAATTTCTAATTTATTCAACTGTTATCTGTAAATTTAAAATTAGTTTTGGTGGAATTCTGTTTTAAAGAATTTAAAACATGAAGGATTAATTAAATAGTTCAAATTTGTAGCTTTCTTCAATTGATTTGGAAGGATGCGTAGCAAAATAAGAGATTGCTGAAAGCATGAAAAGGCATGAACACATAAGTCATATTGTAAAAACAAATGTGAAAAGAGCATCTGAAAAGATTAATCAAAGAAAAGCAGGTGTGCCACCAGTTTTCAGTGTTGGAGAGAAAGTGCTTCGGCAAAATATCAGAAGCCAACAAAGAAAAGGGGGAAAGTTGGAACCAGACTTATTAGGGCCATTTACTATAGAACATGTGAGGGGAAATGTGGTGGATCTTCATCAAGGAAGCAGAAAAATTGTGCATGGAGTCCATATAAACCACCTAAAACATTTTGTGGCAAGAGAACAGCAAGAGCCACAGAAGGTAATCATGCCTAAGCCTGT
The DNA here is from genome assembly GCA_036884735.1 of Huso huso. Classification (NCBI taxonomy): domain Eukaryota; kingdom Metazoa; phylum Chordata; class Actinopteri; order Acipenseriformes; family Acipenseridae; genus Huso; species Huso huso. The sequence continues at coordinate 7,787,180 of CM072681.1, read as the reverse complement.
GGACTCGGCACATGAAAAGCCACTGATGACAGAAGGCCTGGATGTGGAACCACCCGCACTAGATGCATCAGATGTGGAAGAACCACCCGCACTAGAAGCATCAGATGTGGAAGAACCACTCGCACTAGATGCATCAGATGTGGAAGAACCACCCGCACTAGAAGCATCAGATGTGGAAGAACCACCCGCACTAGAAGCATCAGATGTGGAAGAACCACCCGCACTAGAAGCATCAGATGTGGAAGAACCACTCGCACTAGATGCATCAGATGTGGAAGAACCACTTGCACTAGATGCATCAGATGTGGAAGAACCACCCGCACTAGAAGCATCAGATGTGGAAGAACCACCCGCACTAGATGCATCAGATGTGGAAGAACCACTCGCACTAGATGCATCAGATGTGGAAGAACCACTCGCACTAGAAGCATCAGATGTGGAACAAACATCCGCACTGGAATCCTATACAACTGCAGAACAATGTAAGATATATATATATATATATATATATATATATATATATATATATATATATATATATATATATATAAAGCTTTATTTATCTATCTATTTTTATTTATTTATTTATTTTCTGGTGTTTGATTAACAATTTCTTATTTAGATATTTCAGATGCATGGAGTGGATTAACCGGACGCATAGTGATTTAAAAAATTCAAAAGTATAAAATCTTTGACGCTGACTTACAAAATCTACAGCCAGGACAGGAACTGCAGAGTGAGGTAATTAACAGCCAATATTGGGGTATGTGTTAATAGTGGGGTGGCAAAGTGCATTCCTGGTGGACTGCTGTGGAAGTTATTTTTTGGTCTCACTGAGCACTCATTTACTTTTAATTAGACTAAAAGTTAACACTAGTTCCTAATTGTTTCAGGTGATCAATTGATATCTAAGTGTCTTTGTAGAGAGGTGGAACAAAATAAAAGAAGAGAAGGCATGTCTTATTGACACCTTTGCCATGACTGAGATTTGGCAGGGCAAACCACCTATGATGAGACAGGTTTGTTTATTTTGTTTGTCTTTTTTATTAGTAGTATTATTTTAACTCATAAATAGTAGTAAAGACACTCCATTCTTTCCAGGTTGACTTGGATAAATACACCATGTTGCTTGGGGCAGTTTGTGATCATCATCACTGGACATTGGTCGTAAGTAGTGTATACTGGTTGATGCTAAACATAATCATTTTAAATTATTTAAAATGTTTTTTATATTCCATAATACTGGCAGCCTAAAACAGTTTGGGGTACTTTCTGAAATACTATAAATGGAGAAATATTTTCACCAAACTTGTGAGGTTAATTTTCCATTGACTGACTTATTGTATATTGTATTCCCCCAAAGTGTGTGTCCCATATGCTCTGGATTTAATGGAGAGTTGTGAAAATAAATTTCACATTACTGTTTGTTAGGTTATTTATCCAAGAGAGAAAAAGGCACTGTATCTAAACCCACTTGGAGAAAATGCATGGCAAATTGAAAAGTGCAAAGCTGTTACCAGGTATGTAATTGTCTTTATTTTAATGCATGCAGGTAATTGTCCAAGGTTTTTTATAGTGCCGAATATACAAAGTAATGATTCTAGGTATTTAGAGCAAGATGTTTGTATTTTTTCTTTTGAAGAAAATGGATAAGATAAATTCTACTTTTAGGGCCTTTCTGAGGAAAAAAGGATGGACAATGTCCAGATGGGAATGCTCCACTGTTCCTCATCCAAAACAGCAGGACAGTGTGTCCTGTGGAGTATTTGTTTGCAAGGTAATATTTCAAACGCTTGCCTCCTGCCAGGTTTTTTTTTTTTTTTTAAATAATATAATTAAGTAGTACGTTGCTTTTAAACTTTTATTTTTAGAATACACTTGGAAATAGTCACACATGGTTTTATACTAAATTGTCTTCCTGGTATCCATTAACCTTTTTTTCTAAATGTTTTGGACTTTTTATCCAAAATGTCTCGCACTTCAGTTTGCAGAATGCATTTTGAAAGAGGAGCCAATCTCATTCCAAGAGAGTGGAGCTGCAATTACAAATCTGCGTTGAGAGATTGCTCACACATTAATAAATGAATCTGGTACTTCGAAACATACAGGAACAGAAGTGAAAATACATGTTTGTATTTATATTTTAATCCAGATGCTTAATTTTCATGTGTATATACAATTTTAATAATTATATGTGAAAACATTCAGAACAATACTGATTGAATGCAAACATGTATTTTCTTTAACTACAAGTTCAAGTTCCATTGTGTTCAAGTTCTATTGTTCTAACTGTTCTTTGGTTCCTTAGTAAAATGTGTTCGGTATTCTATATAAGGAGGGGTTCTGATGTCAGAATGTCATGGGTTCTGTTTTTTTTTTTTTTAAATCCTCCCCCTACTTGTCCTATATTCAATTCAGGAACCAGTGACCACTGGTTACCACTTTTGAGATTTGTGTTTTTTTATTGAACCTGACATTTGGAATAAAAGCTTCTGTATTTACCCTATAAATTAACTCTGAACCTTGACTAATATGCTGACATTTAATTTCTTATCTTGGCTTCACAGACAGTTTAGATGATGTGTGCCGCTATTGTGGTGAAAGGACCAGTTCTTCGGGCATGGAGACTAGAGAGTCCATTGAGAAATGGGTATTTGTTTTTCCTACAAACTTTCTGTAATGATGTGCTATTCAAAAGAAACTGCCACTAAATATTCAAGGAAGACGTATTAATAACATTATAATGATGTATCACACTATGTTAGAATACATTTTTGTTAATAAGGATATAATGTGTGTTTCACTGCGATGGACTGGCGTCCCATGCAGGGTGTAGTCCTGCTTTTCACCCTGTATCAGCCATGTTAGACTCCGGCTCACCATAACCCTCAATAGGATTAAGCGGTTACAGATAATGGATGGATGTATGTTTCAAATGTCTAGCTATCACTTGCCAAGACTATTAAGGTTCTAATAGTAAATTCTGCTTTTACAGGTTGCTTGTGATGGGTGCAGCTTATGGTTTCACTGGCTGTGCATCGAGCCAAAAACCGGCCTGAGATGGAGATCTGGACAGCTGCGTGTTTTTCTGCAACAAGTGCAAAAACATTTAGAAAAAAAGAGAGCCAGCCATTACCTTAGCCGTTACTTTGGATTGTTCTAGTTTTTTCTTTTGTTTGTTTTCTTCTCATTTATTTTTTCTATTTTGTATAATTGTTTTTTTTTCACTTATGTACACTTTAAATAAAAATAATTTGCCAGATGCCTGGCAAGATCTTAATTGAATCTAAAGGCCTATTTTAATGCACCTAATAATGCTGGCAACACCACCTGTTTTAGTATCTGCAAATTTAAGAAATATAAAAATTATGCCAGTGTCTAGTTCTGATTCCTTTGATAATTTTACCTTTGAGAAGATGGAATGCCAAATATTACAGTATATAATATTTGGCACCCCCCCCCCTGAGAACACGGGATGCCAAATATTATAGCTTATTGACTATAATATTTGGCATCCCCTGTGTTCTCAAAGGGGGATGCCACATATTATGGCTGGTATACTGTAATATTTGGCATCCCATCTTCTCAAAGGTAAAATTAAACTGACAGGGGATGCCAAATTTCATTTGGGAAACATACAAAATGTAAAGCAGAAAGAACTAAAGAAATGCTGAGATATTAAATCATGTTTTGTTTTTCACAGTGCAGAGAAGCTGAAAAATTTGTATCCCCTGCCATAGTTTCTAAATACAATTGGATTCCAGTATTAGATTACAAATGTTTAGAGGATACCACATTTAAGCATATGGCATAATACATTTAGTCTACCAGAAAGCTTTTTGTAAGCAATACACAAGATAGCTTCTCAATCTAACAATATCTAAATTAGCATATATAATGAGTAAATCATGGTTAATGTGCAGAAATCAAGCATACTAGTGGGGGTGAAACTTTAATATTGGGGTGAGTTAATTAGCTGTGTATCAAAGGAATCAGAACTAGACACTTGCTTAATGTGTATACTTTTTTATCTATTATTTAATGGGGGACCAAATTCTACAGCACAAAAGTTGTAATATTTTACACACCTTTAATTTTCTTTTTTACTGATAAGATCTAAAAACTTCATTATTTATTATTTGATGTGGCTGAAGTTGGCTTCTTATTCACTTCATATTCAGTCTAAGTGTGAAATGCAATTCTCAAACTTGCAAAGCACTGCATTTAAGGGATTAAATCGCTTGGGCCACTTATTTCTCTGCTGGTACACGAAGTTCCACTCCAGTCTATGGCAATGCAGCACTATTCCAGTTCCACTCCAGTCTATGGCAATGCAGCACTATTCCAGTTCCACTCCAGTCTATGGTAATGCAGCACTATTCCAGTTCCACCCAGTCTATGGTAATGCAGCACTATTCCAGTTCCACTCCAGTCTATGGCAATGCAGCACTATTCCAGTTCCACTCCAGTCTATGGTAATGCAGCACTATTCCAGTTCCACTCCAGTCTATGGTAATGCAGCACTATTCCAGTTCCACTCCAGTCTATGGTAATGCAGCACTATTCCAGTTCCACTCCAGTCTATGGCAATGCAGCACTATTCCAGTTCCACTCCAGTCTATGGTAATGCAGCACTATTCCAGTTCCACTCCAGTCTATGGTAATGCAGCACTATTCCAGTTCCACTCCAGTGTGCTGGAGAGCTCAATCCCCTCTGCTGACTGCTCCTGATCCTGATCCGAGGTTTTCCTGAGACAGATGTCAGAGACACACAAGGAGGGCTCAGAGTTTAACTGCAGCAATAACAAAAGCTTTAAAGGATGATGACACTTCTAGGCTTCAGAGTAATCAAGTCCCATTGAAATCACAGAGTGCATTTCAGGGTAAGGAGCAGCTGTGTATCAACTGTAAAGACACTGTGTGGAGGCAGCAGCTTTGTGACATTACTGACAAAGGGTTATTATCAATACTCTAGATTGAAGAATAATTATTATGAGTCCAATATCTCAAAACAGTAGATCTTTATGATCCGGAAACCAGCAACAAACCACATGAGCCCAACGCAGCATCTTAGGACACAGGTCTAAATGAAGGGCACTGTTAGAGTTTGCAAGAGGGATTCTTAAAGAGCGAATCAGAAAGTTTCCATCTCCATTTTCAGTGCTGTAAAGGATGATGACAGGTAGAGATAGCGAGTGCTGCCCCCTGTCTGTACACATACTGGATAATACTGACTTACCTTGACTTACCACCAGCGAGACACAGGGAACCTGGAAAAATATATACAGATTGTTCAGTTTGTTTCTTATAATGGTGTTAACAAAAATAAATACAAACTTCCAAAATGTTTATTTTGTAAATTAGCTGTGCATATTTAATAAACTATCCCTAAGACTGGGCTGTGCTGTTTAAGAAGAAGCCTGCATGTGTGCTGTGACAGGCCAGGTGAAATGTGTGCACTCACTGGGAGTCTCACCTTGGATCCTGCAGTATTGAAGGAGCAGCAGAGTGAACACAGTGAAATGAATCAGAGAGAAGCTCACTCTGTAGCCAATAGCAACAGCGCTGTGCCAGGACGCTGGGGGAAGGAAGGTACAGTATGAGTGTGTGCTAGTGACTTCCATACACCTTGACTGAGCTGATAGGGATTCAAGAACATTACCTGCTCACACTGTTTATAGGAACAGCCTTCAGCCACTCTGTCACTCGAATGGCTGTCTGCTGTAACTGCATTTTATTTGAACCAACTCAGTCAGGGAATTAATGTGTTTTCATTTGATTGATTGTCAGAAAGTAGAAAATAATGATTTGTTTAAAATGTGTTCAAACCCATACATGAAGCTAAAACATTAGTGGGAAATATACACCACTGAATTTACAAAGTACAGTGCTGTGAAAAAGTATTTGCCCCCTGTCTGATTTTCTGCATTTTTGCACATTTTTCACATTGTATTTGGACAGAATTTTTTGTGGGTTGTAGTAGTATATAGAGGAGTCTGAGAGAAAAAATGATACCAAAGTTTGGTGCTTCTTTCATTTGTTTGGTGTGCAAGGTAATCAAACATGCAATCTTCAGGTGTGAAAAGTTATTGCCCCCCAGTTAACTCAACCCAATTAAAGGGATAATTAGGGTCAGCTGTTTGAGTACTTTGGTTAAAAACCAGGCCTGATTTGGGCCAGCCCTGCCCAATATAAATCTGACTAACTTTGGCCCTTACCATCAGTGTGAAGTTGTCAGCACAGGGTTCTAGAGGCACATCATGCCACAAACAAAAGAAATTCCTGAAGACCTCCAGAAAAAAGTTGTTGATGCCTATCAGTCTGGAAAGGGTTACAAAGCTCTGGGGCTCCACCAACCACAGTCAGAGCCATATTGTCCAAATGGAGAAAGTTTGGGACAGTAGTGAATCTTCCCAGGAGTGGCCGTCCTGCCAAAATCTCTCCAAGAGCAAGGCGAAAATTGTCCAGGAAGTCACAAAGAACCCTAGAACAACATCCAGGGATCTGCAGGCGTCTCTCATCTCAGCTAAGGTCAGTGTTCATGACTCCACCATCAGAAAAACACTGGGCAAAAATGGGATTCATGGCAGAGGAGCAAGGCGGAAACCATTGCTCACTAAGAAGAACATGAATGCTCGTCTCAAGTTTGCCAAAAAACACCTGGATGATCCGCAAGAGTTCTGGAACAATGTTCTATGGACAGATGAGTCAAAAGTGGAACTTTTTGGCCGACATGGGTCCCAAGTATGTCTGGTGAAAACCAAACACTGCATTCCACAGTAAGAACCTCATACCAACGGTCAAGCATGGTGGTGGTAGTGTCATGGTTTGGGGATGCTTTGCTGCATCAGGGCCTGGACACCTTGCCATCATTGAAGGAACCATGAATTCTGTTCTGTATCAGAGAATTCTACAGGCGAATGTCAGGCCATCCGTCCGTGAGCTGAAGCTGAAGCGCAGCTGGGTCATGCAGCAAGATAATTATCCGAAACACACAAGCAAGCCTACATCAGAATGGTTGAAGAACAAGAAATGTAATGTTTTGGAATGGCCTAGTCAAAGCCCAGACCTAAACCCCATTGAAATGTTGTGGCAGGACCTGAAACGAGCAGTTCATGCTCGAAAACCCACAAATGTCACTGAGTTGAAGCAGTTCTGCATGGAGGAGTGGGCCAAAATTCCTCCACGGCGCTGTGAGAGACTAATCAATAACTACAGGAAGTGTTTGGTTGCAGTTATTGCTGCTAAAGGTGGCGTAACCAGTTATTGAGTCTAAGGGGGCGATTACTTTTTCACACGGGGGCATTGAGTGTTGCATAACTTTCTTTAATAAATAAATGAAATATGTATCTTTTTTTGTGTTATTTGTTCACTCAGGGTCCATTTTATCTAATATTAGGTTTTGGTTGAAGATCTGATAACATTCAGTGTCAAAATATGCAAAAATGCAGAAAATCAGACAGGGGGCAAATACTTTTTCACGGCACTGTATAAAAACAGTGTCTGTACTGTGCAGTATTTGTTCTCAATCCATTGTGTTGTAATTGCTGGTAATTCTGTGGTCTGTTTAGCCTCTATCTCTTCACACAGGAATATAATTGGTTCACATTTACAAAGATATATAAGTTTAGTGATTGCATTTAAAAAAAGTGGATTATATTAATCATTGTCTTGTAATTGCTGATAATTCTGTGGTCTGTTTTATTCTGTCACAATGTGACCTATTTTACTGTGAGAATAGTCATTTTAGGACAGGTTTGCAATCTTACTTTGCACTTCAATGTGTAACCCTGGCTGCTCTTCTTCACTCCCTGTGACTCCACAGCACACGTAGCTCCCAGTGTGGCTCTTCTCAGTGCTGGCTATGCTGTACAGTACAGAGTCAGTGCTGTTAGTCACAGGCTCCCGTCTCACAATGGTGTAGTGGAGTTCAGGGGGGGGTTTGTTCACTGCTTCCTCACAGGTCAGGTTAAGAGCCTCCCCTCCTTCACTGTGGCTCCTGGAGATGCTGTCAGAGTCACCCTGGAGAACAGAGCTATGAAAAGATGACATGAAGACAGGTTAGTGATTGTGAAGCTGTCTGACCAAGATATTCAAATCAATCAGAACCAGCGTCTTCCATATAGTGGGATTCCCCAGAGCCCCCTGCTCCTTAGAGAGAGGCAGTGCTGGAGTATAGAGGCTCCTTAGAGACAGAGGCAGTGCTGGAGTATAGAGGCTCCTTAGAGACAGAGGCAGTGCTGGAGTATAGGGCTCCTTTAGAGACAGGCAGTGCTGGAGCATAGAGGCGCCTTTAGAGAGTCAGAGGCAGTGCTGGAGTATAGAGGCTCCTTAGAGACACAGAGGCAGTGCTGGAGCATAGAGGCCCTTAGAGACACAGAGGCAGTGCTGGAGTATAGAGGCCCTTAGAGAGACAGAGGCAGTGCTGGAGTATAGAGGCTCCTTAGAGAGACAGAGGCAGTGCTGGAGTATAGAGGCCCTTAGAGAGACAGAGGCAGTGCTGGAGTATAGAGGTCCTTTTAGAGACAGAGGCAGTGCTGGAGTACAGATATGTAATGCTATGGAAAGTGCAGCAACCCCAAGCGCTCATCAATCCCACTTTGATATGTAATGAAAGTGCTGCACACCCCCAAGCGCCATCAATCCCAATTTGATATGTAATGAATGTGCTGCCAACCCCAAGCCCTCATCAATCCCACTTTGATATGTAATGAAAGTGCTGCACACCCCAAGCCCCTCATCAATTCCAATTTGATATGTAATGAAAGTGCTGCCAACCCCAAGCCCTCATCAATCCCACTTTGATATGTAATGCATATCAAATTTTGTGGCCCCAATCAAAGCTCAGTTTAGGGCCCCTCCTCCTCTACCTGTCATGACCATTTTAGCGTCACCACACACACAGTGTCTGCCACAATCCTATGTCTTTGTAAGGGTGTGCTACAGTACTGACAGTGCACTTGAACTAAGGTGTTCTCTTGTAAGTTCAAATAGGAGAGTGAAAGACTTTTTCTTACCTTCTAGTAGCTCTTGCTGCAATCAGAATCTAACCATCCTGGCTTTGGCTTCAGCAAAAGCTTTGATTATGTCCTCCATATTCAAGGATCTCCAGACTCTCTGCTCAATAGAGATCATTGCTAAACCATTCAGTCTTTCCTGGGACATGGCTGACCGCAAGTACGTTTTAATCATCTTCAAGGAGGAGAAACCCCTCTCACCTGAGGCGACAGTGACGGGCAAAGAGAAGAGTAAACGCAGGGCAATGGTCAAATTGCCATACAGCTCCAACAGATTCTCCTTAGATGTAATCCAGCATTTCTGCTGGAGAGGAAATGTGACCGGGAAAAACAATGACAGCTGCCCTCACTTCAAGGACCAAGTCCTGGCTGTCAATGTCCCCTCATGTCTGCTCCAGGTTCCTGCATGACCTCCAGTGTGTCTTCTTGAACGGCTTTCATGTTTATCTGCTCAATATAAAAATCAAACAAAGAAAAAAAATGGTCCACCTGTGTGAACCTCTCACTGACACTATTCAGTGCTATATCAACCAGGGAAGGAAAAAATCTTGCTTAAAGCGGTGTTCTGGTGTGAATTGAGTTTCCCCTGTGCCTTCATAGAGGAAGTGGCGAGTTGTTCTTCTCTGTCTCTCCACTGGGAATGTCATGTCTATCTGCATTTTCTCAGCTATTTCTCTTGCATCTATCTGGGCTGAGGCAAGTCCAGCATCCCTGTATTCCTGGAGAAACTGTTTAACACCATCACTCTCCCTCTTCACTGTCTCAGTCGGCACACTGGGGCTTTGCAGGGGTTTGCTGACGAGGTTTACCTGATACAACACATTGTACCAGATCACAACACAGAGAATGAACCGCCATGTTGTCAGCTCATTTGATCCCTCTTTCAAACAGCTTGCAACAGAAACAAAATACAGAATCACTGGTCACTGAGTAAACTAACCACTTACGATGTATTTTCATTTTGCGAGCTTTCACTGACTGATGCTGGCCTAGTTACGGTAGCTCAAATGTGTCATGATGCGCGCTGAATGAAATGACCTTTTGTAAATAGATAGACATGCAGACAGAGTGTGTGTGGTCTATGAAATCAAATGTGTATATTATTTTACTTTCTCTGAGAAAATAAGGATTTTGTTGTAATTCAGGCTGTAATGTAACACTGCTACTAGACAGGAGGGGGCCCCCTAGCCCCGCGGAGCCCCACGCAATTGCGTGATTTGCGTGTTGGGAAACCACGCCCCTGATGCTATATGGAAAGTGCTGCCAACCCCAAGCGCTCATCAATCCCACTTTGATATGTAATGAAAGTGCTGCCAACCCCAAGCCCTCATCAATCCCACTTTGATATGTAATGAAAGTGCTGCACACCCCAAGCGCTCATCAATCCCACTTTGATATGTAATGAAAGTGCTGCACACCCCAAGCGCTCATCAATCCCACTTTGATATGTAATGAAAAGTGCTGCACACCCCAAGCCCTCATCAATCCCACTTTGATATGTAATGAAAGTGCTGCACACCCCAAGCGCATCAATCCCACTTTGATATGTAATGAAAGTGCTGCACACCCCAAGCTCATCAATCCCACTTTGATATGTAATGAAAGTGCTGCACACCCCAAGCTCATCAATCCCACTTTGATATGTAATGAAAGTGCTGCACCCCAAGCGCCATCAATCCCACTTTGATATGTAATGAAAGTGCTGCACACCCAAGCGCATCAATCCCACTTTGATATGTAATGAAAGTGCTGCACACCCCAAGCCCTCATCAATCCCACTTTGATATGTAATGAAAGTGCTGCCAACCCCAAGCCCTCATCAATCCCACTTTGATATGTAATGAAAGTGCTGCACACCCCAAGCCCTCATCAATCCCACTTTGATATGTAATGAAAGTGCTGCACACCCAAAGCGCCATCAATCCCACTTTGATATGTAATGAAAGTGCTGCACACCCCAAGCGCTCATCAATCCCACTTTGATATGTAATGAAAGTGCTGCACACCCCAAGCGCTCATCAATCCCACTTTGATATGTAATGAAAGTGCTGCACATTGGGTCCTGAACATTTGCAGTAGAAAATGAATGGGAGAAACAGAGCAGGAAGACTGTTTAAAGGGTCTTGGGGTTACAGTGGACCATCTTGCCAATGTGGAAAGGCATACATAGTGTGGCAGAGCGAGGAGTATATCAGTCTCCGTATTAAAAGGTTCATTTTTCCATGATTTATGCTGGTGTTGGTGTCTGGGGACTATAATGGGGTGCAATTACGAGGGTGAACCACTAGATGGCATCACCACATTAGATACTTATCTGTGTTACGTATACAATAAGGTCTAATTAACAAACCACTAAGAACAGGTGTTTTATGTAATCATTGATAGTTGTGTAAATGGGAACAGCCTAGGCTTGTCCACTGAAATAGAGGAGACAACAGCATTAGGTGCGCTTTCCCTCTTTCATTCAAAGAAAAACTTTACACACTAGATTCTGTAATTGTGCTTTTAAAACCGCTTGTTAGGATGTAGCTACTTTACATGTGCATGTGTATCCCCAGAGGGACATGAACACCTTCCCAGTGTGTGTTTGTGAAAGGATAGAGGCAGACAGAGAGGGGTACTCAGTCTCACTGATGAGAAGGCAGGAACAGTTCAATGTAGATTGAGGAATCCTCTCAGTGTGTGAAGGTGACAGAAATGGAATGGAGGGGCAGACAGCACTGACACCGATGAGAAGGAAAGAAGGGCAGAGGAGCAGTGTAAATGGAACTCTCTCAGTGTGTTTGTGGTACAAATGCAGGAGAAAGAGAGGGCAGGGCAGGCAGCACTCAGGTAGGAAGGCAGTCAGAGACAGAGAGCCCGTCTGGAGTCTACAATAGAGGAGAGGATCAGAATGTTAGAATTCAGAGTGTTTGAAAATGACTTACCTGATACTCTCAGTGTAAGAGCATCGCTTGTTTTAGAGTACGGTGGGTTACCTCTCCTTTCACCTTTACAGGTATATTCCCCACTGTGGTCTCTAGTAGCAGAGCTAATTGTGTATGTGTCACCATCTATACTGCTGTAGTAATCCTGGGTTACTGGACCATTCCTCCCAGCTTTGTACCATGTGAATCTCCAGTCAGTGTAACCCCCCTGAACCTGACATCGCAGTGTCACTCTCTCTGATTCGTATATCTGTGTCCATGCAGGCTCCTGGGTCAGGACAGCCTGGGGTCGTTCTGTAGAGACAGGTGATAGAAGATCAGGCAGCAGTCAGCACTCCTCTCACTCTCCTGTGTTTATCCTATATTGTTCCACAATGAAATCAATATGGTAAGAATTGTCTATTATTAATACACTATTCCAACAACTAGAGTGTTTCAGTGACCTGTTTTTAGTCATAATAACGACACCTTTAACTCTGTGTCAGCTGCAGAGGTGCTTAATCACGGTTAAAAAGAAGCTCTCCAGATATCTGCAAGCATGGAAGTGTGACATAAAGATGGACGGCTGTACTGACAGACAAACACCCCCTATATCCACACAATGTGAGATTCTCTACAGCAATGCTAGATTATGTCAATAGCAAGTTTAATGATAATTGGATTAGTGGTTATTCAGATGTGAGACACCATGGGTACCCAGGGCAGCCTTTGTACCCAGCGTCCTACATAACTGGTACAAACACGAGGAGCTTTATACACAGGCAGATTCTCACAGCTAAACATGCATGTAATACAACTGAACAGACACGTGAATAGAACATAGAGAAAGCAAAGAGCACAAGAAAGATAAAGACACACAGGCTTAGCAGCAGCATGGCTTGTATTCACTGTCAGTGAAGCATCATTTTATGTATAAATATCAGACTTCAGCATGAATTTATTATAATGCTGTTTTATACAAGCTAAGTAATACAGCTTGTATTGCATTATTCACAGCTCTTCTACATGTAATACAGCTTGTATTGCATTTATTCACAGCTCTTCTACATGTAATACAGCTTGTATTGCATTATTCACAGCTCTTCTACATGTAATACAGCTTGTATTGCATTATTCACAGCTCTTCTACATGTAATACAGCTTGTATTGCATTATTCACAGCTCTTCTACATGTAATACAGTCTGTTTATTTTAATTTAGTATGAACTGATTACTGTATTTTGACTGGTTTTGGAGGAAACTCAGTGACACAGAATACAAGTTTCAATGCAGATTTGCTTAAAAAAGCTATTTATAGTTTTCAAAAAAATGTATGTAAGTGAATAAATATTTTTTTGTACAAACTCTAGCTGTGTAATAATAATTTACAACAGCATTGGAATCTTACTTGTGCAATGTCATGTGAGCTCTAGACATGAACAGAATAACATCCATCTCCTAGTGTTAAATTACACTTGATAAACAGAATAACATCCATCTCAGTGTTAAATTACACTTTATAAACAGAATAACATCCATCTCAGTGTTAAATTACATTTTATAAACAGAATAACATCCATCTCAGTGTTAAATTACACTTTATAAACAGAATAACATCCATCTCAGTGTTAAATTACACTTTATAAACAGAATAACATGTGATCTCAGTGTTAAATTACATTTTATGAACAGAATAACATCCATCTCAGTGTTTAAATTACACTTTATAAACAGAATAACATCCATCTCAGTGTTAAATTACACTTTATAAACAGAATAACATCCATCTCAGTGTTAAATTACACTTTATAAACAGAATAACATGCATCTCAGTGTTAAATTACACTTTATAAACAGAATAACATGCATCTCAGTGTTAAATTACACTTTATAAACAGAATAACATCCATCTCAGTGTTAAATTACACTTTATAAACAGAATAACATCCATCTCAGTGTTAAATTACACTTTATAAACAGAATAACATCCATCTCAGTGTTAAATTACATTTTATAAACAGAATAACATCCATCTCAGTGTTAAATTACACTTTATAAACAGAATAACATGCATCTCAGTGTTAAAATTACATTTTATAAACAGAATAACATCCATCTCAGTGTTAAATTACACTTTATAAACAGAATAACATCCATCTCAGTGTTAAATTACACTTTATAAACAGAATAACATCCATCTCAGTGTTAAATTACATTTTATAAACAGAATAACATCCATCTCAGTGTTAAATTACACTTTATAAACAGAATAACATGTATCTCAGTGTTAAATTACATTTTATAAACAGAATAACATGCATCTCAGTGTTAAATTACACTTTATAAACAGAATAACATCCATCTCAGTGTTAAATTACACTTTATAAACAGAATAACATCCATCTCAGTGTTAAATTACATTTTATAAACAGAATAACATCCATCTCAGTGTTAAATTACACTTTATAAAACAGAATAACATGCATCTCAGTGTTAAATTACATTTTATAAACAGAATAACATGCATCTCAGTGTTAAATTACACTTTATAAACAGAATAACATGCATCTCAGTGTTAAATTACACTTTATAAACAGAATAACATGCATCTCAGTGTTAAATTACACTTTATAAACAGAATAACATCCATCTCAGTGTTAAATTACACTTTATAAACAGAATAACATCCATCTCAGTGTTAAATTACACTTTATAAACAGAATAACATGCATCTCAGTGTTAAATTACATTTTATAAAACAGAATAACATGCATCTCAGTGTTAAATTACACTTTATAAACAGAATAACATCCATCTCAGTGTTAAATTACACTTTATAAACAGAATAACATGCATCTCGGTGTTAAATTACACTTTATAAACAGAATAACATCCATCTCAGTGTTAAATTACACTTTATAAACAGAATAACATCCATCTCAGTGTTAAATTACACTTTATAAACAGAATAACATGCATCTCAGTGTTAAATTACACTTTATAAATGGATTTCTGCTGTATGTATTTGGACCCTGTGCCACAGAAACAAATTGATAAAAATGGCAATTTGCACAGAGTACTCCAGCGTACTGTGTCATATGCAACAATATAAGAGTGACATACAGCTGGACAGATGGATGGGACGGACAGACAGACAGCCCCATATATCCCCAGAATCCCATATTCTCAATATCTTCTGCTAAATAAGCTTAAATACCAAGTTTCCTGACAATTGGATAAGTGTTTCCTCAAATCTATGGATAAAAGCAGATGAGCGCTTCCACTATCACCCCTTCACAGGGATTGCATCACCAGCGGGGTTAATGACAGACACAGCATTACAGGAACTGATAGCTCATGAACACAAGCATTACGAAGGATCCACCCCTGCTGACTGTCAGTGTTTGCAGACACTGCAGCTGTGCTGGGAGGCCGTCATACACATTGTGTTCTTATATTTGGAGAGCCACTCATCCAGCTGTCATGAAGCTTGGTGTAAACATTATTTATCTAGAGTTATTGAGACTATCAGATTCTTGAGATATAGGAGGGCGCCTGTCTGTCCGCCCGAATCGCCCTCTGTATGTCACTTTACATTGTTGCATATATCTGGAGAACCAGCTCTAGCTGTCATGAAACTTGCTATTACCATTATTTAGTTCAGATCACTGAGAATATCAGATCCTGGATATTTAAGGGGGTCTGTCTGTCCCTGCATATATCCACCTGTGTGGTGCATATCTACAGATCCCTGTTCCTTTTTGTGGTGATGGAGAGCTAAGGGTGAGTTTTGCTGCATACACCCTTTATTATTATTATTATTATTATTATTATTATTATTATTATTATTATTATTATTATTATTATTATTATTATTATTATTATTATTTATTTATTTATTTATTTATTTATTTATTTATTTATTTATCCAGGCGACTTACAATTGTTACAAGATATCGTGATTATTTTTACATACAATTACCCATTTATACAGTTGGGTTTTTACTGGAGCAATCTAGGTAAAGTACCTTGCCCATGGGTACAGCAGCAGTGTCCCCACCTGGGATTGAATCCACAACCCTCCGGTCAAGAGTCCAGTGCCCCAACCTCTACTCCCACACTGCTGCCCTTTGAGTGCTAAACCATGCTTTTAAAATCAATTTTTCCATATCTTTAATTAGCTTTATTAAAATAATTAATAGAACATTGTGAATAATTACAAATGACTTGAATCTACTGGAATTACTTTTGTTTACTTAATAAAAAGTAATTATAACAGCCATTACTAGGAATTACTGAAAACCTTAAAAATTTGCTTAAATATCCTGAATTGTTGAGTAAAAATATATATTTGATAACAATTATTTCAAATGACTATAAATGACTTCAAGTCTACAAATTCGTCCTCTTCAAGTTGATATTCTACTAATGACTTGTTTGACCCATTGCAGGCTCTACGTGTGATACAGTAGGAATAGCAGCAGTGTGTGACCCATTGCAGGCTCTACTTGTGATACAGTAGGAATAGCAGCAGTGTGACCCATTGCAGGCTCTACTTGTGATACAGTAGGAATAGCAGCAGTGTGACCCATTGCAGGCTCTACTTGTGATACAGTAGGAATAGCAGCAGTGTGACCCATTGCAGGCTCTACTTGTGATACAGTAGAATAGCAGCAGTGTGACCCATTGCAGGCTCTACTTGTGATACAGTAGGAATAGCAGCAGTGTGACCCATTGCAGGCTCTACTTGTGATACAGTAGGAATAGCAGCAGTGTGACCCATTGCAGGCTCTACTTGTGATACAGTAGGAATAGCAGCAGTGTGACCCATTGCAGGCTCTACTTGTGATACAGTAGGAATAGCAGCAGTGTGACCCATTGCAGGCTCTACTTGTGATACAGTAGGAATAGCAGCAGTTTGACCCATTCCAGGCTCTACTTGTGAGTTTTGAGTGAAAAGAATTCACAAGGAATCTCTCTCAATATGACTATGACCTTGACCATATAAAGTGGATGTCTGTGGTCAATCAGGCAGCAATTAGTCCAGTTTACAGTAGCAGCTGAGTTAATAAACTCACCAGACACAGTTACTGTCACAGGATTTCTGAGCTTAGAGGAACTTGATCGACTTTTTCTTTGTCCTCGACAGCAGTACTGGCCCTGGTCAGATACAGCAGCTGCAGTGATTGTGTAGCTGTCACCAGTTATACCTGACCCAGCAGTCTGGAGCACTGGAGTGTCCTCACTGTCTTTGTACCAGAGATATATCCAGCCAGTAGAACCCACCTCAACCCCACACACAATGATCAATCCAAGCTCACAGTGATTCCATGTAGGAACTACTATAAAATCTAATTCTTATTAACATAGCAGGCACCCTGGAGTCATTTTTCTAATAAAATGTGATTAAAGTTAATGTATTCACGTAGAATTTACATCAAGCTCACATTATTCAAGTTGCAGAAATTGAATTACATTGCTTTGGTTAAGATGTACTAACTTTAGTGTTATTGAGTTCACAACATTATTCACTGAGTTTCCTCAGTTTTGTTCAGTAAACTCAACTTGTTTTTACAGTGTAGTAGCTTTTTATCAAGTCAGGTCTTAAAGGATCCCAAAGATTCAGCATCACCAACAAGACTTCGGTAACCCATTCCATACCCTCACCACAGTAAAGAACTGTGTCCTCTGGTCCTGGGTTCAGAACTAAGAAGAACACAAGAAGAAAAGGGAACCACTGATAATCATGCTATAATAATGTAAGAATCTGGATTTTAAAACCTTGATTAGCAGTCAGCCAATGTAATATTCTTATTGAAAAGCTTTCCAGCAATACCACACATAGCCTCTCGGTGGAGGGAGAGTATGGCACTGTAATGGCTAGTGTTTGCTCGAGTCATTCTTTGTTTTATTAAATTGTTATATTGGACAGAAGAAAAGGAAAGCTGATTTCAAAAAGTGTGTGTGTTTTTATAGATGATCAGGAAGCAGGGATGAGAATCTTTACCAGTCTCTTCACTTTGTGACTGAATTGCCACAGCCTGTTTTCAACACACAGACCTAACATGAAAAGTGGCATTTCTCAAACCAGCTTCATGCTTTTCCCCATGAATTGTAAATCCTGTTTTTAAACTGTGTTCACATTGTAAACTGTTGTCTTACCTTCATACTGTCTGGAGCAGCTCACTACAGTCAGCACTGAAAATCACAAAAGAGACAGTCAGGGACTAGACCCTTATAAAAGCACCACAGTCATGTTGCTGTTTACAATGCTTTTACCATTGTTATACCGTGCTCATCAGTTATAGGTGCCTGCCATACATACATGTAACATGTGCTAACATAGGGAGAAGTAAGAGCCAGCGCCATCTAGTGATCTGTCACTTTTGATCAGGTTTCCTTCTCTTGTTTTGTTAGTAACACACTGCTGTGCACTACTTGGTGCTGGTGTATATAATAATATAAATACACTCTAATCTAGCCTATATTAAATATGTATATGACAGGCAGCTCCTGAACTCATAGTCAAAGCACCTTAACACAGACTTACCAAATAATACAAACACAAGATTTGAGTCATTTCAATAAGAACCCTGTGAATGATTGTAAAGGTGAGGGAAGAGTAAAACAAAGCAAGACAATGTCACCTAATAATAATCCTTCATTAACTTGGACACATGGGGGTTTAGGAAACTGACAGTTCTGTAGCTGTAGTTCAGTATTCATACTGATTCCAGTGTTCATAGTGAAGAGAAGAAAGCAGACTTGAGTTGTAAATTCAGTTCAATAATGGGTGTGATAAGTGTAACAGAGAGAAGCTGGGCACACACTGCTGACCACACACACTGCAGGTGAGCATCTAACCCCTATGCAAAAGAGCCAGGCTCCTCTGCATGTGGTTATAGAGCTTTTAATCTCATCTCACCAGCAGGGGGTCAGAACCATAATGGCAGTGCATCACACAACACTGCCCGTTACACTGGCAGCACAATTATCTATTAGTCTATTAATTTATGATCTATAAGCAGGGATGGAATAAGACTCCCATTGGCGTAGCAGTTTGGGGGAGTAATTTGCCATGACACCTGTAGAGGCTTTTTATGATTGAGGGGGGGTGCTTCCTCATGCTATTTTTAGTGTTCCCACCGAATTAATATTAAAATAATTAAGGCCTGTATAAATCGTTGCAAGATCTTCAAAAAGATTCAGCTCGATTGTGACCAAAGCATGAAAATTGCAGACATTTTGTTCAAGTGCTTTAATTATGAAGGTAATTCAAAAGCCTTTACAAATAGTGTTTCATTTTCATATTTCATAAAAGAAGTAATTTCATAATACCAAATAATGAAACACCAGCATTCTTTTTTAATTGTACACACACACACACACACACACACATATATATATATAATGTAACAAGAAGTGAAAGTCTCTACTGAAAAACAATAGTTCAGAATTCTTTTCAGCCAGACTACCAGTTTAAACAGCTTACCAAAAAGTTTTCAGAGAGACATTCATGGTCGCACTCGCCATTTTTTCTTCAAAAGGATTAATTATTTAACTCCTGCTCATTTATTTTCTTAATAAAATGTATCTTATTAATTTAAAACCATGATTGTAACAAACAACCACAGTTTACATATCTAACAATAAACAGATCTCAAAGTTATGTTTGTTGTTATAATAATCACAGTTGTCTGATTCTAGAGAGATTATTTATGACTTTTATGAATAAGTATCTTTGAAGAATTACAACTTATTTTTTTTAATGCAGTGTGTATTTTTGTCCTTTATATTCATTTTGTATTTTTGAAAGTTCATTTTGTATGCATTTGTGTTTTTGTATAAATCTGTCTAAACGTCCATTTATAGCAGTTGTCATGTGTGTAATGATCTGTAATTGTATATCTGTGTTGATTCTTGTTTATAGCAGTTGTTATGTGTGTGTAATGATCTGTAATTGTATATATCTGTGTTGATTCTTGTTTATAGCAGTTGTTATGTGTGTGTAATGATCTGTAATTGTATATATCTGTGTGATTCTTGTTTATAGCAGTTGTTATGCATGTGTAATGATCTGTAATTGTATATATCTGTGTTGATTCTTGTTTAAAGCAGTTGTTATGTGTGTGTAATGATCTGTAATTGTATATATCTTCATGTGATTCTTGTTTATAGCAGTTGTTATGCATGTGTAATGATCTGTAATTGTATATATCTGTGTGATTCTTGTTTATAGCAGTTGTTGCGCATGTAATGATCTGTAATTGTATATATTTATTGTGATTCTTTTGTTTATAGCAGTTGTTATGTGTGTGTAATGATCTGTAATTGTATATATCTGTGTGATTCTTGTTTATAGCAGTTGTTATGTGTGTGTAATGATCTGTAATTGTATATATCTGTGTGATTCTTGTTTATAGCAGTTGTTATGCATGTGTAATGATCTGTAATTGTATATATTTGTGTGATTCTTGTTTATAGCAGTTGTTGTGTATGTGTAATGATCTGTAATTGTATATATGTGTTGATTCTGTTTATAGCAGTTGTTATGTGTGTAATGATCTGTAATTGTATATATCTGTGTTGATTCTTGTTTATGCTTGATGCCCTGATGAAGGTGTGAATGCACACTGGAAAGCGTCTTTGTGACTTTGTAAATATCTAGAATAAAATACAATGATAACAACTGCACTTGGTTTCATCCATGTGGAGATGCCTGTTCCTTACATGTAATATTTTGAGTGATGCATTTACTTGACCACATGTTATGTTGTTTTTTTAAAACGTTTAAAAAGCTTTGAAAACATCTAATTATTACAACAATCAATAGAGATTGTAACACCATGGTGTCACAGTAACTGTTAACCTCTATACAGTATTAACCCAGTAAAGACACTGCTAACCTCTATACAGTATTAACCCAGTAAAGACACTGCTAACCTCTATACAGTATTAACCCAGTAAAGACACTGTTAACCTCTATACAGTATTAACCCAGTAAAGACACTGTTAACCTCTACAGTATTAACCCAGTAAAGACACTGTTAACCTCTATACAGTATTAACCCAGCAAAGACACTGTTAATCTATACAGTATTAACAGTAAAGACACTGTTTGCTGGTAGCAGTTATTAAATGACCAAAACAATTATAATTGTACACATCCTATCCCGTTGTAACAGATATGTGATATAACGATTCTGCATATTAATTACAACCCCTTTTGATACCTCTTTTTATAGCGATTATTTAAGAATCTACCTCTTAAAAAATGTTAAACATGTAAAAGAATAAAAGAACCAAGGTGCTAACATCTATTAGCAAAAGTATAAATAAAAAAAAAGAAATGAACGTTTAAGTAATTTGAATATCTAGACTAGACGTGTTAGTGCTGGTCGTGCTGTTTGTTCAGTAATGTGTTCACAGTGTGTTCATGAAGTTTATTCAGAGTAATCAGTCTGCATCCAGTTGTTTGATTTCTACATCTTGTCATTCAAACCAGAGACTAATTGCTATCCCTACTGTTGACTGTATCACCGCTGGCATTGACAGACAGCATTCAGAGGTGTGGACGAGAACAGATTTTCTTTCATCAGCAGAAAAAGGTGTTTTATTCTTTAGCATACCTGCCTGTCCTTTACCGTGTTATACTTTTTACCATGGACCATGCAGTACCACACTTACATTTCATTTACCATACATTGACTAGCTTTTCTACACTTTACTACACTTTTACCATGAAACACTTCCCTACTTTACCATGCATACAGTATGTTTTACAATACTCTATTTCATTTACCTGGCTTGTACACTCTGCTTTTACCATGACATTCCCACAAGACACCACCTCAAAATAGATTTGAAATTACGATCCAGTCTTCAAACCCGAAGCTTTCACTCTAACTGTCCCCAAACCAGATGGATAATCAGCAGAATGTTTAATAAAGCACCAGCAATAATACTTACATATCAGTGCAGCGACTTCACAAGCCTGCATTCTGTCTGGAGACACTTTCAGAAAACTGAGGTCAATGTAGAAACTTCAGTTTGAAGTTGCAAACATACAGGTTCCTCCCACTGTGCCTATTTAGTAAATGACCACAAATCTATTTCTAATATGTCTTATTTTGTCATCTGACAGAATATAACCATGTGATCTCATTTCGGGTATATTTTTTTTTTACATCAAACAACTTCATTATATTTAATAAGTTAAAACTTCTATTAACCAGCTGGCTGCTGTAAGCAGAATCCCTCTGTGATGAGGTATGGGTGGGTTACCTCTCATGTGTTGATACACTGGGATCTTGTTTGTAAATTCTTATGTTCTTATGAAGTAATCAATCAAGGAATCACACACACACACACTGTCATACATTATAATTAGGGCTACTGTTTTTCGGTTACTTTATGTATCACAATATGTATAGCAGTAACTCGACAGTACGCTCCACTTCAGTTGTACCTTCTTTTCTTTGCTGTCTTCCACAATGAAATCCTTCTGGTCAAGGCACATTCTTCTGGGTTTTGTGTCCAGGCATTTTTTAGTTGTTTTACATTTCGCCACAATTTGAACTTCTGTTTTAAATCCTCTGTATCTTAACTGTAATACAGCTTAAATCCCGCGAACAAGCCTCCTTGTAATCTGCTTAAATCTTGCAAGCGGAGTCACCAATGGAAATGTAGGAATGTGCTGCCATCCAGTAGTTTAAAGGGGGTGGGTTTAAAGTATTGTAACGATCTTCAAGGTCGTCAATGAAATAAGACTCAGGGAGACCAGATGGTATTCCAAACAAACTGACAGGACAGCGAATCCCTGTCTGGGGCCGGGGTTCACTCCAAAATAATAAAAGTTCCTGCCCTCTCACTTCACGGCTTCATCTCACTCTCCCTCCATGCACTCTCCTTTCTTCTCCGCCCACTCTCATTCTCTTTCAGACTCCTCTGGGCTCTTTCACTGCTTCACAGCTAGGGGCCTTCTCTCTCGTGCCTCCTCACTGTCCCTCAGTCTCACAGGAAGCACTCACTTGGAAGTCTCGTCGTTCTCCACCTCGGGGCTCCTCTGGGCCTCCCTCCTGTCCCTCAGTCTCTGGGAAGCACTCACTTGAAGTCTGCGTCGCGTTTTCCCTCAAGCCTTCTCTCGTGCCTCCCTCACTGTCCCTCAGTCTACGAGGAAGCACTCCTTGAAGTCTGAGTGCTTCTCCACCTCAAGGCTTCTCCATTGCCTCCCTCACTGTCCCTCAGTCTCACGGAAGCACTCACTTCGAAAGTCTGCATGCTTCTCCTCAAGGCTTCTCTCGTGCCTCCCTCACTGTCCTCAGTCTCACAGGAAGCACTCACTTCGAAGTCTGCATGCTTCTCCCTCAAGGCTCCTCTGGGTGCCTCCCTCACTGTCCCCTCAGTCTCACAGGAAGCACTCACTTCAAGTCTGCGTGCTTCTCCACCCTCAAGGCTCCTCTCGTGCCTCCCTCACTGTCCTCAGTCTCACAGGAAGCACTCACTTTGAAGTCCGCGTGCTTCTCCACCTCAAGGCTTCTCTCAGGCCTCCCTCACTGTCCTCAGTCTCACAGGAAGCACTCACTAAGTCTGCATGCTTCTCCCTCAAGGCTTCTCTCGTGCCTCCCTCACTGTCCCTCAGTCTCACAGGAAGCACTCACTTGAAGTCTGCGTGGCCTCCACCTCAAGGCTTCTCTCGGCCTCCCTCACTGTCCCTCAGTCTCACAGGAAGCACTCACTTGAAGTCTGCGTGCTTCTCCACCTCAAGGCTTCTCTCGTGCCTCCTCACTGTCCCTCAGTCTCACAGGAAGCACTCACTTCAGAAGTCTGCGTGCTTCCACCTCAAGTCTTCTCTGTCCCCCCCCTTTTTTTTTGTAGTAGTAGTTTTTTGTTTTGTTTTTAATGGGAAAGGGTGGTCAACGAACTGAGGAACCATTCCAGTGTTTTTCCTGTGTTTTCCAGTGTTTATTGGCTATACACAGATTTCATTTTTGTATCCGGGGTTTTAACGGGTTTTATAGGGGTAAACTGAAAACTAGAAGCCCTAATTATAATAACATAACAGTTTTCAGGTTCCTATAATCCATCATAGATAGTAATTGATAATTGATCACTCTTACAAAGTTCACATGCATTTATTATTTTTACCAAGTCACCTTTGTCATTTACCATGTTTGGTCATAGCTTTACCATGCTTTACCATGCATGTACCAACCACCCTTTATTTTTACTACCTCCTACACTTAGCATGACATTACCATGAAGCACAGGCTCACCTTTATCGTGTGCCCATGTGCCTTGTTTTTTAAACAATCTATTTAATTTAACTGATTTTGTGCTTAATTGTATATAAAATGACCACAAGACACTACCTAACAGTTTTTTTCCCTACAAACCTGGAATCTTTCACTCTAACTGTTCCCAAACCAGATGGATAATCAGCAGAATGTTTAATAGCACCAGGATTACCTGACATATCAGTGCAGCGAGTTCACAAGCCTGCATTCTGTCTGAGACACTTTTTAGAGATGAGCTCAATGTAGAAACTTCACACCTTTAAACATACAGGCTCCTCCCATGACGCCTCTTTAAACTTACAGGCTCCTCCCATGACGCCTCTTTAAACTTACAGGCTCCTCCCATGACACCTCCTTTAAACATACAGGCTCCTCCCATGACGCCTTTAAACTTACAGGCTCCTCCCACTGCGCCTCTTTAAACTTACAGGCTCCTCCCACTGCACCTCTTTAAACCTACAGGCTCCCCCATGACGCATCTTTAAACATACAGGCTCCTCCCACGATGCCTCTTTAAACATACAGGCTCCTCCCATGACGCCTCTTTAAACATACAGGTTCCTCCAACGACGCCTCGTTATTAAATGACCAGAAACATCTAAACCTCTGATTCTGTCATCTGATAGAGCATAGCCACATGATCTCATTTCAAGGAATATTTATTTTTACACTTAGAATCTATCAACTTTTCATTTTATATTTAAGAAGATAAAACTTCTGTTAACCAACTGTCTGCTGGAAACAAGAACACTACTCAAAAACTTGTCTGGTGAAACCACTGTTTAAATGAGGGATTAAAACACTTCTCTACAGAGGCTGAGGGGTATGGATGGGTTTCCTGGTCATGTTGAGTGGATCAAACACTTCTCTACACAGAGTGCTGCGGGTATGGAATGGGTTTCCTTGCCATGTTGAGTGGATTGAAACACTTCTCAAACAGAGAGTGCTGAGGGTATGGAATGGGTTCCTTGCCATGTTGTTGATGCTGAATGAGCACTGAGGGGTCGAAAAAAAACCTGTACTGGCAAATGGAATAAGAAATGCCCGATACACACACACACACACACACACACACAAACACATGGATACGCACACAGAAACACACACACACACACAGACAGGCATACACAAACACACACACATAAACAAACAAACACATAGTACAAAACTATAGGAATGACACTATTGTTCTGTATAAATCTACCTATACAATTGTTATATTGTTCAGTAGAAGTTTATAGGAATGTCTATCATATAGTTTCAGTGGCTCTCAAAAGTATTCACCCCCCCTTGACTTTTCCACATTTTATTGTGTTACAACATGGAATCAAAATTGATTTAATTAGGAGTTTTTGCCACTGATCAACACAAAAAAAGTCCATAATGTCAAAGTGAAAATAAAATCTACAAATTGTTCTAAATTAATTACAAATACAAAACAGAAAATAATTGATTGCATAAGTATTCACCCCCTTGAGTCAATATTTGGTAGAGGCACCTTTGGCAGCCTGGACACTACAATTTTTGCCCATTCTTCTTTGCAAAATTGCTCAAGTCCGTCAAGTTGGATGGGGACCTTTGGTGAACAGCAATTTTCAACTCTTTCCACATATTCTCAATTGGATTGAGGTCCGGCTTTGACAGGCCACTCCAGGATATTGACCTTTTTTTTTTAAGCCACTCCAGTGTGGCTTTGGCTGTATGTTTGGGGTCATTGTCCTGCTGGAAGATGAATCTTCTCCCAAGGTCTCTTGCAGACTTCAGCAGGGTTTCCTCCAGGACTTCTTTGTACTTTGATGCAACCATTTTTGCCCTCTATCTTCACAAGCTTTCCAGGCCCCTGACGCAGAGAAGCATCCCACAGCATGATACTGCCACCACCATGCTTCACGGTAGGGATGGTGTTCTCAGGATGATGTGCAGTGTTAGGCTTGCGCTAAACATAAAGCGCTTAGCGTTGAGGCCAAAAGCTCTATTTTGGTCTCATCAGACCATAGAATCTTCTTCCACTTGGTCTCAGAGTCTCCGACATGTCTTCTGGCAAACTCTGGCGAGAGTTGATGTGAGTTTTTAACAATGCTTTCTTTTGCCACTCTCCCATAAAGGCCAGTTTTATGAAGCACCCGGCTATTGTTGTGTATGCAGTGTCTCCCAGCTCAGCCGTGGAAGACTGTAACTCCTTTAGAGTTGCAATAGACCTCTTGGTGACCTCCCTGACTAGTGCCCTTCTCGCCCGGATGTTCTTTCGTCTTCATGATGTAGTTTTGTTAGGAAATGTACTAACCAGCTGTGGGACCTCCCAGAGACAGGTGATTTAACCTGAAATCATGTGAAACACCTTAATTGCACACAGGTGGACTCCATTCAACTAATTATCGATTTAAAGACAACGGTTGCACCAGAGCTTATTTAGGTGTGTCATAGCAAAGGGAGTGAATACTTATGCAATCAATTTTTTGTGTTTTATATTTTGTAATTAATTTAGAACAATTTGTAGATTTTATTTTTCACTTTTGATTTATGGACTTTTTTTGTGTTGATCAGTGGCAAAACTCCTAATTAAATCCATTTTGATTCCATATTTGTAACACAATAAAATGTGGAAAAGTCCAAGGGGGTGAATACTTTTGAGAGCCACTGTATATTGAGTCTTATCAATAGTAAATACACCTCAAAGCATAAATACAGATTTAAAATGTTATATATATATATATATATATATATATATATATATATATATATATATATATATATGCATGTCTCCCTGCAGAGTTGAACAGTTCACAGCAATGCCATATAAACCATGCATACTTTTACTTGAAGTGCTTGTAGAGGCCAGGTTGGTCACACACTCAAATCTCTTCTTTTAGACTTGATCCCAATAATTATATGCATCAGATTCCTATTACATTATGTTTTTAATTTATAATAATGAGATCATCCTCATTGATCAATGTAATGTTTGTTTAAACAATCAATGTGTTAATCATTGAATTCAAGGAAGCAGGAGAGAGGGGGTGGTAGACAGTATGTTTCTAGCAGTTAGGAAGCTGTCATTTTAAAATGAGAATATGAGCGAGCCCTTCCTGTCTGCAGAGCAGCAGAGGCCACTGAGCTGCTGCACAGCATTCAGTCCAGTGAAGGGCTTAGGGGCTGCGGTTGGAGGGAGAGGGAAGTGCTGGAGGATGAGCACACAGCAGGGTGCACAGGAAGATGGCAATACATTAAACTGACACTTTTAGATTATTATTTAGAGGATGTTAATGTTAAGGTCTTCAATCCTCAGAACGGGCAGGACATCCCTGGACAAGAGATGCTGCAACTCAGAGGATTCAGAAAGCTTGAACCACAGCTTTTAGGGATGATGAATTAGAATGATGAATCTACATCCCTCACTAGACACAAACCCTCCCCTCACAGAAGATGACACACTGTAATATAAACACCACACTTACCCGAAAATCACTACGAAATCATTGCAATACTAGATTAGTAACACATCTACTAGAGACACACATCTACATGAACTAGACAAACCCTCACAGGACACACTGTTGGCACCTGCTCTGTGGTGCTGGAGATGCACTATTCATTTGCAATACTAGATTATTAAGAGAGCCATGAACTAGACAAACCCTCCCCTCTGATGACATGAACATAAACCTCACACTGCACCTGGCATGGAGCTATAAAGAAATCCCAGAGTAACACATCTACTAGAGACCCTACATATGAACTAGACAAACCCTCCCCTCACAGTGACACACTGTAACAAAACACTCACACTGTCTCACTGCCCATAAAGCCAGTAATATGTTAACATCTGTGTAAAATCTTTGAGGCACCACTAGGACCTACATCCACTGAATGTGCACAATGTGAATGTGACAGACAGACATCTCTTCATATTCTCAGATTCTGGTTCTCTCAATACACTAAAGATGAAGTGACTGCTGGGTTGTCCAGGGGTCCCCTCTGTCCCAGCAGGGAGTCCCTCAGAGGGGTGAGGCACATGGCTGAGCCTTTTGAGGAGGGGGTGGCAAGAGCCCCAGAGCAGAGAGACACAGGAACACCCCACTTGTAGGTTTTGCATTCAACAGGAGAATAGTTAGAGTGAAACCCCTGCCTAATGTTCCCCAGATTTTTTCACATGAATTGTTTTTCATTAGACCACACCTTATAACAGATCTTTGTTTAGACCGCTTAGGGGGTGCTGCAAACTGCAAAAAGTTAGTATATTAACAATAATAATAATAACAATAATAATAATAATAATAATAATAATAAATTACTCAAAACAAAAGAAAAATAAGTCAACATATTTAAGTCTACTTTTTCCTTTTCTACATGAATCTGTGTATATAATCAGTTTATCATCATACAACATCAAACTTATCTAGAATTGTCTTATTTTGCCATGTTCTTACCATGGTTTTCTTTTACAATTAACTTTTCTAAGGAGCAGAGTAGACCCTGTCATTTATTATTATTATTATTATTATTATTATTATTATTATTATTATTATTATTATTTATTTCTAGCAGACGCCTTATCCAGGGCGACTTACAATTGTTACAAGATATCATATTATTTTTACATACAATTACCCAAAGATGATTGAGATATGTTTGGTATCAAGCTGCTCAGCTCAATCTCCCTTTCAGAATCCTCTTGGCAGTTTAACAGGGTAGGGCTGCATTCCAGTATTCAGGCTCAATTTAAACCCCGGCCTGCCTTCACTTCCTCCCTCTAACCACAGACACGTATTTCTCTCAGAAATGAATACAGAGCCACTGACTGCAGAAAAGCAGAAGTGTGTTCTGTTTACACACTTTACATTGACACTTGCTGGGCACATTAAAATGACTGCAGCATCGGAATATATTTTTAAATAAAAAGAGAATGAAAAGGGCAATACACCTGACCTCTAGGATTTAACTCTAGTCATTACCATTGCAGGTATGGGGATTGGCACACAGAGCAAAAGAACTGAGTGAGGAGGTGATTTAACTTAGTCATTACCATTGCAGGCATGGGATTATTACACACAGAGCAAATGAACTGGGGTGAGGAGGTGATTTATCCTAGTCATTACCATTGCAGGCATGGAGATTACACACACAGAGCAATGGAACTGGGTGAGGAGGTGATTCAAGCAAAGAAAAAAGAGGAAGATTCTTAGAAGTTACATTTTTTTGATGAGAGGAAATTGTTTCACAAAACAACAAATTTTGTTTCGATCATCCATTTTTTTTTACATTTTCCCATTAGTATCACAGTAGAAGATTGAAGGTATGATTTAAAAGATAAAATGGGTTAAACATAATAACCCAATTATTAGAAGACTTAAACACTAAACACAAAATGTTTGTGTACATTCACTTTATTATGCAGCAGTTTAAACTAGGAATTAAAAACGCTTTATACTGTAGTAAAATTACCAATCATTTCAGTATTGTATCAAAAAATATCAGTAATGCTGTTTAGTTATCTAGGTCCAGCTCTTTACTGAACCTATTCAAGGAGGAATGTACATTATCAACCAACAATGCAGTCTAAAACTGTACAATGTAAAAGCTTGAACAGTGTTTTGGTGCCAATTACTGATACATAGAAGCACTTTACATTTTGACGGTTTTGTTGCAACTTGTAACTTGTCACCAGATAGAATACTGGTGCTTATTAATGAAACCTGAGAGATGTCTCGTCATGTTTTAATAATAAAGGGTTTCGTAATGCACACATTCTGTAGGCTGCTTATTTGCCGTTTTTTGATGATCACATTCGTTAAACAGAAAATAATCCCAATTCAATGTATATATGTAAACATATATAATTCCAAAGTACTATACAATAGTGTCAAAGCATTTCAAACAATTTAAAATAAATAAATACAATGTGCCCCACATTGTAACGTCCCTGTGCTGACCCTCCACTTGTGTCACTGAAGACTCTGCTTCTCCTGAATGAATACACTTGGTACAGACCAGGGCACAACTATAGACCCAAATACAGTTTACAGAAAGTACTGCTGGGGCGAGTAATATAAATGCAGAGTATTGTATGAATATTTACCTTTGTTTCAATCCTCAGAAATAAGAAGGCAGTTAAACTACTAAAACCTTTTAAAAATACTGTACTTGGACTGTTTAATAAACCTCTCTCACCTCTGACATATATGATCTGGATTTCATTATTCATTCAATACATTTAGTTTATTAACCTGCTTTTGTCACTCCACTGGGTAGTTATTCATATAATAAAAGCATTTCATTCAAAGAGCTTTAGTTTTCTAACGCTCTCAGGTGGTTTCTTGTGAATGGGACGCTTTTAATCACAATAAGACACCACAGACATATATTTTCAAGTGACGCTAGTCTTTAATTAACTCTATTTATTTTAAAGAGGTAAACCATCTGTTCATTTTATAAAACTAGAACCAAACAGCTGAGTACACTGTATTTCAAGTCCTCTTCAGCCCTCTCAGTGTGTTTAGTTTTTCATTGTGTAACATTAACATGATGTTTTGTCCTTTCTAAATCAATAGAAGTTAATTAAAGCCTGAGGAAGCGCTTTTGATAATCGCGGCCCCTCGAGTCTCACAGAGCAGCGCACTCCTTTACGTGTCTCATTGCTGATGACTCTTCTGCTGCTGTGGAGGCTGCTCTGTTGCCTGGTTTAGTTCGCAGCGCAGTCTGAGGAAGATTCTAGGAGGCTAGGAGGCTGTGGTCCAGTGGTTAAAGAAAAGGGCTTGTAAATCAAGAGGTCCCCGTTCAAATCCCACCACTCACACCATTCATTGTGTGACCCTGAGCAAGTCACTTAACCCCTCCTTGTGTTCCGTTCTTTCAGTGAGACGAGTTGTAAGTGACTCTGCAGCTGATGCATAGTTCACACACCCAGTTCTGTAAGCTCGCCTTGATAAAGGCGCCACAAATAAACAAATAATAATAATAATAATAATTCTAATCTGTGCCACTGACAGCAGGGTGAAATACTGTCCTGTATAAAGAATAGAGAGACAATACAGTTTTAAGAGAAAACTAAATAAAAGCATGTGGTAGAAATAGCAGAGGTTACTGCCTGGAAGTTTACTTTAGTAAAGAATGACCTTTCATACCCTGTGCTGTATTTACCAAAAACAAGTTCACACACACTGAACCTCCAAGACTAGCAAGAGAAAGCTATGAAAAGAGGTATGACACAGGCCAGGTTTTTGGGATGGAACCAAGATAAGTCTCGCTTTTGATTGGTCCATGTCTGTCATATGAATATGTCAACAATTAGTGGAAAAACTTGCAGGCATTTTTAACATTGTAATCAGAGAGAGAGGATCTGCTTTCCACAACCTTACCATTAAAATATAATGTGGTATTACTGTACTGATATAACAAACTATGGGTAATTACTTTATATGAATTATCATGTATAACGAATTTAAGAATTGGCTTTCTGTAATGGCGATTTTTTAGCATATATCTATAATCAAGCTATTGCGATATATTTTAATATCAAATATATGTCTTCCACACTATTACAGTTTTGTTAGAGGATGTATTAGTTTAGATCTAATGTAATCACAGTTGTACATATAGACTGCCCATGTTTTCATTCACGCCCAAATTCTGGTCCGCTGGTTTTTAGATAACGTCCCAAATTCTGCATTTTCAATTCAGGCCAGTTTTTGAGATATTCTGCTTAGCTGACAGCCGAGTTTCTAAGTCATGCATGCACAGTTTACTATAAACTGGACCGTTAATTCATTTAAGAGTACATGAATCAAAGTTAATGTATTTTTTTACTCCCAGAAAACATTTAGACCATGGTATACCAAAAAAGGACATCTCATTTGCTTATGTAATGTCCATCAATATATATGAGGCATAGGGGCTTATCAGAACTTCTGATTTAAGAGACCAGTGTCCTTCAACAACTTCAAATAAATCCTATTGTACTGTATTAGTCAACATTTCCCTTTATCTATTCCTGATAGTTTATACTGTAGGTCAGTTTTCAACCTTTTTTTGAACTGTACCCCTCTATCTGAGGTTTCAGCTCGAAAGTACCCCTTTTTACAATTTTCGCCTCAACTGAACGGGTACCTCAGTTACAATAAAATGGAGAATAATGATGAACCCCTCCCTATTTATTTAATAAATTTGGGTGACAAACTGCTGGTTTAGGACAGAAATAAAAATAGGGTTTAATTTTTAAAACTTTAACCACAAGTATTTGATGCACAGAATTAAAAAGACAAGTATTGGGTTAGGAGCACACCTATTTTTTTTAACTTTGACGGCCTTTTAAATTTTTGACAGCTCTTTTGTAAAAGTGAAGGCCTTTTGATACTTAGCATACACTGTAATACCCAGCAAAAGTTATACACTGATATTTGATAGCACAGCACCAAAATGAAGTTTGTAATTGGTTGTGTTCCCAAATACACAATAAAATTGATATTTATAGGGTATAGTTATACAGCGACAGTGGTTTCGACATCTAAGAACAGGTATCATGAAAGCATCTGATTCATACCCAGAGGTACTCTGTAGCCTCCTAGGACATTCACAGCTTGTTTGACAATCTCTGAAGTTGCCTGCTTCTGCATATAAAGCAAAATGCTGTTTGTCAATCTCTTTTTTCTTATAAATCAGTCCTTGCAAAATAATTCCAAAACATTTGAATCAGTTAGGGACCACCAGTCTGACACTACAGGTCTTTAAATTGCAGTACCAATTTGCAAGTTGCTAAGTGGTTATGCTCTCAAATTCCACCTGCAAAGTGAGATATCTTAAAGAATAGGGTATATAGTGCTTTTTTCTACTTCTCTGCTCACTTTTGCGCAAACTATGCCCATACACCTCAAGTTGATACTGTGATCACAAAACACTTGGAATGGACTTAATTGGTGTTTGTTGCATAAATACACCACAAAATGTGCACATTTCAGGTCTTATATATAATGGACATTTTTGTATGTATTTTGCTATAGGAAATCGCGTCGGGGGTCCTGTCGCATCTTATTAGTCCACAACCCAACAACAAACCGCTAGTACTCTTTTAGATGCACAACAGTCTTAGCTAAAGAAAATGGGCTTTCGAGTTTGTACTACCCACGACCGCCATTGGCCGAGCCTACCTCGATGGTGTTTTTATAATGGGATTTGCCATAGAAGGGGGTGGTCTCTTTATCGCACTGTGATCTCCACGCATCCCCTGGGCCAACGAACTCAGAAGGGGCACTTTGCGTGCACAAGAGTCTTTGAAGCAAAGAACCACATCGGCCACGGGTTCATACACACCCCACCACCAGACAGGGCGTTGCCCCAAAGGGGTTTTATAATGGGATTTCCATAGACATTTTCAGAGACATGAGCGTGCTCAAATTTGTTGGTACCCTTACAGCTAGTCGAAATAATGCTTGTTCCTCCTGAAAAGTGATGAAATTAAAGCTATTTTATCATGTATAACTTTCATGCCATTGGTATGTCATGAATAAAACAAGAAGCTGTGAAAAGAGATGAATTATTGCTTATTCTACAGATATTCTAAAATGGCCTGGACACATTTGTTGGTACCCCTTAGAAAAGATAATAAATAATTGGATTATAGTGATATTTCAAAACTAATTAGTTTCTTCAATTAGTATCACACATATCTCCAATCTTGTAATCAGTCATTCAATATATTTAAATGGAGAAAAAGTAGTCACTGTGCTGTTTGGTATCATTGTGTGCACCACACACTGAACATGGACCAGAGAAAGCAAAGAGAGAGAGTTGTCTGAGGAGATCAAGAGAAAAGAAAATAATAGACAAGCATGAGTAAAGGTAAAGGCTACAAGACCATCTCCAAGCAGCTTGATGTTCCTGTGACAACAGTTGCAAATATTAAGAAGTTTAGGTTAATGGAACTGTAGCCTCCCTGAAGCTGGCATAAAGGAAAATCGACCCCAAGTGAACAGAAGGGATGAATGCGAATGGTGGCTTGCCAAAAGACAACTGCCAAAAAGTCTAAGTTGAACTCCAAGGTGAGATGCGATCAGTTTCTGATAGCACCATCCGTGCAGCGGCCCGAAAGTGGGCTCCATGGAAGACAGGAGGACTCCACTTTTGAAAGAAAAACATAAAAAACAGACTGGGTACTAAAATGCATATTGACAAGCCACAATCCTTCTGGGAGAATATCGCTTTGGACAGATGAGTCAAAACTGGAGCTTTTTGGCCAAGTCACATCATCTGTGTTCACAGATGATAAATATAAACTTTCAAAGAAAAGAACACCATACCACAAGTGAAACATGGAGGAGGCTCAGTTATGTTTTGAGGGCTGCTTTACTGCAACAGTGCCTTAGTCTGTGCAGGGCACAATGAAATCTCTCAAGACTATCAAAGGCATTCTGGAGCAAAGCATTACTGCCCAGTGTCAGAAAGCTCTGTGTCTCAGTGGTCATGGGTCCCTCCAACTTGGGATAATGACCCAAAACACACATAAAAAGCATCCAGAATGGACTAAGAACAAAAATTGGACTATTCTGAGTGGCCTTCATGAGTCCTGATCTGAATCTATGAAGATCTATGGAAGAACTGAAGCACCTGCAGTCTGGAAGGCACCCATCAAACCCTGAGACAGCTGGGCAGTTTGCTCAGGAAAGAGTGGACCAAACTACCTGTTAACAGGTGCAGAAGTCTCATTGAGCTACAAGCGTTTGATTGCAGTGATTGCCTCTAAAGGTTGTGCAACAAAATATTAGGTTAGTGGTTATCATTATGCTTCCATTTCATTTGTTTTCTTATTTACAATAATATGTTGAATAAAAATCAAAAGCAAAAGTACAATTTCTATTAAATATGGAATAAACAATGGTGGATACCAATTACTTTGTCAGTTTCAAAGTTATTTCCAGAAAATTGTGCATTCAACCGTTTTTGCGGAGGTACCAACATGAATTTAGTACGTCTGTATCTGGGTTCGGGGTCCCGAGACTTGAAAAATCGATGCAGTCCTGCCCAGGGCCTCTGTGTCCGATCCCTCAAGCAGCGTGTCTAGCTAGAAAGGACACCAGTTTGGAAGACTTTTTTTCAACCTAGACTCAAAAAGCTATTGGAAATGCAACCTTGACATACCATCATACTGAAAATATGTAAATTTGTTGAAAATGTAGCATTTGAAAACGGGTGGCTCCCTGTGAAAGGGGCCACAGACATGACCTAGGAGTTCAACCGAAGTTTCCTAGGCCCGGGGTCATGGAGATATGACCCGAAAGGTAGTTTTGGACATTTTTATTAGGCGTATCTACGGGTTCTGTGGGGGTTGAACTTGATTTCTTTTTCGTGAGGGCCCATGGGCCCCTTTGGAAATCGCTATTTTCATGGGTCAGATGCCAGGATGGCTTGGCAAAGTGGATACCGTCATGACATGAGTTTTTAGGGGTGGTTTTCAACCCTGCTGCCGAACATATAAGAACATAAGAACATAGAAGGTTACAAGCGAGAGGAGGCCATTCAATTATCTTGCTTTCGTTGGTTGTTGAAATAACTATTGATCCCAGAATCTCATCAAGCAGCTTCTTGGAAGGATCCCCGATTGTCAGCCAACATTACTGGGGATTAGTTCCCAGACCCTCCACCAATTCTCTGTGTAAAAAAGTGCCTCCCTATTTTCTATTCTGGAATACCCCTTTATCTAATCTCCATTTATGACCCCTGGTCCTTTCTTTCAAGTCGAAGTCCCCGAGGGTTGACATTGTCTTATATACAGCACAGAGGATTTTTTGAATGTTTGAATCAAAGATGTAGCGTGTGTTCTTTGTTCAAGACTGAATAGATTCAATTCTTTTAGCCTGTCTGCATCGACATGCCTTTTAAACCCGGGATAATTCTGGTTGCTCTTCTTTGCCTCTTTCTAGGCAACAATATCAACTTTTGTGCTTGAGGTAGAACTTACGAACACAATATTCTAGGTGAGGTCTTACTATTATTTGTAGAGTTTTAATTGCTATGATTTAAATTCAACACTTCTCCACGATATATCCAAGCATCTTGTTAGCCTTTTTATAGCTTCCCATTGTGTCTAGATAGAGGCGAACCTGGTCAACATAAAAAACTCCTAGGTCTTTTTCATGGTCCTTCTTCCAATTTCACTATCTCCATATGATATTTATAATGAACATTTTATTGCCATACAATACTTTACACTTTTCTCTATTAAATTTCATTTGCCATGTGTCTGCCCAATTTTGAATGCGGTCTAGATCATTTGAATGACCTTCTGCTTCAGCAGTGTCTCCTCCTCCTATTTTGTGTGTCTACCAAATTTACTTAGTTTTGCTTACTATATCCTCTAAATTAATGTAGATTAGGAATAGCAGAGGACCTAATACCAGTCCCTGTGGTACACACTGGTTACCTCACTTCCATTTGAGGTTTCTCCTCCTAATGAGTACTTTCTGTTTCTACCTGTTAACCACTCCCTAATAATCCATGTGCATGCATTTCCTTGAATCCCCTATAGTTCAGTTTGAGAATTAATCTTTTTATGCGGGACTTTGTCCAAAAGCTTTTTCTAAATCTAAATAGACCATGTGGTATGCTTTGCAGTTCCATTTCAATGTTGCATCCTCAAAAAGTCAAGTAGGTTAGTTAGACATGATCTCCCTTTCCTAAAAACCATGCGTGTCACCAGATATTGTTACCATATAGGTAATTTTCCATTTTGGATCTTATTACCTGGATTTCCATAGGTTTACATATAATAGGGGTCAGGCTGCA
>CM072681.1:7599903-7749690 GCA_036884735.1 Huso huso | reverse complement strand
TGCCATGTATTGCTACAAACATCACAGTGATGAGTTTCTCTCCTGCGTGAGCGACTTGGTGTTTTTTAAGTTTTCTATGTGAATGAATGTCTTCCCACACTCAAGGCGGTGATGGGTTTTCTCTCCTGTGAATGCTCTGGTGTCTTTTAGGTCTCTAACTGTATGAATCTTATCACAAACATCACAGTGATGAGGTTTCTCCTGTGTGAATGGCTTTGTGTTTTTTAAGGTTTTCTAATAACTGAATGTCTTCCCACACCAGAGCAGTGATGAGGTTTCTCTCCTGTGTGAATGCTCTGGTGTCTTTTAAGGTCTCCTAACTGAATGAATCTCTTTATCACAAACATCACAGTGATGAGGTTTCTCCTGTGTGAATGGCTTTGTGTTTTTTTGGTTTCTATGTGACTGAATGTCTTCCCACACTCAGTGCAGTGATGAGGTTTCTCCTGTGTGAATCGCTTGGTGTATTTTGGTTTTAAACTGGCTGAATCTTACCACAAACATCACAGTGATGAGGTTTCTCTCCTGTGTGAATTTTATGGTGTATTTTAAGGCTTCCTAACTGCCTGAATCTCTTCCCCAAACATCACAGTGATGAGGTTTCTCTCCTGTGAATGCGCTTGGTGTGAATGAAGATGTCCTAACTGTGTGAAACTCTTATCACTGGACTGTATGTGGGAAGGTTTCTCTCCTGTGAATGCGCTGGTGTCTTTTTAAGCAGTGATATATGATTGAAACTCTTCCCACAATCAGCCCAGGAACACGTAGTCCTCCTGTGGGTTTTCCTTGTGAGTTTCAAGGAGCGTCAATTGACAGGAACTCTTCCCACCTTTAACAGAATGAGGCAAGGTCTTCAAGTTGCCTGGGTTTCAGAATTGTTAAAACATGCAGAATGTCGTCTGTACTCTCCACAGTAAAGTGGGTGTCTGTCTTGTAAAGAAGGATTTTAACTGGTGAGTTCTCAATGTCTTCCCATACTCTTCTTGGGGTGTCGTTTCTGTGCTTCTTCTTACTGTGGTTTCGCCTCTAGAAGAGTTTTGCACTGGGGTGATGGAGTGGAGTCGTGTTCTCCTTCATCTACTTTTAAAGCTAAAGAAAAGAAAGAAAGAAGAGACAAGGTTGTTGTACAGCATTCTTCCACATGCACTGTTCTGCAGGGCTTCATGTCATAAACATGACAATAATAACACAGCAATGCTTACTGTGAGACACAAAGAGTGAAATGTGCTGCTGATAGCAAATATTACAGTCCCTGGATAGTTGTAGTGAGATGAGCTTTTAAAAATGATATTGTATTTGAATAAAGTGTAAGAAATAAAAAATAAGACTGATGGGTCATACAATACGGGTTCACTCTCATTGTGGTGCTGCTGCATGCTCTCACAGAAAAAAAATGCTCTACTGAAATGTTTCTTCTGGGACGTAAGCAACCTGACTGGATGTGACATCACCCAGTGATGGGACATGTGATCCCTGCAGCTCTGTACAGCTGTGGGAGCAGCACAACTGCAAACAGTCTACCAGAAATGTGGAAGGCACAGATCTAACACAGGGTGTGTCCAAAGCTGGCCCTTCCACTCCTGCTCTTGTTCCAATCCTGTTCTGAGTTGTTTAATGAACCAATTAAAAGCTCCATCCAGGCAGAGGAGCACTTTTATAGAAGTGAACCTGTTCAATGAGGAGTGGAATGGACTCCAGGAGCGTGATTGGACGCTGATCTCACAGCATTCTAAAGAGGCGTCAGCGCGGCTGCACATCTAGCGTGATTGGACAGCTGATCTCACAGCATTCTAAAGAGGGGCGTGGCTGTACAGCCACAGGTGCCTCAGGAGCAAGTACAGTGATGTCCTTGTTGACATAGTGGTTGGGCAGCTCCCCTTGTTAAAATATGAATCTCAAGCACACTGCTGGTGTTCAGTACCAGGTTCTGCAGGATGAATAGCCAGCTCAATGCTACTTGTTTTGTAGGATTACCTCCGGTCCCAGATCACATCCAGATGGAGAATCATCACACAGGCTGGATCCCAGCTGGTGTTCTCCTCAAGTGTACAGACATTATTTTCAGTAGGAAGTTCCTCTGCGATGGAGACACATTCCTGTTCTATGAATTCTCTTTATTAGGAACATTCCTGTTCAGGGATCGTCTTCATCTTTAACACATGGCAGCCCTGTAACCTGTATTAGACTTGCACACCACTCCTGCTCAAGGACTCCTCTTGTGTGTAAACTGCTTCTATCTTTGGCCCCTCCTGTGCTTCAGATTCAGGGATAGCGTGGCTCTCAATGTGATCTGTGGAAACAAAATTGTATAAAATTACAACTCTTACTTACTAGCTAGGTTCTCTACAAAGCCAGCCTTGTCAGAATGACTTGAATAGATTCAATTCTTTTAGACTGTCTGCATACGACATGCCTTTTAAACCCGGATAATTCTGGTCACTGTTCTTTGCACTCTTTCTAGGCAGCAATATCCTTTTAATGAGGTGACAGAACTGAAACCTAATATTCTGGGTGAGGTCTTACTAATGCATTGTAAAGTTTTAACATTACTTCCTAGATTTAAATTCAACACTTTTCACAATATATCCGGAAAGCACCTGTTGGCCTTTTTACAGCTCCAGACATTGTCTAGATGAAGACATTTCTGAGTCAACATAATGTCACGGGTCTAAGAGGAGCTATTTCTTTATTTTATTTATTTATTTTTAATTAATAGTGTTACTTTACCCTGTTTTTAACTCCCAAATTAAAACACATTTTCCATCGTTGAGAAACCGCACAACAGCTGAGGACAACGAGGCAAGTCTCAGCAAAGTGTCTGAGGAATGTCTTCTGTGAACTCAAACTGTATTGTGATCATGGTTGGGATGGAAACTGTCAACACAGAATACAAGTTTCAATGTGTCCAAATACAATGAGCAGACAAGGGGCTGCAACAGGAGAGCTTCTTGTTCTCAAAGCACCTTCATGGAAACAAGTGATTTACACAATTCTGACTCTTCAAGTGCAGCAACATGTTTTTGTACAAACTCCACCTGTGTAATAATCATTAGTAACAACATTGAAGCTTACTTGTGCAACGTCATGTGAACTGTGGATATACATTTAATCACATCCCTTCTATTCTGTTATACCCTGTATTAGTAAGTGTCTGATTTTAAACAATATGAGTGATGGTTTCCTAATTCTGTTATACCTTTGTATTAGTAAGTAAGTCTGGATTTGAAACAATATGAGTGATCGTTTCCTAATTCTGTTATACCCTGTATTAGTAAGTGTCTGGTTTTAAACAATATGATTGATCGTTTCCTAATTCTGTTTATACCCTGTGTTAGTAAGTGTCTGGATTTTAAACAATATGAGCGATCGTTTCCTAATTCTGTTATACCCTGTATTATTAAGTGTCTGGTTTAAACAATATGGTGATCGTTTCTAATTCTGTTATACCCTGTATTAGTAAGTGTCTGGATTTTAAACAATATGAGCGATGGTTTCCTAATTCTGTTATACCCTGTATTAGTAAGTGTCTGGATTTTTTAAACAATATGAGTGATCGTTTCCTAATTCTTTTATACCCTGTATTAGTAAGTGTCTGGATTTTAAACAATATGGTGATCGTTTCCTAATTCTGTTATACTCTGTATTAGTAAGTGTCTGGATTTTAAACACTATGATCGTTTCCTAATTCTGTTATACCCTGTATTAGTAAGTGTCTGGATTTTAAACAATATGAGCGATCGTTTTCCTTCTGTTATACCCTGTATTAGTAAGTGTCTGGATTTTAAACAATATGACGATCGTTTCCCTAATTCTGTTATACCCTGTATTAGTAAGTGTCTGGGTTTTAAACAATATGAAGCGATCGCTTCCTAATTCTCTGTTATACCCTGTATTAGTAAGTGTCTGATTTAAACAATATGGCGATCGTTTCCTAATTCTGTTATACCCTGTATTAGTAAGTGTCTGGATTTTAAACAATATGAGCGATCGTTTCCTAATTCTATTATACCCTGTATTAGTAAGTGTCTGATTTTAAACAATATGAGCGATCGTGGTCTAATTCTATTTATACCCTGTATTAGTAAGTGTCTGGATTTTTAAACAATATGACCCCATCATCGTTTCCTAATTCTATTTATACCCTGTATTAGTAAGTGTCTATTTTTAAACAATATGACGATCGCTTCCTAATTCTGTTATACCCTGTATTAGTAAGTGTCTGGTTTTAAACAATATGAGCGATCGTTTCTAATTCTGTTATACCCTGTATTAGTAAGTGTCTGGATTTTAAACAATATGACCGATCGTTTCCTAATTCTGTTATACCCTGTATTAGTAAGTGTCTGGATTTTTAAACAATATGAGCTGATGGTGTCCTAATTCTGTTATACCCTGTATTAGTAAGTGTCTGGATTTTAAACAATATGACCGATCGTTTCCCTAATTTGTTATACCCTGTATTAGTAAGTGTCTGGATTTTTAAACAATATGACCGATCGTTTCCTAATTCTGTTATACCTGTATTAGTAAGTGTCTGATTTTTAAACAATATGAGCGATCGTTTCCTAATTCTGTTATACCCTGTATTAGTAAGTGTCTGGTTTTAAACAATATGAGCGATGGTTTCTAATTCTGTTATACCCTGTATTAGTAAGTGTCGGGTTTGAAACAATATGACGATCTTCCCTAATTCTGTTATACCCTGTATTAGTAAGTGTCTGGGTTTGAAACAATATGACGATGGTTTCCTAATTCTGTTATACCCTGTATTAGTAAGTGTCTGATTTTAAACAATATGAGCGACCGTTTCCTAATTCTGTTATACCCTGTATTAGTAAGTGTCTGGATTTTAAACAATATGAGCGATGCTTTCCTAATTCTGTTATACCCTGTATTAGTAAGTGTCTGGATTTTAAACAATATGAGCGATCGCCTAATTCTGTTATACCCTGTATTAGTAAGTGTCTGGGTTGAAACAATATGAGTGACCGTTCCTAATTCTGTTATACCCTGTATTAGTAAATGTCTAGTTTTAAACAATATGGTGATCGTTTCCTAATTCTGTTATACCCTGTATTAGTAAAGTGTCTGGATTTTAAACAATATGAGCGATCGTTTCCAAATTCTGTTATACCCTGTATTAGTAAGTGTCTGGATTTTAAACAATAACAGCGTTCGTTTCCTAATTCTGTTATACCCTGTATTAGTAAGTGTCTGGGTTTGAAACAATATGAGCGATCGTTCCTAATTCTGTTATACCCTGTATTATAAGTGTCTGGATTTTAAACAATATGAGCGATGGTTTCCCTAATTCTGTTTACATCAGCTGAACAATGCACTTTTATTTATTTATTTTATGGTTACAATTTTTCTAACATAAAACTGCAGCTTCATGCTGTTTTGAGCAAATTATAGATTTTAATAATAGAATTCACACAGTTATATAATATATACTGCACTGCTATCCATTCTTAATAATACACACTGTTATAGTATAATATATACTGCACCGCTATCCATTCTTAATAATACACACTGTTATAGTATAATATATACTGCACCGCTATCCATTCATAATACACACTGTTATAGTATAATATATACTGCACCACTATCCATTCTTAATACACACTGTTATAGTATAATATATATACTGCACCACTATCCATTCTTAATAATACGCTGTTATAGTATAATATATACTGCACCACTATCCATTCTTAATAATACACACTGTTATAGTATAATATATACTGCACCACTACTATCCATTCTTAATAATACACTGTTATAGTATATTATACTGCACCTATCCATTCTTAATAATAC
Organism: Huso huso; assembly: GCA_036884735.1. Taxonomy (NCBI): domain Eukaryota; kingdom Metazoa; phylum Chordata; class Actinopteri; order Acipenseriformes; family Acipenseridae; genus Huso; species Huso huso. Next base: position 7,743,861 of record CM072681.1, on the reverse strand, counting down.
ACACTGTTATAGTATAATATATACTGCACCACTATCCATTCTTAATAATATACACACTGTTATAGTATAATATATACTGCACCACTATCCATTCTTAATACACACTGTTATAGCATAATATATATGCACCACTATCCATTCTTAATACACACTGTTATAGTATAATATATACTACCACTATCCATTCTTAATACACACTGTTTATAGTATAATATATACTGCACCACTATCCATTCTTAATAATACACACTGTTATAGTATAATATATACTGCACCACTATCCATTCTTAATAATACACACTGTTATAGGATAATATATACTGCACCTATCCATTCTTAATAATACACACTGTTATAGCATAATATATACTGCACCACTATCCATTCTTAATAATACACACTGTTATAGTATATAATATACTGCACCACTATCCATTCTTAATACAATAATGTTATAGTATAAGATATACTGCACCACTATCCATTCTTAATAATACACACTGTTATAGTATAAGATATACTGCACCGCTCCATTCTTAATAATACACTGTTATAGTATAATATATACTGCACCACTATCCATTCTTAATACACACTGTTATAGCATAATATATACTGCACCACTATCCATTCTTAATAATACACACTGTTATAGTATAATATATACTGCACCAATTATCCATTCTTAATACACACTGTTATAGTATAAGATATACTGCACCATATCCATTCTTAATAATACACACTGTTATATAAATATACTGCACCACTATCCATTCTTAATACACACTGTTATAGTATAATATACTGCTGCCGCTATCCATTCTTAATACACACTGTTATAGTATAATATATACTGTAATCATTATCCATTCTTAATACACTGTTATAGTATAATATATACTGCACCGCTATCCATTCTTAATAATACACACTGTTATAGTATAATATATACTGCACCACTATCCATTCTTAATAATACATACTGTTATAGTATAATATATACTGCACCACTATCCATTCTTAATAAACACTGTTATAGTATAATATATACTGCAATCGTATCCATTCTTAATAATACACACTGTTATAGTATAATATATACTGCACCACTATCCATTCTTAATAATACACACTGTTATAGTATAATATATACTGCACCACTATCCATTCTTAATACACACTGTTATAGTATAATATATACTGCACCGCTATCCATTCTTAATACACACTGTTATAGTATAATATATACTGCACCGCTATCCATTCTTAATACACACTGTTATAGTATAATATATACTGCACCGCTATCCATTCTTAATAATACACACTGTTATAGTATAATATATACTGCACCTATCCATTCTTAATAATACACACTGTTATAGTATAATATATACTGCACCACTATCCATTCTTAATACACACTGTTATAGTATAATATATACTGCACCGCTATCCATTCTTAATAATACACACTGTTATAGTATAATATATACTGCACCACTATCCATTCTTAATAATACACTGTTGTAGTATAATATACTGCACCACTATCCATTCTTAATAATACACACTGTTATAGCATAATATATACTGCACCACTATCCATTCTTAATAATACACACTGTTATAGTATAATATATGCTGCACCACTATCCATTCTTAATAATACACACTGTTATAGTATAATATATACTGCACCGCTATCCATTCTTAATAATACACTGTTATAGTATGAATATACTGCACCGCTTATCCATTCTTAATAATACACACTGTTATGGTATAATATATATACTGCACCGCTATCCATTCTTAATAATACACACTGTTATAGTATAAGATATACTGCACCGCTATCCATTCTAATAATACACACTGTTATAGTATAATATATACTGCACCACTATCCATTCTTAATACACACTGTTATAGCATAATATATACTGCACCACTATCCATTCTTAATAATACACTGTTATAGTATAATATATATACTAACCGCTATCCATTCTTAATAATACACACTGTTATAGCATAATATATACTACCACTATCCATTCTTAATAATACACACTGTTATAGTATAAATATATACTGCACCACTATCCATTCTTAATAATACATACTGTTATAGTTATAATATATACTGCACCGCTATCCATTCTTAATAATACACACCTGTTATAGTATAATATATACTACCACTATCCATTCTTAATACACACTGTTATAGTATAATATATACTGCACCGCTATCCATTCTTAATAATACACACTGTTATAGTATAATACTGCACCACTATCCATTGTAATAATACACACTGTTATAGTATAATATATACTGCACTGCTATCCATTCTTAATAATACACTGTTATAGTATAATATATACTGCAATTCACTATCCATTCTTAATAATACACTGTTATAGTATAATATATACTGCACCACTATCCATTCTTAATACACTGTTATAGTATAATATATACTGCACCACTATCCATTCTTAATACACACTGTTATAGTATAATATATACTGCACCACTATCCATTCTTAATAATACACACTGTTATAGTATAATATATACCACCACTATCCATTCTTAATAATACACACTGTTATAGTATAATATATACTGCTACTATCCATTCTTAATACACACTGTTATAGTATAATATATACTGCCACTATCCATTCTTAATACACACTGTTATAGTATAATATATACTGCACCACTATCCATTCTTAATACAATTGTTATAGTATAATATACTGCACCACTATCCATTCTTAATAATACACACTGTTATAATATAATATATACCACTATCCATTCTTAATAATACATGAAGGCAGGTGCTGATGCCACCCCTGTATTCACCCAGTAAGGTGGAAAAAGATCGCTTGTAAATGTGTGTGTGGAACAATAAGGAAACAGGACTACAGCAAAATAATGAGCCGCGACTGTACCAAAGACAAACACAGCACTGGAGCTGAAGACAGTAAAGCATTGATCTAAAACAGATTTGCAGTCAAACACGAAAACACGATGCGCTGCTGTTTGATATGAGGTCCCAAATCATTATTCTAAAGCTCTGCAATATGGTCTGCGACTGTCTCAGTGGGACTCTATACAAGACATCACTTTACCTGAAGGACACCATTTGAGTCTCTATAATTACAGACTGGTTAAAACTTACCAGTATAGTAGTTCTTAGTTTCTAGAATACCTATTTAAATATGAATTAGACTAGGTTAGATGCACTACGTTCTTATAATCTATAAAAAAACAATGCCTAATTACACTCCTTATAACCAATATTAGGACAGAGCTGTGCTATTAACCGCGCTATAATAATCAAACACTTTAAAACGTGTCTGAAGAGAGATTCGACCCAAGATCTTTCGAAGGTGGTTTGAGGTGTTGGATTGACCGAGCAATACCACACAATAAAACCCATCTTACCTTTGAAATATGAAAGGCTGTTTTAATGTCTGCATATGCAGCGTTTATACACCCTCGCACGGCTTTCAGCTCGCTCTCTGATATTTCAATCTCAGCTTCAGACTTTCTCTCTCTTCAATCCAGACATTTCCACTTGGAATTCAGTGAATTTGCTGCCGACAGCTTCAGTAATCGCGCACACGACGCTGTCTGCAGCCGCTTTCACTGCGAGCTCGACGGTGGAGGCGAGCTCGTCTTGGCTAACAACGACACGGACACACGTCCATCTTCACTGGTTTAGTTTGAGACTGGTCTAGCGGAATCCTCTTTGCATTCAAACACACCGCCTTCGGTTTGTATTTAGTAATATATATGTGTTTTTATCGTAGCCTTCCATTCAAATATGTGCATCACACACAGACTTTGCAAGCAGTAGTAACCCTTTCTATTCGGTACTAAGTCTGAGGCACATTCTGGAAAACGTGTCCAAATTCAGATCCAGGTCACGCATCCACGGGTTTAAAAGTCTGCAGAGCCGCGCATCTTCTCAAGGGTCCTGCGCTGGAGCAACTCATGGCGCAAAAACAAGAGACGAGCGCTGGATGACAAAAGTGTGTGTAGCAACCAGATCCAATCCTCACTCCATGTGCTACTGCCACCTAGTCAGGGGTGTGAATCGCCTTCGAGTCATGTCGTTAATGATCTTATAAATGATTTGTAATACAAATTAAATGATTTGACTCTTTTTTCGCACAGTTATTATACTTTTCAAATATTCAGATATTTATTCTAAAGGTTTAAACATGTAAAAAAATAAAACAATGCTAAACTGATTTATGAGTTTCTCTGACATATTATCTGGGCAGCAGTGTGGAGTAGTGGTTAAGGACTCTGATTCTTGACCAGAGGATTGTGGGTTCAATCCCAGGTGGGGACACTGCTGCTGTGCCCTTGAACAAGGTGCTATACCTAGATTGCTCCAGTAAAAACCCAACTGTATAAATGAGTAATTGTATGTAAAAATAATGTGATATCTTGTAACACTTGTAAGTTGCCCTGGATAAGAGTGTCTGCTAAGACATTAATAATATCTGATTTCTTTATTCATTCAATATTTTTAGTTTATTAACCTGCTCTGTCACTCCACTGGGTAGTTATTCATATAATAAAAAGCATTTCATTCAAAACTTTAGTTTTCCTACGCCTCTCGGGTTTTTCTTGTGGAATGGGACTTTTAATCTAATAAGACACCTCAGGACATCTTTCAAGCTTTTCGCCAGTCTTTAATTAACTCCTATTTATTTTAAAGAGGTAAACCACCTGTTCATTTGACAAAACTAGAACCACACAGCTGAGTATACACTGTATTTCAAGCCCTCTTCAGCACTCTCAGTGTGTTTGTTTTCATCGTAACATTAACATGATGTCTTGTCCTTTTTAAAATCAATAGAAGTTAATTAAAGCCTGGAGGAAGCTTTTGATAACGCTGCCCTCGAGGTCTCCAGAGCAGCGCACTCCTTGGCGTGTCTCATTGCTGATGACTCTTCTGCTGCTGTGGAGGCGGCTCTGTTGCCTGGTTTAGTTCATGGCGCAGTCTGAGGGAAGATTCTAAATCTGCCGCTGGACAGCAGGGAGGAATACTGTCCTGGATAAAGAATAGGAGACAATAATACAGTTTAAGAGAAACTAAATAAAAGCATGTGGTAGAAATAGCAGAGGTTAATGCCTGGAAGCTTTCCAGAAGAATGACCTTTCTGCGACCCTGTGCTGTATTTACCAAAAACAAGTTCCTACGCACTGAACCTCCAAGACTAGCGAAGAAAAGCTATGAAACTCGCCCATGCCCTGCATCATTGTGGATCTGTTTGACAACGGAGCTGAACTTGAATTAACCTGATATACTTCTAAAACATTATCAGGGTATCGCGTTAGTGTTTGAACATCTCATTCGGAAGAAGAGGAAATATCAATATAATTACATCGAACACAGATTATATATCTGCGTGAAACTCGCAGCATCGACGCTGCTGCAGCCTGATAAAGAAAGGACTATACCAACTCTGTCATGGGGAGGGTTAACTGAATTCAAATTGTATTCACTGGGGAAATATAGAGCTACAAACAGCTCGATTATGATGTTAAAATTGAAAGTCATATTCATTTTTATTAAAAAGATCCCCGTATCACAATTCCCTCTGGGCGGTCCATATTAGATGAATTGTTAAACCCGGCGCTGATCGGGTTTGTATTTTGTGATTGGTATATTCCTCGTTCTGGGGAGACAGACCCGTTCAGACACTGAGGGAGAGCAGAGAGGAGGTAAGAGAGTCTGCATGGAGCTCTACAATGTGTTTATAAACTACAGAGCGCTGTTATATTGTATTATTTTGAAAGGTCCGGGTTGTGTGGTAGGAGCGCGTTGTTTTATCCGTTTGTACACTGAGGAGAGAGAGAGGAGGTAAGAGAGTCTGCATGGAGCTCTACAATGTGTTTATAAACTACAGAGCGCTGTTATATTGTATTATTTTGAAAGGTCCGGGTTGTAGTGGTAGGAGCGCGTTGTTTTATCCGTTCAGACACTGAGGGAGAGCAGAGAGGGGAGGTAAGAGAGTCTGCATGGAGCTCTACAATGTGTTTATAAACTACAGAGCGCTGTTATATTGTATTATTTGAAAGGTCCGGGTTGTAGTGTGGTAGGAAGGCGTTGTTTATCCGTTCAGACACTGAGGGGAGAGCAGAGAGGTGAGAGAGTCTGCATGGAGCTCTTACAATGTGTTTATAAACTACAGAGCTGTTATATTGTATTATTTTGAAAGGTCCGGGTTGTAGTGTGGTAGGGGAGTTGTTTTATCCGTTCAGACACTGAGGGAGAGCAGAGAGGAGGTAAGAGAGTCTTGCATGGAGCTCTACAATGTGTTTATAAACTACAGAGCGGCGTATATTGTATTATTTTGAAAGGTCCGGGGTTGTGTGGTAGGGCCGCGTTTTTTTATCCGTTTCAGACACTGAGGGAGAGCAGAGAGGAGGTAAGAGAGTCTGCATGGAGCTCTACAATGTGTTTATAAACTACAGAGCGCTATTATATTGTATTATTTTGAAAGGTCCGGGTTGTAGTGTGGTAGGAGCGCGTTGTTTTATCCGTTCAGACACTGAGGAGAGCAGAGAGGAGGTAAGAGAGTCTGCATGGAGCTCTGTACAATGTGTTTATAAACTACAGAGCGCTGTTATATTGTATTATTTTGAAAGGTCCGGGTTGTGGTATGGTAGGGCCGCGTTGTTTTATCCGTTCAGACACTGAGGAGAGCAGGCTTATGTCAAAAGGCTAATTTATGACCCTTTTGACCTTTTTTTTGACCTTATAGGTATGAATTTATGAATATATAATGAGGGGGCGTGGATTTATGAATTTATGAATATATAATGAGGGGGCGGGGATTTTATATTGGTATTGATATATATATATATATATATATAAAACAGACCCTTTGTATTTTACAAGTGCTTATAAACATTAAATATTTATAAATGTAAAAGAGTATGAAAATAAAATAATTACTGGGGTAGGATTCGAACCCCCGCTGACAATTGAGTCAAAAGGATCTTAAGACCTTCGCCTTAACCACTCGGCCACAACAGTTTTTCTTAAAACATTAATAAATAAAAAAATAAGTATTAAGCTTACCGGGGGTTTCAGAGAATCAAGGTGGTATGGTGTTTGAGCAAAAGGTTGAACAGATGGAGACTACGAGGGGTTTTTGTTTTTTTAAAGGGGCATGTCTGGGCATGTTTTTCAGACCTTATAAAAAGGAGGAAAATATTAGGGCAGTTTATTAGAGTGTTACACAAGATGTCTCATACCGTTGTTAGTTGCTGCTCAGAAAAGTGGATCTTGAGGATCGGGAAATGTCTGAACTTATAAAGCCTTTAAAAAAAATGCACATTAGCCCTTCCACAGATGCAAAAGAAACCACGGCTTGTAAAAAAGTTTCAAGAGAGAGTCCAAGCAAGGGACCTTCAAGCATTCTTCCCCAAGGATCGTCTGTGTACTGTACAGCCTCCTCTGTGGACTGAACTGAAAACAAACATCAATGAGAGAGGGGGCGGATGTATTAGGGTAACTCTGAAAAACGCCCCTAGGGCGGCGCCTCAGGACAACCCATTCAAGGATCCCTGATAGGTCATCTCAAAGGATCCCCCACGGTGCCTGAGGCGTCAACACCCTCATAGGCGAAACCTAATCTTGGGAGCATACTAAAGGGGCTCCCCACATGTCCTTTTGATTGAAGGAGTCTGACATCATGGCTTCTGCAAACTTTAGATACTTCTCTGAAAATGCCATTCTTGAACCTTATGATCTTGAGATGGATTGGACCAGTGAAGAAATGACCCAGCTTATAAAAGACTTTGAAAATGTCCCGCTCCTCAACCCTGCAGAGTCTGATGACGTTGATGGGGGCTTAGGCATCTCTTTTGAAAAAAGTATTAAAGATCTCTATGGGTCTCGTGGCTTCTCTATTGGAAGTGATCATTGACCGTGATATGGTGAAAAATTGCCGGGGTTGCGAAATTGACCACCCGAGCCAGCTGAGACACAGCTGCCTTTTTGAAGCGGCCCCCAATTATTTTGATCAACATTTTGAAGAAATACTAGAAAAAATACACGTCCCGTGGCTGAAACTTCTGGTGGCTAAAGCTCTAGCTTGTTTCAATTTTCATCCCTCTTTGACAAAACTTCAGAAACTGGTGGAAGATATTTTAACAGAGCTAAGACCAGAACACAGCATTAGACGTAAACTGATTCATCTACAAGAAACCCTGGATGACAAGACCCGAGACATTGTTAACAAAATAACCAAAGCTTTCTACCATCGCAGTTTTACAAACCCGCGCGCTCCATTAGCATATTACGGGGCCTGTGACTTTGAAAATGGGGAACGTCCAGACTCCAGCAAAACTGAGGAAAACCATGGAGGGGCTGCTGTTTGAGTTATTAGCTGAGAAAGTGGCTTGCAAGAGACTCTTTCAAAACCTGATCCCGTAAATGTAAAAATGTTCAGCAATTTAAAAAAGTAACTGATTTAATCCGTAAAGATATTGATACTAAAGAATGGTCAGAGTTGGTAAATACCCATGTAAAACACTGTAAACCCTTAAATGCATTTTTAATGAATATATTACCTAAAATGTTTGATGAAATAGAAGATTGCAAATGTACACATATCATTGTTTTGTATGCTTATGTGACTGATGTATGTTTTTATAACATGGCCCGGTTTTTAAGAGATGAAGATATATCGATAGTTGTGCAAAATGTCGTGGATTATTTAGTGACTAATCATGAATGTTTGTGTAAAAAAACTTATAGCTCTTCTAAAATGTCCTAATCTTCTTGATAAACTGTGAATAAAACTTTTGAACTTCCCACATGTCTCTGAAGTGTTATGATAACCTTTGAATAAAAACTTTTGAAAGGCATATTGTTCTCAGTTGTGTTATTTTGGTTAAAGATGACACACCAGCGTATGAAAAAAATATACTACGATCCCTCAAATCCTGGAGGTTTAGGGGGTTTACAGACTCTTCAAAGAGCTCTGAGGTCTGATGGGCCTAAAGTCTCTGAGAGGGTATTAACTGACTTTTTATCAGAGCAAGACTCATATACGTTGCATAAGCCCACTAAAATAAACTTTAAAAGAAACACCGTATTTGTATCTAATATCGACACACAGTGGCAAGCTGATTTAGTGGATATGTCTAGCTTGTCAAAAGAAAATGGAGGTTATAAGTACATGTTAACATGTATAGATATCTTATCCAAATATGCATGGGTCTTACCTTTGAAAAATAAGTCATCTAAGACGGTGACAGAGGCGTTCAAGAGGATCATCAGCGCTGGTAGGAAACCTAAAAAACTACAAACTGATAAAGGGGCCGAATTTCTAAACAAAGCATTTCAGAACATGCTAAAAAAAACATAATATTCTACACTTTACCACGGGGAATGAACTAAAAGCATCTATTGTTGAGAGATACAACAGGACTCTTAAAACAAGAATGTGGAAATATTTCACCGCTTTTAACACGCATAAGTATATGGATAAACTACAAGAAATGGTACAGGCATATAACAACTCCTTCCACCGTAGTATTCAAATGAAACCTTCAGAAGTTAATGAAGATAATTCATTTAAAGTGTTTAAAACTTTATACTCTAAGAAGAAAAGCCCTAAACATATAAAGTTTAAGTTTGCCGCTGGTGACAGCGTAAAATTTCAAAGTTAAGAGCTCCCTTTATAAAAGGCTATGAACAGACGTTTACATCAGAGATTTTTACTATAACAGAATGTATACCAAGATTTCCCCCGGTGTATAAACTATGTGATTATGATGGAGAGACTATAATGGGCACTTTTTATGAACCAGAATTACAGAAAATAAATGTTAAGACTGATAGGCTGTTTAGGATAGAGAAGATAGTTGCCAAGAAAAAAAGAAAATGGCAAAAAGTCTTATCTCATAAAATGGGCCGGGTGGCCTGAAAAATTTAACAGTTGGGTCGCAGAGCATCAGGTTGTGGATCTAAAGAGTTAACAAGTACAGAGTGTATTTAATTACACTTAAAACATTATTCAAGATGTCTCAAGACTCTTTTTATGTAACTCTGCCTAGTAACGCTTCACAGGAGGTTTTCCCTAAAAACGCTATATCCAATTTTACTATCAAATTGGTTAAAACATTGAATCTACCGGGAAAATGGGAAGTTTGCTTAGCAGAGATTCAATATCCCCATACCTGGGATAATATAAGCCTTAAAGACAGCACTTTTATTACTTATGATATAGAAAAAAAGCGGTAAAACGTGATTATACTATACCAAAAGGATATTATGAGACCCTTCAGGATGTAATAACAGCTATGAACGATGCCATGCTCGGAAAAGGACTAGATCAGAAAGGTGACAAAACTCCCGATGAACAATATAAAAATGATTTGAAATTAGTCTATAAACCTATAGAAAGACGAATTTATATAAAAGTACTACACCGTATATGTTTTATGCCAAAGAACATCTCGGACAAATGTTGGGGTTTCGTGAGACTATAAAGGGTGAAACTATTGAACTATTGGGCCCTATTGAGGCTAAAGTGTATAGTGCTCATTTGAGGACTCTCTACCCAGCCGATATCAGAGCGGGATTTTATACCCTGTATGTCTATACTGATATCATTACACATCAAGCCGTTGGAGATAGTTACGTGCCTCTTCTAAGATGTGTTCCTATTAAAGGCAAAAACAACGATATAATCACGGTAACTTCGACAGACCTCATTCGTGCCCCTCAGCAAGACCAACTTTGACACGTTAACTATACAAATTAAGACGGATCAAAACAAGTTAGTGCCATTCCGTTTTGGGAAGGTTGTAGTGAAGTTGCATTTCCGACCTGTAAAGCCTCTTTTTTACACATAATTGAAAATGGGCCCTAATGGATATGTCAATCCTTATATTAATTATTACAAAAATCAAGCTGGTAATGGATTGCCTGGATTTTCTGGAGCTCCAGTAATGTACGGGGCGGGTATAGGGGGTATTTTTAGAAGTCTTTTCAGAAAAGCTTTACCGTTACTTAGAAGGGGTTTTGAAATAGTTAAACCTCATTTTAAATCAGCAACCTAAAAATATTGTTAGTGACGTGTGTCAAATGTCCTAACAAGTCATAACCCTCATAGCCATAACAAGAGCCAGTCAGGGGAGGGATTGATGGTGATGTCCCGAGGATACAAGAGAAAACGTGGCAAACCCCCAGGATCTCGCTATCATCCACACAAAAAGGCTAAACCAGCTACATTGAGGTCATTTAGTAACGGTAACCGGAGAAGGAGTAAGAAACCAAAGACCCCCAGAACAGCGAAAAAGAGAAACATCTTTTAAATCATGACGCTGGTACATCATATGTCTCAAGAATGTGTGAAATCAGAATTGGATCTGTTTACTATACCTTATACCCAGACAAGTATTGAAAAAAAAACTTTATGTGGAAATTCCCCCCCCCTGTCTGCCTTGTCTGACACGGCCCCCATCGAATTTTACATAGCGGAAATGGGAAGATTATCTTGATTTGAATAATACTCTTTTAAGACTTTCATGCAAAATTACTAGGGCTGATGGCTCCGATTTAGTTGGAGGCAGTATAGTTGGTATTATCAATTACCCTGTAGCTACCATGTTTTCACAAGTGGATGTAACTTTAGGAAATCGCTTAATCAGTCAAAGCAGTAATACTTATCCTTACAGGAGCATTATAGAAGCAATGCTAAACTTTAGTAAGGACACTCTAGAATCACAGTTCACTGCCGGCTTGTTTTACAAAGATACCCCAGGACATATGGATGAGACTGATCCTGCAGGGGCTAATGAAGGTTTAGTTAAACGGCATGCGTTTACCAGAATGAGTCATACTGTTGAACTTTTAGGACCTCTGCATGCGGATATATTTTTTTCAAGAGAAACTCATGCTGAATGGGATTGACCTGAAAATTAAAATGGTGAGGGCCAATGACACTTTCTGTTTAATGTCTGATGCTGCAGAAGAGTTCAAACTTAAAATTTTAGAAGCATCTCTCTATATTAAAAAAAAAGTAAAAGTGTCCCCTGAGGTCAGAATTGCCCAAGCTCAGGCCTTGATGACCTCTAATGCCCGATATCCTATTGATAGAGTGTCTATGAAAGTTTTAGTATTCCTAGAGGGAGTAGGGTCTGTAATCAGGAGAATTTGTTTCTGGGGCAGTTACCAAAGTTTGTGGTTATTGGTTTAACAGATAATGAAGCATTTAGTGGTTCCTACGCTAAAAACCCATTTAACTTTAAACACTATGCTGGGAACTTTATAGCTATGTATGCGTCGATGGTGAACAAGTCCCCTCAAAACCTTTACAACCCCACTATACAGCAAGACACAACCCAGTCAGGGAATATTACAGTCTAATACAGGCCACGGGTAGACATCTCAAAGACAAACCGCTGATAATTGATAGGTCAGACTTTATTAGAGGCTATACGCTCTATGCATTTGATTTGACCCCTGATCAAGAATGTGGAGATCATTTTTCCTTAGTGAAAAATGGTAATATGCGCCTTGAAATGCGTTTTGCCAATGCTCTGCCAGAGACGGTGAATATGATTGTATATGCTGTTTTTGAGAACGTGATTGAGGTTTCCCACCAAAGAGCTGTTCTCTTTGATTACTGAAAAGTTTGATACAACATTGATCCTTTTAAAATGAATACCACTCAGCTTACAGCGCTGCTAACCAGCAACCCATTGACTGCAAAGTATTTTTACGGGGTTCTAGCTAGTGATCAACTACCTAAAGGAAAATAAAAAAAACTGCCGCGATACTCATTGTCAACACGGACCCCAGAATTATCCGGGAGAACACTGGCTAGGGATTTATCTAAAAAAAAGAGGGACAGGGAGAGTTTTTTTTTTGATTCTTACGGTAACCCTCCAGATTTTATTTATTTTCCTAAGACTATCTCAAACTTTTTAGACAACAACGTCAAACAAACAGTGTACAATAATCAGCCTCTACAAGGGCTTATGACCACGACATGCGGCCATCACTGTGTTTTCTTTGTACATCATCGATCCAAAGGACTTACATACCCTGAGGTTATGGCTCTCTACAGCTCTGATTTAAACAAAAATGATCTGATGGTGTCCCAATTTATACATTGTATGTCTAACCCTAAAAAACAGAATTGTATAAATATATTTTCATGCGTGCAGTGTGTCAAGACTCATCATGATTTTAAAAAATGTTATGAATGTTAATCTTCAAAAAACTTATGACATTGTAAATGGTGAATAAATATTTTTATTGCTGTAAAGACATATATATATCAGACATTGTTTACACAGCATTTGCATGAATATACAACAAAATGTATCAGACAATGTTTACACAGCATATGCATGAATATACAACAAAATGTACAGATATGTAAACTCAATAAAATCAGTAACATCTTAATAACTTTCCCATAACTGCTGCCTTTTTTTCTGCTTCTTATGCATAGGGGTCTCTAAGGGTCGTTTTTTATAAGCTTCTATGAGTTGTCGTGTTTGAGAATTAGGTACTGTAGAATAGGGGACATTTATTACAGACAAACCTTTGATGAATTCGCCCATCCTACAGGTAACCTATGTTCAGGGATATGGGTATGCCCCGTTGCAGCCCTGATTAAATCAACCATATGCGACCCTCTAATGTTCTTGCCCCTAAGAATGAATTCCCCTTGATCATTCCATGAGGTAACCAAAGCATTCTGAGACATAGCGTTTAAAATAAAATTAGCATTTTTCTTAGATCTGGAGGAACACTACTCATAACTGCAGTCACTATCTTAGATTCAGATTCTGCTGCCGGTTGGGTCGTTTCCTCAGAGGGGTGTAATTAATGTAAGGGTATTAAACTCTTTTTTCACTCTGTTTAAGCAGGGTTAGATATCTCTGTAAGGAGTTGGTGTATAGCTTAACTTTCTCATGGTCACTGATGTCGCTTCTAAGTAGAATGCTTTTCATTTCAGAGTCAAGTCGGCTTTCAACGGCTTTTTAATAGGCTCAGGGCTGCTGGGGCTCAGGCAGGCTGCCGAAGTCTATCGAGTTGATGCTGGGGTATCAGAAACATTTTCTGGGAGTGAGTCATTTTTACAAATTAACTTTGAGGCGATAAGAGTCCTGATAAAAAAGGCAATGCAATCCTTATTAAAGCGCCCGATAAAACCACCACTCTGATTCACAGTTTTTTTTTCTTTTTAATTGAATGCTTCTTATTGCATAGGCTCTTTATAACACGCCGCTGCTTTTTTTTGAGAGTGTTTAACTGACTCGAAGTTAAGGGATGTGCCCTTTAAGGCATTTAAGGCAATTTCCAAATCGATTTGATAAAATCGTCTGAAGCGTTCGTAAATTGTTCGTCTCTGATGAGCAGAGCTACGAACTATGCTCTTTAAGAGATGGAGGTTACGTTTTATTCTAGCCGACATGATCTTGCGGTTGCTGAGTCTAGATAAATAAAAGTTTTAGAGCGATAGCCCGCCGCTTATAGGTGTTTTGATTTGGTATTTCTCATGATGTAAGCAACTGGCAAATCAGGAGTAAATAAACCAGTTCTTAGACGATATGCTTCGGGGGTTTGGGCCTTTAAGTCTATTAAAAGATAACCATAGGGTTTTTTTTTGTCGCATCTTCAAATGCTTCTAAGAAAAACTTGGAGTTCCCGGGGTACATCTGACGGGCTAGTGTGTTGATTTGAAGTTTATCTCGAGGGTTTTTAAACAGAATAATGTAATTGGCATTCAAGTTTATGGTGCGACTCATTTTTCCTTGAAAAAACAAATTTTGAACCAAATACAGTACGCATAAATTCCTATGATGAACGTATTTTGTAAAAGCTTTCTGTATTTCATCATTTTCGCTAGCTGCTTCCATCAAGTCATCTATAATGAGTAAATTGATTTTGTTAGGAGGCATTAAATTATCATCGGTTAATGAATCTGGTATGCCTTCAATAAATTTGATATTTTTAAATTTAAGGGCCAATTCATTGTATAATCCCTGCCAACAGCTATAACTCCAAATGATGATATTCTCAGGGGTTTTGGAAAAGATCTGTTGAGAGTTTTCTAAAAGCTGTTTCACAAAAATAACTTTTGCCTGAATTGGAGGGTCCCGATATTATAGCTGCAAAAGCACGGATAGTCTAATATCAAAACCTTCTTCAGAATCCATAAGGAATCGATGTGAAATCAGAACGCAAGACTCGCTTATTGTAGACTATTTGAAAGGTTTTCTGGAGTGGTTTGTTTTCCAATTGAAATTCTTTTTTATTACGGTGAATCTGGGAGCCGCGAATCATGATATGCTCAGCGGGGGTGTTTCTATCATGATTCACAAAGTTTTGTACAAGGTCTTTTAATGAAGCGATGTTAATTAATTTGGAATTCTCATAGTTTAGGGTAATCCCCTTTACTTTGAGACATGTTTTCCGTTGTTTGTGACGTATCCATATGTTTTAGGGCCCCCTGACACAAACTCTGTAATGTATTCCCCCGGCTTCAACTCGCTAGTTAAGTCCCCAAGATAATCGCCTAGTTCTGGACGCCAAGCCTGGGGCCTGCTGACAAAGATTACAGAGTCCGTATCATGATACAGACACCTATCCTGCAGCCGATCCAAGAGGTTATAAAGCTCTAGCCTGGCGTACGCTGTTGTAAATGCCGCTATGAATACGTTTACATTACCTGTGGGAGTATAGGTATCAGAAGCGTAACGCCACTGAACCTGAGCCACAGTATCACTTACAAAACAAAAATGCGAAACCTGATATCTTTTTGAAAAGAGATAATGGAAAAACTGGTCAGGATCCTTTACCAAGCTTGTAGAGAGTTGGTTAGTTCTCTGTGCAAACTTCCCCACAAACTATTGAGGATAATTTGGAGATTTGTCTTTTAGCAGGATTAACATTGATGTTTTGAGGGTCTAATTGAACCCCTCTTTCTGAAAATATTCAGCAATATAACGCTCTTTACGCCCTCATCGGTACAATGAGCCGGGTAACCTGAACTTTCCTGTTTCCCCTTGAGATGACTGTTAATGTAACCTGTAAAGAGAGTGTCAGATTTCTGAGGAAAGTGCCAAACTTCGTGTATTTTAGACACTTTGTAACCTTTCTCAAGAGCTTTGACTACCTCTACACTGCACCATGTCCCTGTCAAGGCTCGTTCTCCAGAGGTATGATTACATACCCCAGTCTGGTTTAGTGTTTCCGGCGATGAACGGCATAGGGTAAACATTAATTTACCACTTATATGGGGCAGGCAGTACAGGGAAATAAAGACCCCTAGGAGGCAAAACCGTTAATTTGAACAATCCAAAGTATTGGCTCAAGTCTTGAAAATTATGGTAAATTATGGTAGGATGGTCTACTGGGTACAATTTTGTCTTGTTAACAAAAGGATACAAGCTAGTGAAATCAAAGTATTCCACCCTTTCATTTTCCTGGGCCACATAATGTAATGTAATGGCATTTGTACGACCCCCAAACAGAGCCTCGCGAGGACTGATGCGTTCTGGAAAAATCAGAACGAACCAGAAAATCGTGCACTTTAGGCTGTTTTTTTTCAGTGTGTTCCATTCATGTTCCCAAATAACTCTGACTTCCAACCCGTAAACCTTTTGCAATGTTTCAATCTTTTCATCAAAGTGATGACGCATCGTATTACCACGATACTTTGCTTAAGGGGTTTACATCGGCGAATCATAGCACAAGGGACAACCATGAAAAAAAACCCTGCAAATTCAAAAAAAGCCATCACGCTTACCATTAATCACAGCATAACCGTCCAAGAAAAAGGGGCCTATTTTAAGCTCTCCGTAGTTTAAAGCATGTTGAATGAAAACATTTTCAGTTTCTGCTACATACATTAACCATTGTATCGAGGCATTTGAAAAGCTTTTTTGCTGGGCACTGTAATTGTCGGGAGGAATGATAGCTATTGTGTCTTTAGGCAGGAATTTACTTCTATACATAGCCATGCACAGTGAAGCAATAGTTGTACATTGGAAGGGGTCTATCTGACCTATTGCATAAACCTCGGTACGAAATTTGATACATGCCTCTCTCAAAATTTCAACATCATTTTTGCAGTAGAACGCCATTTCGTCTCTGAAATTAAAAACACCCATCTTAATCGAATCATACCATTTGTAAAAGTCATCACGATCTTTAGACATCATTTGCTGAACACCATAGTAGCGTGGTTCAGGAAATGGCCCCACATAATTCTGGTTTTCAGCAGTATTGAAAAAATGAGGAAAATATCCTTTTTTGGCTTCAAATCCCATAGCAGCAGGCAGGGCACTTAACTTCATAGGCAAAAAGTTAAAGGAATCAATGTAACGCATCTTAAAAGCCTCGTCTGTAAAACACATCAACTTGCTACCCTGAGCTATGATATTTGGGTTAATTCCATTGGTTACTAAATAATTCATCAGTAAATAACTGTCATAAGACTTTGCATTGTGTGCCAAGAAAGTATAGCCTGCATAACAAGGTCTACGATACCGCTCAAAAAACTTTTTCACACATTCCTCGCCCTCCCAAAACCATGATTCACCACCCATATGCATGCAGTACAAATAATTAGGAATGTGCACACCAGCTTCCTGCCGACATTCAAAATCATAAAACACATATTTGTCTGTGGGTTCCTTAGGTTTAAGCGTTTGAATGAAGCAATTATGATCACTGTGAGGTGACAACACGGCTTTACATTGCTTACAGTATGGAGTAAGACATTTATGAGTCAGGGGCTTTGTAGGGTCACATTTATAGAGAGAATAGCACCTTGTACAAAGTTTTAAAATGTCACACATAGAAACCTGTTTTTCACTGTTGGCTTTATCTCGGAGAATCTTATGTTCATCATAACAGAGCTGGGATCGACAATAACGATTGCAGTCGTTACATTTTACCTTTACAGAGGACTCGCTGTTACAGGCTGGGGAAAAACACACATTACAGTGTCCTTCACAGCGATGTCCAGATCGATTACTGTAGGCGGTGTAACAGTAATTACACAGATAGGCTGCACCCAGAAAACCTTTCAAGTTAACAATACCATAGAAATGATTCTCATGAAGAAACAGAAATACAGTTTTGTTTTTTTGCTCGAGTATCTGTTTGGTGTTTCAGGAACACGTCCTTTTGAGGACATCTGTACCACACCACAATTTTAACATCTAGGGCCTGTTCAAATTTATCTATGTCTGCAAACGAAACCATTTGATGTTCACTTAATCCCACACTCTGTTGAAGTTTTAAAGCCTCAGCCATACACGTATCATTGGCCTCCCTAAATTCAGGAAATAACAAGCTCAGAACGCTGTAGGCAAAACATAATTGATTGTCTCTGTTGTAACATATAATCAGATGCTTGGCTTTTTTTCTAATAAGCTCACTATTCATTAAGGTCTGCAAACCTCTCCTAACACCACCTCCTTCTGGACACCTTACAACCTGGACAATCAACATCAAAGAGTCATCAGCCAAAATTTCACTATGACTTTGAAGGAGAGCTTCAATCTGACTGAGAAATTCGTCTAGACTTAAATTGTCTCCAGTCATTTTTACATACACTGGTATATCTAAGGATCCTGCTCGTAATTCAAGCTGAACAACGTCTGCAGGTCTTAGCGTTCTAGAAACATCACTCAACATATTCTCTAACGTTTCATGTAACACCGTAAAAACTTCAGCGTAGGAATCCAAGTCATACAGATGTGTAAAGTTAAGAGGTTGCTTCAATTCGAAATTGTTAAACATAGGTCTATGTCTACGCTGTACACCTTCCCTCCAATTCTATCACCGTCACTATCTCTATGGGGGCCTGTAAACCTGAAGGACCAGCCACTTGATCATCATGTATTACACCACCCCCCGGGACTTTTATGCTAAAAAAGAATCATCAAGGCAACCCCCTTCGTTTAAGCCTCCCCCTATTTGTTTTTCCATATCACCTACACCCTCTAGAGTATCATGATTCTCTCTATACATTTCATGCAGAAGCTTATCCAAAGAGTCAAAATTGATCTGAGTCAATTTAGCATCATTAACAAACCCATGGCACGGGGAATTATTATTGTCTGTATTAGTGGAGTTGTCATTTATAGGGGGAGTATCTGTAGAAATTTCATCAATCAGAGCCCTGATTGACGGTAAAATATCTGCGTTATAATTTAAATCATTTAGTAGGTTGTCTAGATAGTCAAAATTCTCGAAACCATTTAAATTTTGGGGGTGAACAGTGTGTGGTATGCCACCGGGGGTTGGAGACATACTATGTGTATGGGAACCTATTGAGGGAACAGAATTTAAGGTATTTCGGGGGACGCTTATAGAATTAAACACAGAATGTGACACAGTTTGACTCGGATCAATTGAAACCTTTTTTTTATTTTTGTGAACACCAATCACAGCATCATCATTGTCAGAATCATCAACAGTAATTTCAATGTGATTCCTTTTACATGTTTTTTTGCGATGTGGTTCCATTGTAGCTCTACAAATACACTGTTATTGTTTTAAAAAACCCAGCGTTTTCAATAGGGTAATTAATGTTTGTATATTCTGAGCCACTTCTGGGTCAGAAACTAGGGCCCTTATAGCAGGATGTCTGTAAATGATCTGCTCTATAGTCATATGTACATGTTTCAATAGCTCAGCGCTGTGATACCTAGCAGTAGTTGAAGTTGAGGGGCGTGGTTTTAGCCTTTGTGATACTTTGGAGACTGTGGGGGTGCCTCTTGATTGTAGTGAAGTATGAAACCTTTCGGAAAATTTACGCGGCCTTTTAGACTTTGGGTCTCTGCTGAAGGATGTATCGTCCTCGGAAGATTCGCTTTCCACAAGAAGTGTACGTCTAGTGGGCCGTTCTAAATGAAAATATGCCAAAATATACAATCAGACCAAAAATACCTTAACAGATGTTTGAAATATTTAACAAAAAAAAAAAAAAAAAAAAAAACTTCATTTTAAATACACTTACTTTTGAGAGGTCTTTTTGCAGATTTTTGAGGTCTATTGGGAGGCTCCAAGGGGGTATACGCATGTATAACCTGGCCCTCCTCCGAAGTACAGGCCACGTCGTTCCTTTCGGATTTTTCAGGAACTTCTAAAATAATATAAACGGTTGAATATGAATGTTTTAACCTAAAAATAATTAATATTATGAAAAACGATCAAACATTTTTTATTAATCTATAAAAACAATACGGTTCATACTTTTAGACAATTCGGAGTCTGACGCTAGGTCGCTGAAGGATGTCTTGAAGTACTGTTCCAAAAGCTCAGAATCTTCAATATATTCAGCTTCTAAAAACAGAATGAATCAGGTATGTTTTAAAAAGGAAATCATAATAAGCTAAAAAACAATGTCTAGCATGTAATATCATTCACGCACTATATATATCATAAGTACATTTATGTATTTGATATTAATAAAACAAACAGACAAATATGTCTACTATTTTACTCACTTTCCGGCTTTTCTGTTATCACTGAGAAATTATTTAAAAAGTCCTCAGGCACGATTAGATCGCACGGTAGCTCAAGGGAAATGCTATGGCCCGGGATCGTATCTGCAATTTAAAAGGAGGTATTTAGTTAGACCATAAAAAAAAAAAAAAAAAAAAAAAAATTTTTTGTTTAGCAAAATGAAAAACTCACCATTCTGACTATCCAAAAAAAATGTCGGGGACAATGGAATGATTGTAGGTGAGAGGGGAATGAGCATAGGAGGATGCTCAATTACTTCCTCCTGGTGTGAAATTAAATGTTCTTCAAGAAGTTCCTGGATATCTATAACAATGAAAATATATGATTTTAAATAAATAAAATAATAATATTCATGACCACATAAAATAAAACACATGCCTTAATTCACCGTGTTTAATTTGTATTTAATAACTGTGTATCTCAAACATTTTTTTAAATACATCAAACATCCATTTTCATTCCTAAACAGACAACAGCAAAACTTTTTTTTTTTTTATCAGATCATTTAAAAACAACCCCAAAACAAAAAAATGGGGATACCTTGCATCACAGACACAAAACGTTGTTAAAATCTAAAACAGAAATTAAACGCAGCGTCTCAAACATTTTACAGCCATTAAAAAAAGACCACTCACCAAAACAAAAAAACAGGATACCTTGCATCACAGACACACAACACCGTGTTTAGGTCAAACAGAAATAAACTGTGTCAAACATTTTACAATCTAACATTTTTAAAAAAAACAATACCTTACATCACAGACACACAAAACACCGTTCGTTTAAAACAGAAATAACAGCGTTAAACATTTTTGCCATCTAAAAACCCGCCATTAAACACCAAAACAAAAAAAAAAACAACGATACCTTGCATCACATACACACAACACATTGTTAAACAAACAGAAATTTTTCAAACATTTTTACACAACATTTAACATTTTTACAAACATTAAAAACAGACCGCTCACCCCTAAAAAATCAAACAAGCAAACCTTGCATCAAACACACAACACAGTGTTTCACCGACAGAAATAAACAGTGTTTCAAATTGTTCATTTATAAAAATAAATTAAAAAAAAAAAAAAAAAAAAAAAAAAAAAATCACCGACACAAACATTTTTTCATACACATAAATTAAACAGTTAAAACATTTTTTACACAGAGTTAAATCAGCATTTAAACATTAAACATAGGACATACCGTTTAGATCCTCATTGTTGTGGCTTGATTCTCCGTGCATTTATGAAGTGGTTCTTTACGGGATAATGTTCGTGAGAGGAATCGTCCTTTCCAGAAGTGTAAATCTTAGCTCTGTACGTGGACGATTTATACTCTCAAGATCAGCGGCAAATGCCTTTGTACCCACATGGGGCCGGATCAGGCCGGATCAGGAAAACCTATCAGGGGTGATAAACCCGACACTTGAACAGAACCTAGACTAGCTGGCGCTTCAAATTTACCCATCCCCGCCTCTCTAAAGGGTTATTCCAAAAAACACCCGGCATATTCTCGATATTATGCTGAAATTATATTTTATTATGTTTAAATCACGTTTTTATGGGTATGCCGTTAATAAACAAGAATTGGTGAAGCATATACATATACTTGTATGTTTTTTTATAGTTAAACGGGCTTAGTTTTTTTTTCTATACTCAGTATTACATGCAAAAATATTCTCATTCGTTTTGTAAACGATTTTATACAATCTGTTTTATAACACGAATCATTTTAGATACACGTAAAGGAGCATTACAACAGGTTAGGGTCTATATTCGCCGTTTTTTTTTTAAAAAAAAAACAAAAACATAACGTTGTACTATGCTCACACATAGTTTTAAATCTAAAACAGTAAAAGCGTGTTAATGACTTGCACAATCGTCAGATTAGTTTGACCGTGTATGAGAAGCTACTGGAGATTATCTTGATGGGAGGCTATTCAAAAATGGGCATTGATAAAACACTTAAATAGGTTCTCTTATTTTATTTTGCAATATAACACCGATTTTTCTCTTATTTTATTTTGTAATCGTTATGCCCCAAACTATATCCAGTTTGAAATACCATGAGGTCTTTTGCCCCTAGCAGACTAAACGGCGCCAAAGGTGATCAGCGATCCATGTTTCTCAGCGGTGTCATCCTCTAACATACGCTATCTGTACTTTTAATACACAGGGCGCCAATCTGTTCCTAACGTGTAAAATTGAATATAAAAATTTATTTATCCCCATATATATATATATATATATATATATATATATATATATATATATTCATATTTCACATTGAGATAACATCGTGCTTTCCAACATCAGCAAACATTCCGCCATCCTAAGTCTGATATGTTAAAGAACTAGACTCAGGGGTGCCACGATTCTCACCTCACAAATGAATTTAGGTTTTTTCAGACGCAAAAATACCCTACAAAAACCATAGCACATATTCCTTAAGACATGTTAAACTCTGATTTATTCATTTACATATATGTTTAATTTTCCTTCATTTGTTTCCTGCAGTATCATTACATTTTGTTTTTATTCAGTTATATTCAATTCCATAAGTTTTACGGGTCCTCTTGTGAATAACCAAGCATTGCAATATATTATACATGGTTGTTTGTTTATAGTTGAACGTGAAGCTTAGTTAAATCTACTTTCTTTACGCGGTAATACATGCGTAAAATGTTCATGCAATATATTTTTAATACGTCTTTCATTTGAGCATTTTTTTTTTTTACTAGCGTCAGGATAAAAATGCTCTCATTTTATCTTTTTAAAAAAAAGCAAACAAACAAACAAACACGCATAAACAGTTTTTTATTTATAGAATTGATTCCGGTTTTAATCTTAACAGAAATATGCACTTTTAATCTTAACAGAAGTATAAAGTCTGTATATTCATTTGAAATAGTCATCGCAGTGTCTATCATGCGGAGACCAAACCTTTAGGCATTACAAATCACACATTTCAATAGCCTTCTCTGCAGGGGACCTTCCTCTAACAAATAGGTATCGGTGCTTTTTATTACATCGAGACGCCAGTCTGTTCATAGCGGGTGGTTATGTGTCTGTGTGTGTCTGTGTCTGCGGGGGTTGGGGTTGTCCCAGTGTCGGTGCTCATGTGCGCGTGCATGTAAGTGTACCTATAGGAAGGTGTGCGCATGTTCTAAGCCAAAGGATCCGCCCCTATTTAAGTCACAGAGCGAGTTTGCAGTCATTCTTCTGCTAAAGTTTGATGAGTGCGGCTGGTTGCTGTTGTCTGCGAGGGAGAGAATTCACACTGTACTTAAGCGTTTGTCCTGGGGAGTTTTTATTGAAAACGGTAAGAGACAGAGAGAGAGAGAGAGAAAGAGCTTTTTTCAGAACTTGTCCTCGGGTAGATTTTGTTTTGTTTTTTTGTTCTTTTATAAATATTTAATTTAATATCTAATTTATTTTGTTTTAGCGATACACTTTCAAAACGACTAATGCTCAGTTGTTCTGTGATTTATGTGGGTAATGTTTAAACGCATTTTAAATATAAATTGTTTTTCTTTATGCTTTTAATACCCTTTTTAAACGTTCTCTTTTCATTAAGTGTCTTATGTAAAAAATACTAAGACTAATGTTGTCTGCACCAAGCATAAGTTAACATATGCATTTATATCAAACTTGGGGTAACCCACTATGTACTCTGGTAGATTTTGTTTTGTTTTTGTTATTTTATAAATATTTAATTTAATATCCGTTTTATTTTGTTTAACGATACACTTTTAAAACGACTAACGCTCAAGTTGTGTAGTTATTTATGTCTGTAATAAATTGTTTTCGGCATTTTTCTATTGCTTTTGTGATACGCTGTTTTAAACTTTCTCCTGTTTCATCTATTGGATTCTGTATGTGTAAATATCTTTTGCTTTTAACGGTGCCTAGTAAAAAATATGTATACGCCAAACATATCAAAATGTAAAATCACAGCACCTCTTCCTCAGATTTCTGTGTGTGTGTGTGTGTGTGTGTGTGTGTGTGTGTGTAAAGTTTAAATGATTTTAAAATATAAATTGTTTTTTCTTTTGCTTTTAATAACCTCTTTTAAACTTTCTCTTTTCATTTTAGTGTCTAATGTAAAAAATACTAAGACTTCAATGTTGTCTACACCAAGCATAAGTTAACATAAGCATATATATAAAACTTGGGTTCCCCTATCCCCTTATTACATGAATAACATATTAAACACTGATTTTGTACATATCTTATAAAAAGACGTGCGATAAGTTTATAGGCAAATATAAGCCTATATTCGATAAGCATATATGTCTTGTTACCATAATAAAATCCCACCCCTCATTATATATTCATAAATTCATAAATCCATACCCCTCATTATATATTCATAAATTCATAAATCCATGCCCCTCATTATATATTCATAAATTCATACCTATAAGGTCAAAAAAAGGTCAAAAGGGTCATAAATTAGCCTTTTGACATAAGCTATAGTACTATTACTACTGTAGTGTGGTAGGAGCGTGTTGTTTTATCCGTTCAGACACTGAGGGAGAGCAGAGAGGAGGTAAGAGAGTCTGCATGGAGCTCTACAATGTGTTTATAAACTACAGAGCGCTTATATTGTATTATTTTGAAAGGTCCGGGTTGTAGTGTGGTAGGAGCGTTGTTTTATCCGTTCAGACACTGAGGGAGAGCAGAGAGGAGGTAAGAGAGTCTGCATGGAGCTCTACAATGTGTTTATAAACTACAGAGCGCTGTTATATTGTATTATTTTGAAAGGTCCGGGTTGTAGTGTGGTAGGAGCGCGTTGTTTTATCCGTTCAGACACTGAGGGAGAGCAGAGAGGAGGTAAGAGAGTCTGCATGGAGCTCTACAATGTGTTTATAAACTACAGAGCGCTGTTATATTGTATTATTTTGAAAGGTCCGGGTTGTAGTGTGGTAGGAGCGCGTTGTTTTATCCGTTCAGACACTGAGGGAGAGCAGAGAGGAGGTAAGAGAGTCTGCATGGAGCTCTACAATGTGTTTATAAACTACAGAGCGCTGTTATATTGTATTATTTTGAAAGGTCCGGGTTGTAGTGTGGTAGGAGCGCGTTGTTTTTGTGTGTGTGTGTTGTATTTGTGAAGCGGCGTGGCTGTGTCAGCGCGTTTGTTTTTATTCATATCTCCTCAGTTGCAGTCTCCGTGCCGCGGGCTCAGTGCTGCTCGAGTGGCGGGTTTGCAGACAGATTGAGCTCGTGTTGAAAACATCTAGCGAGTAAATATTGTCTTTGGCGGTCTGGCTATTTTTGTCGTGCATGTTATTTTTTTTATTCGTGAGACCGCGTGGAACTTAGAGACTAGCAATCGGGTTAGTTTTTTTTTTTTATAAACGAGATCAAATATATTTTCAGTATCAAACAATTATTATTTCACTGAGTGGAGTGTGTGCACGTGTACCGTAATGATTGTAAAAGCAGCGCATTCCAAAACGTTAATACAGTGACTATCCCATTTTCACACTTACATGAACACGCATGGAAACCCGGCTTTCTGTCCTTCTTAATGTGTTTGAAATCATGTTTAAACATTCTTTCAATGAAGTGTACCTTTGTTGCCTTTGCTAGTTTTATTCTAGGTGTCCTCAAATGTATTTGCACGATTGTAAGTCGCCCCTGGATAAGGGCGTCTGCTAAAAATAAATAATAATAATAATCATAATAATAATAATAATAATATTCTGCTGGTATCATTTTAAACACTGAGGGAGACCTCAATTCCAAACTCGTGCTGTGGAGCGTCACACAGGTTTTTAATATTGCTACCTGAAAGAAACTCGTTTTTATTTTGATGCAGGATATCTGGTACTACATGAGGTTACAATACAGGTTTACAAGCCTTGCTTTCAGATAGTGCTGCACTTCCTTGATCACCTGGGGGGTGAAATTGCCCCCTCCTCTTGAACGACTCCTTTCACAGTATCTTAATCTGTATTCCTGTAATCTCATAGTACAGTATACATCTGTGAAAGTGAACCGAAGCAAATAATACATGTAAAAAAAAAAATCTTTGTTCTCCTTGAACTAAACAAACACATTTTCAGATCTGAAGAGCAGAAAGGACACCTTCACTGAGGAGACGGTCAGAGCGAGTGACTGGAGCACTAGAGCCGTGCTGCACATCCCACTGACAATACCTGAAGTAAGTGTCTCTCTCTTTATTCATTCAATTTCAATCAGCTTCATACTCGGCTTATATTGTCTCATTGTAACTGAGTGTGTCAGAACAGTCACTGTGTTACTGGGCAGGATTGTAATTGTGTGCAATGCTTTGTTTATTATTGTGACATTGTTGCTTAATATTACAGAAAGAAACGTATCTGAAAGGCTAAGAGTTTAACAAGAATGCTTTAGAATACAATTAATCTCTGTTATTTTCACAGATTAAAAGGGCAGATCATTGCTTTTAAATTAATTTTTTCAGTAGATCTTTTCCATGACTCATTTCCGACTGTTTCTTAAATGAACAGTACTTGTTAGATGCCTTGTTTATTTATTGCTCTGCACACAGAGGTAAATTACAGATTAAACACAGAGGTGTCCTGAAATCAATACTTGCTTTTGCTCTGCACACAGAGGTGTCCTCAAATCAATACTATGTTTTCCATGCACACAGAGGTGCCTCAAAAATTCTGATCACAGAGGTTCTTAAATGAACAGTAAATCAATACTTGCAAGTTATTGCTCTGCACACAGAGGTGTCTCAAATCAATACTATGCAAGTTATTGCTCTGTACACAGAGGTGCCTCAAATCAATACTATGCAAGTTATTGCTCTGCACACACAGAGGTGCCTCAAATCAATACTGTGTTATTGCTCTGCACACAGAGGTGCCTCAAATCAATACTATGTTATTGCTGTACACACAGAGGTGCCTCAAATCAATACTATGCAAGTTATTGCTCTGCACACAGAGGTGCCTCAAATCAATACTATGCAAGTTATTGCTCTGCACACAGAGGTGCCTCAAATCAATACTATGTTATTGCTCTGCACACAGAGGTGTCTCAAATCAATACTATGTTATTGCTGTCAAATCAATACTGTGTGTTACACAGAGGGTGCCTCAGATCAATACTATGTTTATTGCCTGCACACAGAGGTGTCCTCAAATCAATACTATGTGTTATTGCTGCACACAGAGGTCCTCAAATCAATACTATGTGTTATTGCTCTGCACACAGAGGTGCCTCAAATCAATACTATGCAAGTTACTGCTGTATACACAGGTGTCCTCAGATCAGTAATTGCAGTAACATTCTAAACAATTAGCCTTGTTTTTGATAAGTAAAAACATTATAAGGACAATTCCATGAAAAAGTGCCACGGCCATGAAAAAAAAAAGTTGTATTTATCAAAAGCATCTCTCCCTGTATTTGTACTGAAGGGTGTCTATCAATGCAGGCTGTATTATTATTGTTCTCTTTGTGCCTTTACTTTACAGGCATTTAAAATTACTGTTAAAAAAGCAACATTTTCACAAGTCCAGCTTCCATACACTGTAGCTATCAATGGTAGATGCATGTTTTAGTCACACATTTGTAAATAAGTCACATTTTGACTCTGGGTATGTAATACCAAGTTGTTATTATTATTATTTATTTCTTAGCAGATGCCCTTATCCAGGGCGACTTACAATTGTTACAAGATATCACATTATTTTTTTACATACAGTTACCCATTTATACAGTTGGGTTTTTACTGGGTTAGCAATCTAGGTAAAGTACCTTGCTCAAGGGCACAGCAGCAGTGTCCCCCACCTGGGATTGAACCCACGACCCTCCGGTCAAGAGTCCAGAGCCCTAACCACTACTCCACACTGCTGCCCAGTTACTAATATTACATTTTCTTGGGATGAAGGAAAATATTTTAGTGATTCAAAATAATGGTGTTTAAATTAAACCAAATGTCACAGCCATCACATTTTCTTGGTAAAGTTTCTATAAAAGTTGGATACTACATTATATATTTTGTTCAAACTTTCTCTGCAAAGCTAATTTTTTAAATGTATGTTCTGGAATAAAAATGTTGACCCTTTCTTAATAGTAAGTGCCCAGATTAGCGTCATGGACGTGACAGTTCTGGACGTGACTGGTAGTAAGCTTGATGAGATTGCAGAGTAATCCCATGTCTTATCATGCACAAGCTAAATATTAATTGAAATCACTGAAGGGCACCAGAGCACATTGTCATGAGACCATATAAACAGATCTCAAGACCAAACAATCATGTCACTCATCTTAATGGGGATTAAAGTGTTTTTCTGTCATCTGCTGGTCTTACATTTTTGTGTTCATGTTAACGCCCTCCATAGTAAAATGTTAAAATGACAGTTGGTGGCAATGTGTGAACACGCATATTTCATTGATTTACTGTAAGATCAACAAAATACACGCACCTTTAAACTGAAGTCTCATCGTGTTAGTTCAGTCACTTCATTCAAAGCACTTGCATTTCACTTTGCATTTTGCATCGCGTTATTATAACCATTCAGGGCGCACTTCAGGAATTATTTATGTTTTATTTCTGTTCCAGATTACATGTTTTTATTTAATAATAGGGGTGCTCTGATAATCGGAGCCTATCTGCATGGCACCGATAATTATTATTATTATTATTTATTTCTTAGCAGACACCCTTATCCAGGCATGATTTACAATCTTAACAAATACATTTCAAGTTTACAATACAAGTAATACAATAAGAGCAAGAAATACAACAACTTTTGTTCAAGCAAAGTACAAGTGTGACAAACCACAATTCAATAATACAGCAGATAATAGTGATAGTTACATCAGGATGTGATTAAATAGTGATAGTTACATCAGGATATGATTAAATACAAAAATACTACAGGTTAAACACTTGGCAGATTACAGTATTCTGAAGTACAGGATTAAATGCAGTAAAACAGGGGCAGATAAGAAAAATAAAGCACATTTACATGAAGGGTGATAGTGTCCCAGGATACAAACAGAGGAGTTCTACAGGTGCTGTTTGAAGAGTTGAGTCTGAAGGAGGTGCGGAATGTGGTTAGGGGACTGGGCAAGTCCTGACATCTGTAAAAGGTCATTCCACCACTTTTGGAGCGAGGGTGGAGAAGGAAGCGGGCTTCTGGAGGCAGGAGATGCGTAGCTGAGAATGGAACCAGTCTTCCTGTGCAGGCGGAGACTGAGAGGTTTTCGACTGAGGTGTAGGGGTTATGAGGGTCTGAGGTAGCTGGGTGCAGTCTGGTGAAGGCAGATGTTTTTTAGTACAAGAGTTTGTGTGACTTGAACTGGATGCAAAGTGTGATTTTTGGAGCCAGTGGAGTGAACAAATGTAGTGAATAGTGTGGGCAGCAGAGAGCAGGATAGAACACCAGGCGGGCAGCAGAGTTCTGGATGAGCTGGAGCATTCTCGGGTGGCGGACGAGGGAGGCCAATTACCAGGAGGGAGTTTGTAGTCTTGGCGGGAGAGTTTACAAGGGCCTGCACCAGGAGCTGGGTAGCATAGTTGGTGAGGAAGGGTCGGACTTCTTGGATGTTGCTCAGGAAGAATCGGCAAGTGCATGACAGAGTGGAGATGTGCTGGGAATTAGAGAGACATGGGTCAGCAGGGTGACTCCGAATTTCTTAGCGGAGGAAGAGGGAGAGGTGTTTTAGATTCCAGAGGAACAGAGATAGAGACTGTCAGAGGAGGGGAGGAGGGAGGGAAAGAAAAGGAGGTCAGATTTAGAGGGTTGAGTTTGAGGTGATGACTGTCAGTGCATCCAGGAGGAAATAGCAGACAGACAGGTAGAGATACGGGAGGAGATGGTGGAGCCAGAGGTGGGGATTAGGAAAACTGAGCATCATCAGCATAGAAATGGTATGAGAAACCATAGGATGCGATGAGGGGCCCAGGGAGCGGGTGTAGAGAGAAATAGGAAGGACTAAGACTGAGCCTTGGGGACTCCCAGTTAAGAGAGGGTGTGGGTGGCGGTTGCTCCATGGTTACCTGGTAAGTGCGGTTGGAGGTAGAGGAACCAGGCCAGAGCAGTGCCAGAGATCCCCAGGTCAGCGAGAGATGATAGTAGAATTCAGTGATCAACAGTGTCAAAGGCAGCAGAGAGGTCGAGGAGAATTAGGACAGCAGGAGAGAGAGGCAGCTCGGGCACATAAGTGAGTTGGTGACAGACAGGAGGGCGGTTTCAGTGGAGTGAGCAGAATTTTTGACTGTCATTGGAGAGTCAAGCAGAGTGGTTGGACAGGAAAGCAGAGAAAATGGCTTTTATGCTGTCCTTTCGAGGGTTTTGGACTGGAAGGGTAGGGAGGGACAGGACGGTAGCTCTGGAGGAGGTGGGGTCGGTTAGGTTTTTTGAGGGGGGGTGATAGAGGCTTTTTTTGAAGCAGAGGGAAAAATACCAGAAAGTGCAGAGGTGTTGAGGAGGAGGAGATGAAGGGAGTTACTGCAGGAGCAGCAGACTTCAAATTAGGTGAGTGGGGGGGTCCAAGGCACACATGGTGGGTTTGTGACCCTGGAGCAGGGAGCAGAGGTCAGAGTCTGAGGGGCAAGAAGGTGGAAAGGAGGCGAGTTAGTAGGGGATGTAGTGGGTGTGAATTATCAAGCAGGAGGGGTGCGGGGAGGGAGAGGTGTTAATTATCCTTTGCATGATGTCTGAGATTTTAGAAGACTCAAGGAGGCAATTAGTTATCAGGGGAGATAGAGGGAGGAGGAGGAGGTGGGAGGGTTTAGGAGGGAGGAGAAGGTGAGAATAGTTTACGTGGGTTGTTAGTGGAGGCTTGGATTACAGATTGGAAATAAGTACATTTAGCAGAGTAGAGGAGAAGGAGGAGAGGAATAAGAGGAAGTAAAAACAATAAGAGGAAATAAAACACACACAATCGGCTATCTGCAGTGTGTGTTATTTTTACCGATAATGTACATCCATATACATGATTGAATTTCATCCAGCACAGAATTTAAAGTTTGCTCAGGCATGCTTACTAATGATGCAAGAACATTGAGACACTCATTTTCCCAGTGCTGTGTAACGTGAGATCATCCTGCAGTAAATAACCCTCTAAAAAGCAGCCGTGTTTGGATTTTTATAAATATCTGAAGACAGCAATAGGATAGCGAGTTGAATGTGCAGCAGAACAGACTTGATGCTTACATTAAATCCAACGATGAACTTCATGACTGTCAGAATTATTATTCTGATGCTTAAAAAAAATAGATTGAATCTAAATATCATTGATGGTTTAAATAATAATAATTTATTATTATTTTTAATTGTGTATCTTGCTCAATCTCATTGTTTGCAGGTGTGTTCTGTGGTTTTTTGAAGCTGTAATTGATTACTGTGCTGTCTTGTTTAGTAAAAAATTCAAGTTTGTCAGAATTTTATAAGCAGATATTTTCATGAGATCTTTTGTTTTTGATGAAGTGAACAGTTGAAGTTGTGCTGCATTTTGAATCAGTGTATGCTTACAATAAGAATGGAACGCCCATCCACTGTTGTAGTTTACATTGTCTGAGACTGTTTCTTTTCTACTGTACAGTGCAGGTAGAGGTTAATGATGCATTTGCTAGACAGCAAGTGGCTATACAAGTTCATGTCACATTATAGATGTTTTTCTGCAGCATTGTTTTCACTTGTACAAATGCAAAGTGTTATTTTTGTGTGACTGTTGTAAAACAAATGTATAAATTGCTGTCCAGCACACAGTATAATACTTTGTTATTCTTTGTATTCATTTTCTGAAGTAAATGCAACACGTAAACAATACCTGTTCATTTTAACATTCATAATTGTAAAACATTTTTGGCCCTGGGTCTTGTTCTAGTAGTTTACAATAGCTTTACATGTCTATTACTGTCAGTATTATTTTATGGATGAAACCATGCACACATCGATTACTTCAGAAAATTATTTTTATTCCCAATTAATAGAGCACTTCATGACTGTCCACATTACTTTATATTGAATTACTGCATTATCATGACTGTCATTACTTTATACTCTGAATTACTGCAGCACTTCATGACTGTCAGCACATTACTTTATACTCTGAATTACTGCAGCATTCATCACTGTCATATATTGAATTACTGCAGTATTACTGTCAGCACATTACTTATACTCTGAATTACTGCAGCACTTCATGACTGTCAGCACATTACTTTATACTCTGAATTATATGACTGTCAGCACATTATTTTATATTAATTACTGCAGAGATGACTGTCACTACATTACTTACTTTAATTACTTGTCACTACATTATTTGCAGCACTTCATGACTGTCAGTACATTACTTTATATGAATTACTGCAGCACTTCATGACTGTCATTATTTATATTAATTACTGCAGCACTTCATGACTGTCAGTACATTACTTTATATCTGAATTACTGCAGCACTTCATGACTGTCACTACATTACTTTATACTTGAATTACTGCAGCACTTCATGACTGTCACTACATTAGATGAATGCAGCACTTCATGACTGTCAGCATTACTTTATATTGAATTACTGCAGCACTTCATGACTATTTACTTTATTCTGAATTACTGCAGCACTTCATGACTGCCATTACTTTATACTCTGAATTACTGCAGCACTTCATGACTGTCAGCTTTTTACTTATACTCTGAATTACTGCAGCACTTCATGACTGTCATACATTATTTATACTTTGAATTACTGCAGCACTTCATGACTGTCACTACATTACTTTATACTTGAATTACTGCAGCACTTATTTGTCAGTACATTACTTTATACTCTGAATTACTGCAGCACTTCATGACTGTCACTACATTACTTTTATACTCTGAATTACTGCAGCACTTCATGACTGTCAGCACATTACTTTATACTATTATGACTGTCAGCACATTACTCTGAATTACTGCAGCACTTCATGACTGTCACTACATTACTTTATATTGAATTACTGCAGCACTTCATGACTGTCACTACATTACTTTATACTCTGAATTACTGCAGCACTTCATGACTGTCAGTACATTACTTTATACTCTGAATTACTGCAGCACTGTCACTGACTGTCACATTACTTTATACTCTGAATTACTGCAGCACTTCATGACTGTCAGCACATTACTTTATACTCTGAATTACTGCAGCACTTCATGACTGTCACTACATTACTTTATACTCTGAATTACTGCAGCACTTCATGACTGTCAGCACATTACTTTATACTTGAATTACTGCAGCACTTCATGACTGTCACTATTACTTTATACTCTGAATTACTGCAGCACTTCATGACTGTCAGCACATTACTTTATACTTGAATTACTGCAGCACTTCATGACTGTCAGCACATTACTTTATACTCTGAATTACTGCAGCACTTCATGACTGTCAGCACATTATTTATACTCTGAATTACTGCAGCACTTCATGACTGTCAGCACATTTTTATACTCTGAATTACTGCAGCACTTCATGACTGTCACTACATTACTTTATACTCTGAATTACTGCAGCACTTCATGACTGTCACTACATTACTTTATACTCTGAATTACTGCAGCACTTCATGACTGTCACTACATTACTTTTATACTCTGAATTACTGCAGCACTTCATGACTGTCACTACATTACTTTATACTCTGAATTACTGCAGCACTTCATGACTGTCAGCACATTACTTTATACTCTGAATTACTGCAGCACTTCATCACTGTCACTACATTACTTTTATACTCTGAATTACTGCAGCACTTCATGACTGTCAGCACATTACTTTATACTCTGAATTACTGCAGCACTTCATGACTGTCAGCACATTACTTTTACTACTTGAATTACACATTATACTCTGACTACTGGAATCACTGTCACTACATTACTTTATACTCTGAATTACTGCAGCACTTCATGACTGTCAGTACATTACTTTATATTGAATTACTGCAGCACTTCATGACTGTCACTACATTATTTTATACTCTGAATTACTGCAGCACTTCATGACTGTCACTACATTACTTTATATTCTGAATTACTGCAGCACTTCATGACTGTCA
This sequence comes from Huso huso, assembly GCA_036884735.1. NCBI lineage: Eukaryota > Metazoa > Chordata > Actinopteri > Acipenseriformes > Acipenseridae > Huso > Huso huso. Next base: position 7,709,230 of record CM072681.1, on the reverse strand, counting down.
GTACATTACTTTATACTCTGAATTACTGCAGCACTTCATGACTGTCTCTACATTACTTTATACTGAATTACTGCAGCACTTCATGACTGTCAGTATTATTATTTTATACTAATATTACTGCAGCACTTCATGACTTTCAGTATATTATTTTATAAAAGAATTATGAATTTTTTATCATTAAATTATTTGTATTATTAATAAGATAATTTTTGTTGTATATTATTATTATTTGTATTATTAATTAGAGATGAGTGTCCTTGTTTATATTATTATTATTTTGTATTATTAATAGAGATGAGTGTCCTTTGGTTATATTATTATTATTTGTATTATTAATAGAGATGAGTGTCCTTTGTTTATATTATTATTATTATTTGTATTATTAATAGATGAGTATTATTATTATTTGTATTATTAATAGAGATGAGTGCCCTTTAGTTTATATTATTATTATTTGTATTATTAATAGAGATGAGTGTCCTTTGGTTATATTTATTATTTGTATTATTAATATTTTTATATTATTATTATTTGTAGATTAATAGAGATGAGTGCCCTTTGGTTATATTATTATTATTTGCCTGTATTATTAATAGAGATGAGTGCCCTTTGTTTATATTATTATTATTTGTATTATTAATAGAGATGAGTGTCCTTTGTTTATATTATTATTATTGAGTATTATTAATAGTATTATTTATATTATTAATTTGAGTGCCCTTTGATTATTATTATTATTTGTATTATTAATAGAGATGAGTGCCCTTTGTTTATTATTATTTATATGAGTGCCCTTTGGTTATATTATTATTATTTGAATTATTAATAGAGATGAGTGCCCTTTGTTTATATTATTATTATTTGTATTATTAATAGAGATGAGTGTCCTTTGGTTTATATTATTATTATTTGTATTATTAATAGAGATGAGTGCCCTTTGGTTATTTATTATTATTATTAATTTGTATATTATTAATAGAGATGAGTGCCCTTTGACTTTATATTATTATTATTTGTATTATTAATAGAGATGAGTGTCCTTTGTTTATATTATTATTATTTGTATTATTAATGAGAGATAGTGCCCTTTGGTTATATTATTATTATTTGTATTATTAATAGAGATGAGTGTCAGCCATTATTATTTGTATTATTAATAATAGAGATGAGTATTATTTTTATTTATATTATTATTATTTGTATTATTAATAGAGATGAGTGTCCTTTTTTATATTATTATTATTTGTATTATTAATAGAGATGAGTGTCCTTTTGTTTATATTTTATTATTTGTATTATTAATAGAGATGAGTGTCCTTTGGTTATATTATTATTATGTATTATTAATTTAATATTATTATTTTGTATTTATTATTAATAGAGATGAGTGTCCTTTTTATTTTATATTATTATTAATTTGAGTCCTTTATTATTAATATTATGATGAGTGCTTTGTTTATATTATTATTATTTGTATTATTAATAGAGATGAGTGTCCTTTGTTTATTATTATTATTATTTGTATTATTAATAGAGATGAGTGTCCTTTGTTTATATTATTATTATTTGTATTATTAATAGAGATTTATGCCCTTTGTTTTATTATTATTATTATTTTATTATTTGTATTATTAATAGAGATGAGTGTCCTTTTATTTATATTATTATTATTTGTATTATTAATAGAGATTAAGTGTCTTTTGGTTATATTATTATTATTTGTATTATTAATAGATGAGTGCCCTTTGGTGAGTGTCCTTTGTTTATATTATTATTATTTGTATTATTAATAGAGATGAGTGTATACTTTGAATTATATTATTATTATTTGTATTATTAATAGAGATGAGTGCCCTTTGTTTATATTATTATTATTTGTATTATTAATAGAGATGAGTGCCCTTTGTTTATATTATTATTATTGTATTATTAATAGAGATGAGTGCCCTTTGTTTATTATTAATAGAGAGATGAGTGCCCTTTGTTTATATTATTATTATTTGTATTATTAATAGAGATGAGTGCCCTTTGTTTATATTATTATTATTTGTATTATTAATAGAGATGAGTGCCCTTTGGTTATATTATTATTATTTGTATTATTAATAGAGATGAGTGCCCTTTGTTTATATTATTATTATTTGTATTATTAATAGAGATGAGTGCCCTTTGTTTATATTATTATTATTTGTATTATTAATAGAGATGAGTGCCCTTTGTTTATATTATTATTATTTGTATTATTAATAGAGATGAGTGCCCTTTGGTTATATTATTATTATTTGTATTATTAATAGAGATGAGTGTCCTTTTGTTTATATTATTATTATTTGTATTATTAATAGAGATGAGTGCCCTTTGTTTATATTATTATTATTTGTATTATTAATAGAGATGAGTGCCCTTTGTTTATTATTATTATTATTTGTATTATTAATAGAGATGAGTGTCCTTTGGTTATATTATTATTATTTTATTAATAGAGATGAGGTCCTTTTGTTTATATTATTATTATTTGTATTATTAATAGAGATGAGTGCCCTTTGTTTATATTATTATTATTTGTATTATTAATAGAGATGAGTGCCTTTTGTTTATATTATTATTATTTGTATTATTAATAGAGATTAGTGTCCTTTGTTTATATTATTATTATTTATTATTATTATGAGTGTCCTTTGTTTATATTATTATTATTTGTATTATTAATAGAGATGAGTGTCCTTTATTTATATTATTATTATTTGTATTATTAATAGAGATGAGTGCCCTTTGTTTATATTATTATTATTTGTATTATTAATAGAGATGAGTGCCTGTTGTTTATATTATTATTATTTGTATTATTAATAGAGATGAGTGTCCTTTGGTTATATTATTATTATTTGTATTATTAATAGAGATGAGTGTCCTTTGTTTATATTATTATTATTTGTATTATTAATAGAGATGAGTGCCCTTTGGTTATATTATTATTATTTGTATTATTAGGAGATGATGAGTGCCCTTTATGTTTATATTATTATTATTTGTATTATTAATAGAGATGAGTGCCCTTTGTTTATATTATTATTATTTGTATTATTAATAGAGATGAGTGCCCTTTGTTTATATTATTATTATTTGTATTATTAATAGAGATGAGTGCCCTTTGTTTATATTATTATTATTTGTATTATTAATAGAGATGAGTGCCCTTTGTTTATATTATTATTATTTGTATTATTAATAGAGATGAGTGCCCTTTGTTTATATTATTATTATTTGTATTATTAATAGAGATGATTGTCCTTTTGTTTATATTATTATTATTTGTATTATTAATAGAGATGAGTGCCCTTTGGTTATATTATTATTATTTGTATTATTAATAGAGATGAGTGTCCCTTTGGTTTATATTATTATTATTTGTATTATTAATAGAGATGAGTGCCCTTTGTTTATATTATTATTATTTGTATTATTAATAGAGATGAGTGCCCTTTGGTTGTATTATTATTATTTGTATTATTAATAGAGATGAGTTCCTTTGTTTATATTATTAATAGAGATGAGATGTCCTTTGGTTATATTATTATTATTTGTATTATTAATAGAGATGAGTGTCCTTTGTTTATATTATTATTATTTGTATTATTAATAGAGATGAGTGCCCTTTGGTTATATTATTATTATTTGTATTATTAATAGAGATGAGTGTCCTTTGTTTATTATTATTATTTGTATTATTAATAGAGATAGTGTCCTTTGTTATATATTATTATTTATTTGAGATATGCCCTTTGTTTATATTATTATTATTTGTTTTTTTATATTATTATTATTTGTATTATTAATAGAGATGAGTGTCCCTTTTGTTATATTTTATTATTTGTATTATTAATAGAGATGAGTTATTTGTTTATATTATTATTATTTGTATTATTAATAGAGATGAGTGCCCTTTGTTATATTATTATTATTTGTATTATTAATAGAGATGAGTGCCCTTTATATTATATTTTTGTTATTATTAGAGATTATTTGTATTATTTGTATTATTATAGAGATGTCAGTTATATTATTTTGTTTATATTATTAATAGAGATGAGTGTTTTGTTTATATTATTATTTGTATTATTAATAGAGATTAGTTGTCCTATTATTATTTTATATTATTAATTATTGAGTGCCCTTTGGTTATATTATTATTATTTTATATTATTAATAGAGATGAGTGCCCTTTGTTTATATTATTATTATTTGTATTATTAATAGAGATGATGCCCTTTGTTTATATTATTAATAGAGATGAGTGCTTTTGTTTATATTATTATTATTTGTATTATTAATAGAGATGAGTGTCCCTTTGTTTATATTATTATTATTTGTATTATTAATAGAGATGAGTGCCCTTTGGTTTATATTATTATTATTTGTATTATTAATAGAGATGAGTGTCCTTTGGTTTATTATTATTATTTGTATTATTAATAGAGATGAGTGCCCTTTGTTTATATTATTATTATTTGTATTATTAATAGAGATGAGTGTCCTTTTATTTATATTATTATTATTATTTGTATTATTAATAGATTTTTGATGAGTGTCCTTTTGTTATATTATTATTATTTGTATTATTAATAGAGATGAGTGCCCTTTGTTTATATTATTATTATTTGTATTATTAATAGAGATGAGTGCCCTTTGTTTATATTATTATTATTTGTATTATTAATAGAGATGAGTGCCCTTTGTTTATATTATTATTATTTGTATTATTAATAGAGATTAGTGCCTTTGGTTATATTATTATTATTTGTATTATTAATAGAGATGAGTGCCCTTTGTTTTATATTATTATTAGAGATGAGTGCCCTTTTTGTTTATTATTATTATTATTTGTATTATTAATAGAGATGAGTGCCCTTTGGTTATATTATTATTATTTGTATTATTAATAGAGATGAGTGCCCTTTGGTTATATTATTATTATTTGTATTATTAATAGAGATGAGTGCCCTTTGGTTATATTATTATTATTTGTATTATTAATAGAGATGAGTGCCCTTTGTTTATATTATTAATAGAGATGAGTGCTCTTTGGTTATATTATTATTATTTGTATTATTAATAGAGATGAGTGCCCTTTGGTTATATTATTATTATTTGTATTATTAATAGAGATGAGTGCCCTTTGGTTATATTATTATTATTTGTATTATTAATAGAGATGAGATGACTGTCTTTTTTATTATATTATTATTATTTGTATTATTAATAGAGATGAGTGTCCTTTGTTATATTATTATTATTTATTTTTTAATTAGATGAGTCCCCAATATTATTATTATTTGTGTATTATTAATAGAGATGAGTGCCCTTTGTTTATATTATTATTTGTATTATTAATAGAGATGAGTCCCCTTTGGTTATATTATTATTATTTGTGTTATTAATAGAGATGAGTCCCCTTTGGTTATATTATTATTATTTGTATTATTAATAGAGATGAGTGTCCTTTTTTTATATTATTATTTGTATTCTTGTTTTAAAAAGAAAAGAGACGAGTGTTCGGATGAAAAACTTGTATTATTTGGTATTGTTTTGTATTTTGTATTTTAAAATTGTGAGGATGCGTGACTGATCAGCTACTGATTTATTTAACTAGCTGACAGTCACGCATCCTTATTAAACTCGTGCAGACTGTAAAGGGGTAATAAGATAATTAATAGTTAGTTAACCCCTCGGCCAGAATATAAAATACGTGCTGGCTGAAAACCAGCACGATACTTGTTTGGTTCCTTTTGTTTTGTGTTTGTTTAAGTCTTTTTTTGTTTCCTTATTGTTTAATAAATGAACTGAACGCTGTATCGCTTTCAGTGTTGCCCCCAGTAGTACCTGTTTGTTTTGGTTTTGTGTTTCTGGTCTGACGTCACCCACACCTCATCATGTTTGTTCACAGTCTCCTATTTAAAATAACACATCTGCAATCAATTTAGTCTTGATGGAATGCAGAAAATAACTATAAACAGATGTTGCAATGAATTAACAAAGTGAAGTGAAACAAGTCAGTTTTTAGTTTTTTTTTGAGTTTTTTGTGCATTTTAAATTAACACTGAACCACCGAAAGATTCATTTACAACCGCCTATTTTAAAAACAGTTCGATATGAAAATGAAAAACAATCGGATACAACTTCATATTTTTATTTGTGAATACCATATATAACATTTGCACAGCAAAAAACACTGTATAGCACATATACATAAATATGAAAAACTATAATAAACATTACATAATAAACTACTGTGTAAACAGGTGTAGAAAGTTGTATTGCACATACAAAATTATAAAAAATAAATAACTAGTTCTAAAAAAAAAACAAAATATAACATAACAAAGGCCACATGAATGCACTTTGAGGGAAACAGAGTTCAAAGGCACATCTATTACAGCTGTCTAATTAGTACAATCCACACAGAAAACACACTTTTCATCTTTACCAGTGCATGTACCACAGACTGCCTGTTCACAACGGTCGCAGGCATCCAATGTTTTGTTTCTGTTGCATTTAGCAACCTAATATTGATGTGTAGAATGACTTTCATCAGTGTTTCAAGCACTCAACAGGATTATAATAATAGGTTGTATTGCAATGTTTTACTGTTCTGTATTTAATATGCATCTTTTGTAAATGGCCCCAACATTTAATCTCAACCTTGTGGGATAAACCATTACAAAGAAACATTTCAAGAATAATGTCTACATATAAGCGCAGAAGTGATATGAGCGAGTTTCTGAAAATTTGCTCGGTGATTTAATTTCCTGCAAAGGGTGAAAGTGCTATTTTAATGATATTTCTATACGTTTCAGTAGTTTGACATGTACAAAACAGCTGACAGCAGTTACATCATTATATAATAATTTGATTGTTAGGGAACTTGTAAATAAATGACCTACCTGCTTGAAAAATCATACTGTTAGTTGGATGGGAAAATGTTTATTTGCATGTAAATCATTATATTATGTGAAGATTGGAACTAAGTTTTAGTTTACCAATAATCAGAATAATAATTAGAATTAATAGTAGAAGATGCTGAACTGAAAATGCTGTCAATCTGTCTGCTGGGTAGATTGTCTTGATGGAGGGTTCCCTGGATTTTCAGAATAAAGAAAACCATTTGGAAAACTCTCGACTATTCACTCTAACTAAACTAGGAGGGCTATCTTTGACTGTTCTTGAGAAATATTATTTGGCTGCAAGGTTGCTATATTTGGTCTCAATACAACCAATGGGATTTTCAAAAATGTAAATGCCTGATGTTTTGTTTACATTTTTCCATTCGGAGATTTGGCATCAAAGTACAAGCTACCAGAAAACAAAATATTAACTGTTGTGAAATATTCATAGGATAAACATCACAGATCACTGTCCAATCAAAATGCATTTCACTAAAGCCCCAGGCCATTAGAAATACCTTTTATTATGAGGTGCAGCATTTCAGTATCTTAGGTTTCAGTTTAGGTGACTGTTTATACCATGATTTTAAAGTGCAGTGTTACTGGAGAGCAGACTAAATTGCTTTACAGTACCAGGAATGCTTACTGACTGTGGCAAAGTGGTTTGCAGTGTACAGGTGCAGCAGTGATGCGGTGTGTAATTATCAGACAGATTTGTAATCCAGTTGGAAGTGATTTAAATAATGATCCCCGACCATTAATGATCAGCAATGTGCAGTGCATGGGGGGTAAATAATAACGGGTTTGCAGTACCAAATAATAAACACAAGTATCCCTCCCACAATGTAAAACACGGTCACCAGTCCTGGGTGCGTGCTGCAGTGCTCGTGGTGGGTGATCCGTTTATTGCTGACAATAGTGCCCGTGCTGTTCCAGGTTTTGTGCTGGCCCTTGGCAACAGCTCTGGAATGTGTTAGTCATCTATTAATACAACAAGCAACAATTATAGACAAAACAAAACAAACACTCGCGATAAGTTATCACGATACAGCACGGGTCCATCCTGGTTATTTTCTCGTAACCAAAGCGAAGGAAAAGATTGCGTTTCTCCGTCCCCTTTTATGCCGTCACACGTGACCCCTTGGTAAACGAGTGCAGCCACCCCTCCAAACTGCCACATTATTTCCCTTCCGTGTCAATGAGTTAATTAACCGGAGTTCCACCCCCTTTCTAGCTGGCCGTCTTCCCTTGAACCCTGGGAAAGAACTGTCGGGCCAGCCCGTCCAAGGTACTACTCTGTTCTCGCTACTTAGCGCCCTGACAGGTCGGGATGGAGATTTACCTCCAAGAATCACTGTGTTTCTGAGTTGACAGATTTATCTGATGTTGATTTCTTCACAGATTATCTGACGCAGCCATCAAACAATTTGGTGTAAAATGATCCTGATACACAAGTCGAAAGTCACGTTCTGTCAGTCAGACCTCAAACAGGTAGAATGTTCACCGGAGCGAAGGGTTAAAAGCAGCAAGAGATGGTTCTGATGACAGAATGAAATCTTAATTGGCACGGAACGACCACCTGCTGAAGTAGAAAACACACAAGACGACACAAATGACAGAAGACAATAACACCTGTTTCTTGTCACATCTGCCTCTGTGTTCTGGGAGGGAATGACCACCTTGGAGTAAAACACACAAGTGACTCAAATGGTTGATATGATGTCATCGGGCACGATGTCATCTGCAGTTCAGGGGCTATGCACGTGTATGAGGCCAAAGCCAGCCTAGGTCTCTTCTCAAATGTAAACAGGGGCAAAATGATAGGACTCTTTGAATCTGATAGAGCCTAAGCCAGTCCATGCCCGAGCTGTAAGTGTAAACACACTGATAGAGAACAGATCGTAATACTTCATTTCATTTTCTGTTTTCAGGACTGTCTTATCCTGGTGAAAGCCAAGGAACAAAGATTGAGTCTGTTTACATTAAACAGGAGGAGGTTCTGGAATTGGTACCTATCTGCATTAAACAGGAGATGCCTGAACTGGAGCCTGTCCACATTAAAGAGGAAGAGACTGGACTGGAGCCTGTCCAATTTAAAGAGGAACAGACTGAATTGGAGCCTGTCCACATTAAAGAAGAGACCGAACTGGAGCCTGTCCACATTAAAGAAGAGACCGAACTGGAGCCTGTCCAATTTAAAGAGGAAGAGACTGAACTGGAGCCTGTCCACATTAAAGAAGAAGAGACTGAATTGGAGCCTGTCCACATTAAAGAAGAGACCGAACTGGAGCCTGTCCACATTAAAAAAGAGACCGAACTGGACCCTGTCCAATTTAAAGAGGAAGAGACTGAACTGGAGCCTGTCCACATTAAAGAAGAGACCGAACTGGAGCCTGTCCACATTAAAAAGAGACCAACTGGAGCCTGTCCACTTTAAAGAGGAAGAGACTGAACTGGAGCCTGTCCGCATTAAAGAAGAGGCTGAACTGGAGCCTGTCCACATTAAAGAGGAAGAGACTGAACTGCAGCCTGTCCACATTGAAGAGAAGTCTATTGGCTTGTTGTTTAAGGATACAGAAAAAATATCCCGGCCAAAGATATCACATCAATGTAATGAATGTGGGAAGAGTTTCAGCTGGCCAGGAAACCTAAAAACACCAGCTTGTTTCACACTGAGAGAAGCCATATCAATGTACTGAATGTGGGGAGAGCTTCAGTGAGTCAGGAAACCTGAATAGACACCAACACATTCACACTGGAGAGAAGCCGTATCACTGTGTTGAATGTGGGAAAAGCTTCTCTGACAAAGGAAAACTAAAAAAACACCAGCGAATTCACACTGGAGAGAAGCCATATCCCTGTACTGAATGTGGGAAGAGCTTCAATGCGTCAGGAGGCCTAAAAAGACACCATCGATTTCACACTGGAGAGAAGCCATATCACTGTTTTCAATGTGGGAAAAGCTTCCCTGACAAAGGAAAACTAAAGAAACACCAGAGAATTCACACTGGAGAGAAGCCATATCCCTGTACTGAATGTGGAAAGAGCTTCAATGTGTCAGGAAAACTAAAAATACACCAGCGAATTCACACTGGAGAGAAGCCATATCAATGTACTGAATGTGGGGAGAGCTTCAGTGAGTCAGGAAGACTAAATAGACACCAACGCATTCACACTGGAGAGAAGCCGTATCACTGTGTTAAATGTGGGGAGAGCTTCAGTCAGTTAGGAAACCTAAAAAGACACCAGCGAATTCACACTGGAGCCAGCCTCCCTCCCTCCCAGTCCCTCACCTCTCCACCCTGCTTGTTTGAGTGTGTGGAGAGCTGTCTGATTCCTTGTCTCTCTCACCCTGCAGTAAATGAAGGGGGTCCCCAGGAGTGAGAGCCAGCCTGAATCCAGAGACACTGAGAAGAGGAGCGGGTCAAACTGAAGGAGACAGACTCATTCTTTCAGAATGAACTGCATTGGAAATTAATCTCACTCATCATGCTGTGAGGATTTATGCCAAGCTTGTTTCTGTGAACACATTAAACAAAGATGCCAAAAACACATCATATTTTTAAAATACCATTACTGTACCAGTGTCTGTGAGAAAAGAAGTAAATTATTTAAAAGAAACTAAACTAAGAATCTTTCATGGTGTGGCAGCAGTGTGCCCTTCATATTACTAGAATGGCCTCTAGATATTGCACCAGTGCAAGCACAAGCTGAAGCAACCTTTTTTATTTCACGTGGTGCACACTTTGCAGGAGCAAATGCTGTTTTGGGTTTGAATGAACTTGACTGCTTTGAGTGTTTTAAAGGGCACATTTAGACCCCATTTGTGTTACATGTTCCCAAACACTCATGTAAAGTGTGTCCTTTTTTTATTTTGATGTTTTTTAAACTTTTCAATTGCATTCCCTGCCTCAAGATAGCTTCCCATGTGTTTATAGGACCTTTTTAACTGATTTCCCATCATCCTCCTGCTCACATATGTAACAGATGAATTTACCAGTGAGCAGGAGGATGATGGGAAATTATTTTTTAGAGGTTTGAGGCAGGAATGCAATTTAAAAGTTTAAAAAGTGGTCAAAATCTAAAAATGGTTTCAACAAATTAAACAATACGGACCCTCTCAGAACTTTTGTAGCAACACATGGGAACATGCGCCACAATCAAATAAAAAGGTCCTTATGCACCCTTTAAGTACTGAGAACCTCCAAGCTTGTTGTATACTGGAGCCCTGCTTCAATGCAGTGGGATTGAAATACAATTCCTATCATTTTTATTGTGTAAATTGCTGTGTGTGCAATTATGACAGACCCACAATATTAGAGCTGTATAAATATACTGTAAAGCATGAAAGGTTTGCAAGTAAAAGATTCATAAAAGTTGCTTTTACTCAAATCTGCAATACATACATAATGCAACATTACCATTATTACTACATTCATAGTTTGTAAAGTTTATGAATAATTGATCTAAACAATCTGCAGAATGAAGTTGCCTCAGACTGTTTGACAGTAACAGAGCTGGTGCTTTTGTGGAATCACCATTAGCTGTTTATTCCTTTTGGGCAAAATATGTCTTGTTTGCTTGTATCTTTTATCAGTATGATATCATTAGAGTGACAATACAGTACATCCAAAGGCAGGCTTCGTTATTTAGAAAGGATTGCATTGAAATTGAGTTTGAGTTCCTGTATGTTTTCCAGTATCTGTGTATATAAAGGGCACATTATTATGTTTCCATTACCTCTGTATGTAAAAGGTTTGTCATTGTTTAAACTGTCAATGATTCCTAAGATAAAGATCTGCAGTGGAACTGAACAAACCCAAGGGAGACATTGAAAACGGGGAAGATGTTGCTGTTTGTGGTGAATATTCCCTGAATATGATATTAATACATGAAAGTGTATTATAAATGTAACTGGACAGATTAATGAAATCTGTGTCTTGAAGAAAGAGGGCTCCTTTCCTGCAGACACACTGAACTGTGTGACCCCTGAACTAGGTGAGCAGGGCTGGGTGGCATCTGGACTGGATTAGGCTGAAAGGACAGTTGAATTCTGTACAGATAATTCACAGCTGCAACAAGAAGCGGTTTGACGCGAGGAAGACATAAATGATTGTAAATGATTACTTTTAAATGATATGAATATTAAATGATTACTTTTCACAGGTTTTTACAAAGGAGGACACGGACAACATGCCCCACATGTCGACCTGTTCCTATCCAATTTTAAATAACTTTAGCATAACAGAGGCAGAAGTGTTAAAGGGACTAGGAGCTCTTAAAATAAACAAAATCCTGGGCCAGATGAGATCCTCCCAATAGTACTCAAAGAAATGAAAGAAGTTATTTACAAACCGCCAAAGATCATGCAACAGTCTCTTGACACAGGGGTTGTACCAACAGACTGGAAAATAGCAAATGTAATACCAATCCACAAAAAGGAGACAAAACAAACCAGGTAACTACAGACCAATAAGCCTGACTTCTATTATATGTAAACTTATGGAAACTATAATAAGATCCAAAATGGAAAATTACCTATATGGTAACAATATCCTGGGAGACAGCCAGCATGGTTTTAGGAAAGGGAGATCGTGGTCTAACTAACCTGCTTGACTTTTTTGAGGATGCAACATTGAAAATGGATAACTGCAAAGCATACGAAGGTTTATTTAGATTTCCAGAAAGCTTTTGACAAAGTCCCGCATAAAAGATTAATTCTCAAACTGAACGCAGTAGGGATTCAAGGAAATGCATGCACATGGATTTCAGTTTAACAGGTAGAAAACAGAAAGTACTGATTGAGGAGAAACCTCGAAATGGAGTGAGGTAACCAGTGGTGTACCACAGGGATCAGTATTAGGTCCTCTGCTTTCCTAATCTACATTAATGATTTAGACTCTGATATAGTAAGCAAACTTTTTAAATTTGCAGACGACACAAAAATAGGAGGAGTGGCAATACACTGTTGAAGCAGCAAAGGTCATTCAAAATGATCTAGACAGCATTCAAAATTGGGCAGACACATGGCAAATGAAATTTAATAGAGAAAAGTGTAAAGTATTGCATGCTGGCAATAAAATGTGCATTATAAATATCATTTGGGAGACAGTGAAATTGAAGAAGGAACTATGAAAAAGACCTAGGAGTTTATGTTGACTCAGAAATGTCTTCATCTAGACAATGTGGGGAAGCTATAAAAAGGCCAACAAGATGCTTGGATATATTGTGAGAAGTGTTGAATTTAAATCAAGGGAAGTAATGTTAAAACTCTACAATGCATTAGTAAGACCTCACCTAGAATATTGTGTTCAGTTCTGGTCACCTCGTTACAAAAAGGATATTGCTGCTCTAGAAAGAGTGCAAAGAAGAGCGACCAGAATTATCCCGGTTTAAAAGGCATGTCGATGCAGACAGGCTAAAAGAACTAAATCTATTCAGTCTTGAACAAAGAAGACTACGCGGAATTCCTCTGATTCAAACATTCAAAATCCTAAAAGGTATAGACAATGTCAACCAGGGACTTTTGACTTGAAAAAGAAAAAAATTCCTTTGCCAGGGGTCATAAATGGAGATTAGATAAAGGGGCATTCAGAACAGAAAATAGGAGGCACTTTTTTACACAGAGAATTGTGAGGGTCTGGAACCAACTCCCCAGTAATGTTGTTGAAGCTGACACCCTGGGATCCTTCAAGAAGCTGCTTGATGAGATTCTGGGATCAATAAGCTACTAACAACCAAACGAGCAAGATGGGCTGAATGGCCTCCTCTCGTTTGTAAACTTTCTTATGTTCTTATAAAGCATCGATGTCCTAGCGGAAAAGGACATTAAACATCAAAGGACTGAGTTTTAAGGTGCAAGATGAACAAATGACCTAATGCAGATAGCTACCTAGCATAGAGAAATGCTATAAATATTCAAGCAAAACTAAACATGTTGTGCTCCACTTTGATTGCTAAACTAATTGCTGTAACTCTGCTATGCCAAGCTGCAACTCCGGGACTGTGACTGAGAACACGACCCAAAAAAAAAGGCAAGCTAGTAAACAACCAAATGCAAAGAGACTGAGTTTGCTGTAAGCCAGTATAGTTCCAGTTGCGTTTTCTCTCATGAAACTAAATTAATTAATTGTAACACTATCACGTACAATTGAAATGTTAATTGTTTAGTTTGCACACCTTGTGTGTGAAATAACGTTTTAGTGAAACTTGATTAAGTAACTATAAGTAATCTACCTCATAGTTGTATGAAGAATTTATTTTAAAGTAAACTTGCTATATCGATAAACAATTTACTATTAGTAAGCTTAGTGTGATCTATTGTAAGATTGTCTGAACCATTTCAGTTTAGGCTGTATGTGTCTGTGTGTGTGTGAGTGTAGACAGTGTCATATTTCACTGGTCCTGCTAGCTGCTTTAACGCAGGCTGAGAGCTTTGACTGACTGAAATAGACAACAGATATATGACCAAAGGTTTTGCCGCACTCTATAGAATGAACTAATTTTGCTTCATAAAGTCGAATGAAACCTGCTGAATAATGTTACGTTAACATATTGAATTACAGTGATTTGTAGTTTTGCATATACTGAATGAAAAAGTGACATTTTGAAATCTATGATGAAGTACTGTACTACTATTATGACATCCAGTAGACTTTTGTGATATCCTTGTGTAGTTTCTTTGATTACACAATGTTAAATAAAAGTTATGAATTGTACCAAAAATTCTAGGTGATGCTAAACTTTTGTGCGAGCTGTACATATACATCAGCACTGCCATTCAAATAGAATGTTTAAAGCCTTATATATTGTGTATCAATTGCATTCTATAAGACAGTGTGAAGTGTAGATCATGCTATTAAAAGAGAACACCTTTACACATTTCACTATTCAGAAGCCACTAATAAACTTTGCATTGATTTTACACTGAACTGTTGTGAAGTGTTTTTTCTTTATTGCTTTACTGCTCGGCTCCACTATTTGTGCTGCCTGTCTAGGAGAAGAGAAGTCTATTAATCCAAACAGCATGCAGATTGATTTAGATTGGATCAGGAGCAATGGATCCTCAGACAGGTTTGCACTGTACAGGGATGTCATGCATGCGGAAATGGGAAAAACAACAAACAAAATCCACCATTACTTTAAAACATTAAGGTCACAGAAAATGACACCACTGCAGAGGTGCTTCATGTGGACAGCTTTGAGGTGCTTCATGTGGAGCAGCTTTGAGGTGCTTCATGTGGAGCAGCTTTGAGGTGTTTCATGTGGAGCAGCTTTGAGGTGTTTCATGTGGAGCAGCTTTGAGGTGCTTCATGTGGAGCAGCTTTGAGGTGTTTCATGTGGACAGCTTTTGGAAACACATTTAGAAGCACACTTCTGGAGATTGATTACTAAAATATGTATTTTATTTTTAATCGAATGAGGGTCAAGTGTTACAAACAGAAACATGTAACAATAATAATCCTGGTTTGTTACCTTTAGTTTGTAGTTGCATTGGAACCCAAGGGCTGAAGCTGAAATGTATAGAAGGGGTTCAGACTGATACAAATGAACAAGGAAATGTCACTTACACTAACAAGGACCATATTGGAAAAGGAAACATAATGACACCACAGAAATCTAATAGCGGTGTTATTAATGTCCAAGAATAAACTGGATTGCTGGACTGCATTGAAAAAAATAAAAGTAAAAATTCTGCCATCTACTGGTCACTTTTATGAACTGATTCAAATATTAAATTCAGAATCTTTAACAAAAAGCCAAGTTTGTGTTTGAACTGGTTTCTCCTTAATATGTTTGAAATCATGTTTAAATATACTTTCAATGAAGTGTACCTTTGTTTCCTTCACTAGTTTTATTCTGCTGGTTTCATTTTAAACACTAAGGGAGACCTCAATTCCAAACTCGTGCTGTGGAACGTCACACAGGGTTTTTGTTTTTTTTAATATTGTTAAGTGAAAGAATCACATTTTTTATTTTGCTACAGGATATCTGGTACTATACTAGGGTAACATAAATACCAGTTTACAAGCCTTGCTTTCAGATAGTGAAATGGGCAGCAGTGTGGAGTAGTGGTTAGGGCTCTTGACCGGAGAGTCGTGGGTTCAATCCCAGGTGGGCGACACTGCTGCTGTACCCTTGAGCAAGGTACTTTACCTAGATTGCTCCAGTAAAAACCCAACTGTATAAATGGGTAATTGTATGTAAAACATAATGTGATATCTTGTAACAATTGTAAGTCGCCCTGGATAAGGGCGTCTGCTAAGAAATAAATAATAATAATAATAATAATAATAATAATAATAATAATAATAATAATAGTGTTGCACTTCCTTGATCACCTGGGGGGTGAAATTGTCCCCTCCCCTTGAACGGCTTCTTTCACAGTAACTTAAACTGTATTCCTGTAATCTCATAGTACAGTATACATCTGTGAAAGTGAACCGAAGCAAATAATATATGAGTTATATATAAGAATTAAAAAAATAAAAAAACACTGTTCTCCTTGAACTAAACTAACACATTGTAACACATTTTCAGATTTGGAGTGGCTGGTAACGGCTCTCACCTGAAGAGAAGAAAGGACACATTCACTGCAGCTCTCCCAGCAGAGAAAACTAGTGATGGGTACAAAGCCTCACCCGCTTCGACCCGTCTCGAACCATTAGAAGCAAACAGTGTTGTGAATCAAAGGTTCAATTGGTTCGCATGAAGCAATACATCACGTGGCGAAACGCCTGCAGTTCTACGGATCCTCTGAAGCTGCAGACGCTCGGGGTGTTCAGTCACGCACGCTCACGGAGTAAAATCTTGCTGACGATGTCGTAGCTTCACTATCGAAACGTTTTGATGGTATATTTACAAAAGAAGACACAAACCACGAATACAGCGCTTTAATTCGAATCAATACAATGCTTCGTTGACGTAGGTTAGAAATATATATATATATATATATATATATATATATATATATATATATATATATATATATATATACTATAGCGATTCGTGTATTATGTTTGCGTGCTGTATTCCCTCTTGTTTCTACTGTCTGTGCTGTTAATACCGCTGTATTGTGTTCCTCCCCCCTCGTCTGTCCCTGTGGCCGTGCGAGCTGTCCTGTACGCATGGTGCGCCCTGGTCCCTGTCATTGGCTGTTAGTTGTGTGTGCCCATTGGTCCTAGTGTGCGGCTGGGGACCAATGGGATAGCTGTTCGCTCTGGCACTCGATTAGCATAATGGTGCGGAGCTAAGTTATAAAAGGGGGCGTTGCACGTTCATTTTGTGGTCGTTCCAGGGCAAGCAGCTAGAGCAGTGAGTTCTGTAGGGTGCTGAGAGAGATCATAAATAAAGCTTTGAACCTGAAAGCAGCGTGTTGTCTCCTTCTGTTCTGCCAACTGCGTGAAACGCTACAATATATATATATATATATATATATATATATATATATATATATATATATATATATATACACACACACACACACACACACACACATATGCTGGCTACTACTATGTGAAATTGGGGGAGTTTAATTATTGTTAATTATTATAAAAATAACTGTAATGATTATTTGAGATGTTTTCCAGAAATAATTGTTAACAAAATGTGTTTTCAAACCTTTGTCAAAGAAGCCTTGAATTCAATATTATTTCATTGTGATACATCAACAAAATAAATATAATTTATAAATATCAAATTGCTATACTATTGAAAACACACCATTACACCTTAAAGCACCATATCTTGTTGATGTTTGTGTTATGACTGTGGGATCCGTGGCGGCTCTATGAGTTTAGTGAGATGAAGTAATCAACCTCAATCTAGCGGTCCGGGTTTGTGTCCGTCAAATCATATATGGAATATGCATTTTTTTTAAATACAAATATATATGGATGTATTTGTAGAAATCTTTGCATTCAAGTATGTTTTACTGAAATGTAATAAAATAAACATTATTATGATCTTATGTTTCTATATATTATACACTTTAAAAACGCATTTTCTTTTTTTAAATGTCCAATAGGTTTTAAGAACATAAGAACATAAGAAAGTTTACAAACAAGTGGAGGCCATTCAGCCCATCTTGCTCGTTTGGTTGTTAGTAGCTTATTGATCCCAGAATCTCATCAAGCAGCTTCTTGAAGGATCCCAGGGTGCCAGCTTTAGCAACATTACTGGGGAGTTGGTTCCAGACCCTCACAATTCTCTGTGTAAAAAAGTGCCTCCTATTTTCTGTTCTGAATGCCCCTTTATCTAATCTCCATTTATGACCACTGGTCCTTGATTCTTTTTTCAAGTCAAAGAAGTCCCCCGGGTCGACATTGTCTATACCTTTTAGGATTTTGAATGTTTGAATCAGATCGCCGCCTTGTCTTCTTTGTTAAAGACTGAATAGATTCAATTCTTTTAGCCTGTCTGCATACGACATGCCTTTTAAACCCGGGATAATTCTGGTTGCTCTTCTTTACACTCTTTCTAGAGCAGCAATATCCTTTTTGTAACGAGGTGACCAGAACTGAACACAATATTCTAGGTGAGGTCTTACTAATGCATTGTAAAGTTTTAACATTACTTCCCTTGATTTAAATTCAACACTTCTCACAATATATCCGAGCATCTTGTTAGCCTTTTTTTATAGCTTCCCCACATTGTCTAGATGAAGACATTTCTGAGTCAACATAAACTCCTAGGTCTTTTTCATAGTTCCCTTCTTCAATAGGAGCAGAGGAGCAGGAGCTGCCTCTGCCTCCGCCACCTCCACCAGCAGAGGGTCCCTGCTGGTTCCACTATCCCCCATATGATATTTATAATGCACATTTTTATTGCCTGCATGCAATACTTTACACTTTTCTCTATTAAATTTAATTTGCCATGTGTCTGCCCAGTTCTGAATGCTGTCTAGATCATTTTGAATGACCTTTGCTGCTTCAACAGTGTCTGCCACTCCTCCTATTTTTGTGTCGTCTGCAAATTTAACGAGTTTGCTTACTATATCAGAGTCTAAATCATTAATGTAGATTAGGAATAGCAGAGGACCTAATACTGATCCCTGTGGTACACCACTGGTTACCTCACTCCATTTTGAGGTTTCTCCTCTAATCAGTACTTTCTGTTTTCTACCTGTTAACCACTCCCTAATCCATGTGCATGCATTTCCTTGAATCCCTACTGTGTTCAGTTTGAGAATTAATCTTTTATGCGGGACTTTGTCAAAAGCTTTCTGGAAATCTAAATAGACCATGTTGTATGCTTTGCAGTTATCCATTTTCAATGTTGCATCCTCAAAAAAGTCAAGCAGGTTAGTTAGACACGATCTCTTTTTCCTAAAACCATGCTGACTGTCTCCCAGGATATTGTTACCATATAGGTAATTTTCCAATTTGGATCTTATTATAGATCCATAAGTTTACATATAATAGAAGTCAGGCTTACTGGTCTGTAGTTACTTGGTTCGGTTTTGTCTCCCTTTTTGTGGATCGGTATTACGTTTGCTATTTTCTAGTCTGTCGGTACAACCCCTGTGTCAAGAGACTGTTGCATGATCTTGGTTAGTGGTTTGTAAATAACTTCTTTCATTTCTTTGAGTACTATTGGGAGGATCTCATCCAGCCCAGGGGATTTGTTTATTTTAAGAGCTCCTAGTCCCTTTAACACTTCTGCCTCTGTTATGCTAAAGTTATTTAAAATTGGATAGGAACAGGTCGACATGTCGGGCATGTTGTCCGTGTCCTCCTTGGTAAAAACCTGTGAAAAGTAATCATTTAATATACTCGCTATTTTTTTTTCTTCGTCTGTGATTTTGCCGTTTGTGTCTCTTAGACATTTAACCTCCTCTCTTACTGTTAAATATTGGAAAACATTTTGGAATTGGTTTTAGCCCCATAGCAATGTTCATTTCTGTCTCTCTGTTGGCCTTTCTAACTTCCTTTTTGACTTGTGTTTGCAGTTCCAAACAGGAGGAGTGGCAAACACTGTTGCAGCAGCAGAGGTCATTCAAAATGATCTCGACAGCATTCAGAACTGGGCAGACACATGGCAAATGACATTTAATAGAGGAAAGTGGAAGGTGCTGCACGCAGGCAATACATTTCTCCCCCCTTCCTTTCTATATTGGTTAATTGTGGGCTCCAGTTTTTTTATTTAACATCGCTGAGTCCCTTGTCCCTGTGGATTGTAACCACAATGTAGAAACATCTAGAGAATGGATGGGAATGGGCAATAAACATCTCTGCTCTTTCTCTTAAAGCGTGTTTATTTATTTCGAATACTGGACCCTGTCTTAATACTGTATCACATTCTGAATATGAATATAGCTGAATTATTAATTGTAGGTAATACTTAGAATACCAGATACACATTTAGCATTAAAAAGCAATCCATGTGATTTCTTTACCAGTCGTTCATTATTTTGTGTATCAGCCTCCACACAAAGCCGAGCGCAGTGCGGTATACTGTAATGATGCTCCAGTCAGTCTGCCCGGACTGCACCTGAACCATCTTAAAAACATGAAGCCTCCAATAAGCTCATTTGTAAAAGTTAGTAAAGAATGGCGCTATATAATCTAAGGAAGCTGAATGTGAACTCCTAGCTGGAGCAACGAGAGAGGGAGAGAGGGGGGGGCAGAAGGAGGGGGGAGAGCTGCTAGGCAACCGGCTCCTGAACATTCCACTCCGCTGAGCAGAGACCGTTAGGATTTAAAAATGCGAAAGTTCCGAGCGCTGTTAGGCGCTTCGTTTAATTAACACACCGTTGCTGACATTTTAATTTTGAAGAAAACCATATTTTAAATATTCAAATAGCACTGTATTAAAAAAATACTTTACTTCAGTTCCAGCCCGTTTCCCAACAAATAAAATAGGTATGTATTTATAATAAGTATATTTGTTATGATATTAAGTCTAAACGAATGTGCTACAGTTTGGTGTATAATTTATTTATTTATTAAATGTTGTAGTATTTTTTTTTTAAAATATTGTATTGTTTTCACAAAATAACATCCATATATTATCAGTTCATCTGCTAGAGTAATTAAATCACAAATATTAGTCGTCAGTAATTCATACATAGACACGCTGTGGTAACTTCAAGAAGTTAAAATGTAAGGAGCTCTCTCTCTGTCACACACACACACACAGACTCTCTCTCTCTCTCACACACACACACACACAGACTCTCTCTCTCACAAACACACAGACTCTCTCTCACACACTGACTCTCTCACACACACGCAGACTCTCTCTCACACACACACACGCAGACTCTCTCTCTCACACACACACACAGAGACTCTCTCTCTCACACACACACACACAGACTCTCTGTGTCTCACTCTCTCTCTCTCCCACACACACACTCTCTCTCTCTCACACACACACACACACACACACACACACACACACAGACACCTCAGGACATCTTTTCAAAGCTTTTACGCCAGTCTTTAATTAACTCCTATTTATTTTAAAGAGGTAAACCACCTGTTCATTTTACAAAACTAGAACCACACAGCTGAGTAATACACTGTATTTCAAGCCCTCTTCAGCACTCTCAGTGTGTTTAGTTTTTCATGTTGTAACATTAACATGATGTTTTGTCCTTTTTAAAATCAATAGCAGTTAATTAAAGCCTGGAGGAAGCGCTTTGATAATGCGGCCCCTCGAGTCTCACAGAGCAGCGCACTCCTTGGCGTGTCTCATTGCTGATGACTCTTCTGCTGCTGTGGAGGCGGCTCTGTTGCCTGGTTTAGTTCGCAGCGCAGTCTGAGGAAGAGTCTAAATCTGTGCCGCTGGACAGCAGGGAGGAATACTGTCCTGGATAAAGAATAGGAGACAATAATACAGTTTAAGAGAAACTAAATAAAAGCATGTGGTAGAAATAGCAGAGGTTACTGCCTGGAAGTTTACTCGTAAAGAATGACCTTTCTGCGACCCTGTGCTGTATTTACCAAAAACAAGTTCACACACACTGAACCTCCAAGACTAGCGAAAAGAAAGCTATGAAACTGCGCCCATGCCTACGCCATTTTGGATCTGTTTGTGACAACAGCGCTCAACTTGAATTAACCTAATATACTTCTAAAAAACATTATCAGAGGTATCGCGTTAGTGTTTGAACATCTCGCTCTGAAGAAGAGGACGGGGAATTTCAATATCAGTATACAAAACATAGACTATACAGGGCCGCCGAGAGTCGTCATGGGCCCCGGGGAAGGATTGGTATGTCCCGCTGCCGCCCCCCCCCCCGGTACTATATTCATCTAACTTTGTAGTATACTGTAGTCTAAACCAAGCTTCTAAACCAAGCAATGATCTAGCAGTGTCTAAGGAAGATCATTTCAACCGATACAGTATTCTGATAATGGGTTTGAAGGAAACTGTCAACGACGCGTAGAAGTTTCAATATCTCAATTAAAGTCTGCAGCAGGATAGTTTACTTTTTCTCAAAGTAGTTATGTTTCAGTTATTTACTGTATTCAAACTTTTTTTTAGGTAAGTGAATACATTTTTTTTTGTACAAACTCCACGTGTAATAGTCACTAATCGGAAGCTTACTTAACATCAAATAACATACGTTTTTAGCATAAACTACATTTTAATGGTGCTGCTATACACTATTTTATTTATCCCGTGCCAAAAATAAACCACTCATCTCTGCTCTTAACTAATAGCCAGTATTGGTCAATATATTTGTATTTTAAGCAATATAACGGATCATTCTCTAACTGTGTTTACCACCCGCTGAAGAAAGTACTTTATTTATTTTACACGATACCATTTTTCTAACAAACTGCTGCACCACGATGTTTTGAGCAAATTATAGAACTTAATAATAGAATAATTCATACTGTGGTATATATTGTGCAACTTTAGGGTTATTTTAAAGTTTTTAAAAGTCTTTGAAAAAATACATAAAATTGCTATGCCTTTTTTTCAGCTTTTTGGTGTAGTAAAATATGAAATGTGAGAGTTCAAATCATTGTGTGAAAGGAAGTGTTTGACAGTGCCTGGATACACAATCATTACACCACAGAAGCACATCGGCTCGGTGTGCAGTACGGGAGTTTTTCTTTTTAATGTGGTGGTGGGAACACAAAAGGTCTTGTGCAGGGCTAGTTGTTTTAAAATACTTTATATATATTTTTTTTTAAAAGTTCCCCCTTCATCAGGGCCCCCCTTCGAGGCGTTGGGCCCCAGGGAAATCTCCCCGCCCTCTCGGTGGGCCAGGCAGTGCGGGAAGAGTTCCAAACGAGCCGGGACCCTGAACAAGCACCGCAGACTTCACACAGGAGAGAAGCCGTATCGGTGCGGTCACTGCGGGGGCAGAATCACCTTCAACCAGCTCAAAGCTCATAGGTGCCAAAAGGAAACTGCGTTGAGGTAGCGGCAAAATGATCTTTTGTCTTTTTTTATGGTGGTCCAGTGGTTAGAGAAAGGGGCTTGTTACCAGGAGGTTCCCAGTCCAATCCCAGCTCAGTGTAACGGATGTGTAATGGATGTATTGTTTATTTTTTTGAATGTAATAAGACTGAGTTTTATTGTGTGATTTTTATCATTTTTACTGTTGCACTGTCCCTTTAAACTCCAGGGAGACTGTTGGTCTCCATAGTAATTGCAGTGATAAATCGTAATGGGGCCAGCTGTATAAAAACAGATGGGGTTAATCAGTGCGAGGGCGATCGGGTTTGAGAGATTTGTGAGCTGAGATCACGGGTCGGGGAACTACTGTTTGGTAAGGATTGTAACTTTTCAAGTGTAATAGTGATGCGCTGTGAATTGGCTGAAGCACTAGAAGTTAATGGTAAACTATTCATATTGAATAGTTTGGTCCGCTCTATATTGGAGTGGTTTCAGTGGAGTATTCCCCGTGCTCTTAGACGTCGGTAGCAATTGTATGGGGTGGATTACAAAAGAGAATGTGCATTGTTTGTATTCTGAGTTGGTAATTACGATCCTGTGAATTTTGATGTAATATTTGAGCGCTGCATACGAACTTCTTTTCTGTGTTACTGGTTGTTTTAGACTTTTAGAGTAGCGTCTTTGTCCTGATTATCCTAACTGTAATTGTGTATGTGTTTACAATGTATAGTTATAAAAGGCCTGTTAACTTTTGATTGCACACCTGCACTTTATCACCCTGTGTATTAACTAAAGTAGCGGCTATTGGAGGGTTTAAGCATTAGGCATTTTTTAGGTTGCATGAAGTTTTCTGTTCTTTCTCTATATAAATCACTGATTATTAGTTTTTTGTGTGTTATTTAAAAGGGTTTAAGATTTTACTTTTGGAATTGTGTTATGAAAATTATTTTTTTATTTAGAAGTGTTGGTGTGACTTTATTTATTTAAGTATCCTAGTGCTTAGGGTCTGATGGGATTGCTCTTGGTTAATAATCTGCTGCTATAGTTTAAAGGTTGCTGCTATCAAATCTGCTGCTATAGGTAAAAGCTGTGATATTTTCTTTAAAAAATTCTTGTTGTTTTTATACCTTGTTGTCCTCACTTTACACACTGTGCTTTCTTGATTTTTAAAGAATCTGTTATTTTATTTGGAGTTATATTAGCTTCTAATTGGCGTAGTCATTAATTCTACTTTTAATTGGTCAGTTAAAATAGTCAATTTAATTATAGGGATAACCAAAGGGGTTACCCTTGGTTAAGCATCGAACGGTGTTTTGGGAAGGGGGGAGGGGGAGAGGGGGAGGGGGAGGAGGCTACACTAGCAGCTAAGCTGATAATCTTTATGTTATTTTGTGAAAAATAAACGTTACTACTGTATTACAAAAAATGACTCGGTGTTATAACTTGTGCGGGTGATGTCATAGGTTGTCATGGCAGCGCCGATCATCACGGGAGTGGTTATCCGGGACAAACGCTTCCTTCGCTTGGTCGAAGAAACGCTGGAGTTCCGCTGGCTTCTCAATAAGGATCCCGAGGTATCCAACCTGAATATCTAAATCAATACAGTGAGAAACAAAGGAATGTGACATCTAAACCTAATGACTGCATTAATTAAGCAGTAATACACGACAGGGTGTGTGTTATCATGAGGTAATATCACCACGCCTTGGGTGCGTTGTGAGGCACTAGACGAAGTGGAGTCCTTCAACCGCCCAGGAAGTGGTGATATCTCATGTTAACACACACACCCTGGAGTGTATTATTGCTATTATTAAATGGGACTGTGAGTGTTTTTGTTGGTAAATGAAGAAGACTTTAAACTTTATTTTAATAATTGTCTCACCTTCCACTGAGAGAAATAGTTCCACAGTAACTAAAAATGGTTAGACTAACAATTAAACATTGATTTCAAACCGTTTTGTATAATTTTCTTTTTTGGGGACTTCGATAATAGTTTCTTGTTCATTCTTTGTAGATATTGAACTGGATCATTGTTTCAACGTGTATGTCTGGGTTTTGTCCAGTAGATGGCGCTGCTGCTGTTATGACGTTTAGACACGTTTGGAACATTTTACATACCTTGCTGAAAAGAATATTTATCAGATGTGATTGTGTCTCTCTCTCTATCTCTCTCTCACACTCCCGCTCTCGCTCTCTTCTTCAAAATGTCTGCCCAGCAAGCTAAAACTCACCTTCCCGCTGCACCCAGCCAGCCAATCGGAGCGCCCCTCTTGTCCCCCACCCCCCTACTCATTAAATGTCAATGTTGTAGACAGTGTGTGTGAGAATCAAATTTTTAGGTTATAACTGATTATAATTATTTATTTATTAGCAGGGATTAATAACCCCCCTCCTGTGAGTTTTAGCGCAGCCTTTCAATAAATAAACGAATAGTGCTTCAATAATGGTTCTCAGTGTGTGTGTGTGTGTCTCAGTGTGTTTGTTTCTCAGTCACTTAGTCATACAGAGAGCATTTCAAGTGGAGTGATAAAGTGGAGCGAAGCGATCAAAAAAAGGCGCCAAGTTAGAAGCAAGAATTGTGTGAATCTTGGGCCCCAGCACCTTTCCAAGTGTGCCTATTTGCTTGATGCTTGACAAGATTGGCCTAATTGCTTCTCCTAACTTGGGCTTTTGTGTTTGATATCACCCCTTTAAACGGCTATTGTGTTTTTCTAACTTGGTTTTTTTACATTGACAATAGATTATAGATACAAAGTGGACCTCACAGTGCTGTTCACTGCAGATGAGTGAGTGAATACAGGGTTTATTGTAGATACAGATCTCTGGATAGATCTGTATTATAGATACAAAGTGGAGCTCACAGTGCTGTTCACTGCAGATGTCATCTCAAAAACAGAACACACTTCTCCTTTTCTGCGGTCAGTCAGCTCTGCGTTTTATTTCTGAGAAGGAAATACATGTCTGTGGTTAGTGAGAGGAAGTGAAGGCAGGCAGGGTTTAAATTGAGCCTGAATACTGGAATGCAGCCCTGCACCCCCTGTTAAACTGCCAAGATACCAAACATGCCCTCAATCATCTTTAGATGACGAGGTCTGCTCTGCTCCATAGAAAAGTTAACTGTAAAAGAAAACCATGGTAAGAACATGGCAAAATAAAGACAATTCTAGATATGTTTCATATTGTATGATGATAAACTGATTATATACACAGATTCATGTAGAAAGGTAAAGCAGTAGACAAATATGTTGATTTATTTTCTTTTGTTTAGTTGATTATTATTATTGTGACTGAATTTTTGGGGTTGCAGCATCCCCCAGGAATTATTCATTCATTCATTCATTTATTTATTTATTCAGCTAGATTAACAAAGATCTGTTGCAAAGTTGTGGTGTGTGTGTGTGTATATATGTGTATATATATATATAAAATTAATATTTCTGTCAGATTTCTGCTTTGAGGTGTAGGTACAATTGACAAGACTCAATATAAGTTTGATAGACATTCCTATAAACTTCTACTGAACAATATAACATTTATATAAGTGTAGATTTATACAGAACAATAGTGTCATTACTATAATTTTGTACTGTGTGTGTTTGTGTATGCCTGTTTGTGTGTGTGCCTGTGTGCGTGTCAGCACTCTCTGTGTAGAGAAGTTTTTTAATCTCCTCAGTTGAACAGTGGTTTTACCAGACTAGTTTTTGAGTAAAGTGTTCTTGTTTTCCAGCAGCCAGCTGGTTAACAGAAGTTTTATCTTCTTAAATATAATGAAGAAGTTGATAGATTCTAAGGCACGAGAGAAGGCCTCTAGCTGTGAAGCAGGGAGGGAGGCACGAGAGAAGGCCTCTAGCTGTGAAGCAGTGAAAGAGCCCAGAGTGAGTCTGAAGAGAATGAGAGTGTGTGAGAAGAAAGGAGAGTGCATGTGAGGGAGAGTGAGATGAAGACCGTGAAGTGAGGGGGCAGTAACTTTTTTATTATTTTGGAGTGAACCCCGGCCCCAGACAGGGATTCGCTGTCCTGTCAGTTTGTTTGGAATCCCATCTGGTCTCCCCGAGTCTTACTTCACTGACGACGCGAGGATCGTTACAATACTTTAAACCCACCCCAACTACTGGATGGCAGCACATTCCTACATTTCCATTAGAGACTCTGGAGGGTTCCTGCTTACAGCAGCCAGCTGGTTAATAGAAGTTTAAACTTCTTAAATATAATGAAGAAGTTGTTAGGTGCTAAGTGTAAAAATAAATAATCCCGAAAATGACATCACGTGGCTAATGTTCTGTCAGATGACAAAAAAGGCATTAGAAATAGGTTTGTGGTCATTTAATAAATAGGCATAGTGGGAGGAACCGATATGTCTACAGCTTCTAAACTGAAGTTTCTACACTGAGCTCAGCTTTCTGAAAGTGTCTCCAGACAGAATGCAGGCTTGTGAACTCGCTGCACTGATATGTAAGTATTATTGCTGGTGCTTTATTAAACATTCTGCTGATTATCCATCTGGTTTGGGGACAGTTAGAGTGAAAGCTTCCGGGTTTGAAGACTCAATCGTAATTCAAAATCTGTATTTTGAGGTGGTGTCTTGTGGAAATGGCATGGTAAAACCAGAGTGTGCAAGCCAGGTAAATGAAATGGAGTATTTTAAAACATACTGTATGCATGGTGAAGCAGGGAAGCACATGGTAAAGCACAGGGAAGTGAGGAGCACTGTGTTTTCATGGTAGTGTCATGGTAAAAGTGTAGTAAAGTGTAGTAAAACAAGCCAATGTGTGGTAAATGAAATGGAAGTGTGGTACTGCATGGTCCATGGTAAAAGTATAGCCTAACACGGTAAATGACAAGGAAGCATGCTAAAGAATAAAACACATGTGTGTGCAAGGATTCTAAGATTGCTAAATTGATTGCGATGTACAATCAATTATAGGAACCTGAAAACCAGTGGCTTGTATTTCATTCATTCAATATATATATATTTTGTGGACAATTTTTTATTGTTTTAACATTAGCATAATAGCAAAGAACAGACACAATTGTAAAAAAAAAAAAAAAAAAAAACAAAAAGCACACTAAAACGAAAAAATCAAATAAATGACGACAAAAATAAATATACAATTGCATACAGACATACAGAAATTAATACAATATATCATAAAGCAGTGTGTAGAGCAATTTGCCTAATGGGAAACCCCGTTGAGAATGTGCTCAGCTATGACATCAGCTGTCGTCGACCATGAATTTAGAGTAGCCGAACTGGCTAAATGTAGCCTCGCCGTGGATCTTTCTAATAAAATAATCTCATGAAAAAAATATAACCAAACATTGAGAAGAGAAATATCAGGCTCTACCCATGCCCTCAAGAACACCTTCTTGGCTGCAGTCAATCCAGCAAGAAACAAGCGTTTTGACATTCTGTGAATTTCAAGTTGTGAATCGTCACCCAGAAGGAGTACTCCTGGGCACAGCAGCACCTGATCATCAATCAGACCAGACAGTACTAACACTACAAATTTCCAGAGGGGCTGGACCTTGAGGCACACCCAAAACATATGAAGATAGGTGCCAACTGCACCCTGTGTACACCCATGACAGAGGGGGTCTCCCAATATTTTCATTTAGTATCTTCTGTGTGGGGTTGCATAAGCTCTATGGGCAAATTTAAAATGTATTAATTGATGTGCCAAATTTCTTGAGGATATAAAAATACGATCCCATATTTGTTCCCAGTCTGGAGTAAAATCAGATTTTGCTAACTCTCTATTCCATATGCTGGTAATTAGTAGGGGGTCTGTTTTATAAAGAATAAAATATTTGTAAAGCACAGAGACCAAGCCTCTATTTGGGTGTAACGGAGAAAATAACTGTGCCAGAGGGTGATTGAGCAAATTCAAAATATATATTTAGTATTGTTTTATGTTCTGTATTTGACCTTGTTCTGCTTGATGAAAGAAGGTCTCTGTTCTCGTCACACCCTCTGAATGCTGTCTGTCAATGTCAGCGGTGATACAGTCAGCACAGCAGGGATAGCAATTAGTCTCCGGTTTGAATGACAAGATGTAGAAATCAAACTGGATGCAGACTGATTACTCTGAATAAACTTCATGAACACACTGTGAACAAGTTACTGAACAACCACACCATCAGCACTAACACGTCTAGTCTAGAGATTTCTAATTACTAAAAATTTAATTGTATTTATTTTTCCTAATAGATTTTAGCACCTTCACTCAACTCCTGATTAAAAATAACATTACCGGTACTTTCATTCTTTTACATGTTTTAGATTTTTTTAAGAGATAGATTCTTAAATAATTGCTATAAAAAGAGGTATCAAAAGAGGTTGTAATTAATATGCAGAATCGTTATATCACATATCTGTTACAACGGGATCGGAGTGTTCAATTATAACTGTTTAGGTCATTTTAATAACTGATACCACCAAACAGTGTCTTTACTGGGTTAATACTGTATAGAGGTTAACAGTGTCTTTACTGGGTTAATACAGTATAGAGGTTAACAGTGTCTTTACTGGGTTAATACTGTATAGAGGTTAACAGTGTCTTTACTGGGTTAATACTGTAGATAGAGGTTAACAGTTACTGTAACACCATGTGTTACAATCTCTGGTGAATACTGTAATAATTAAACGTTTTCAAAAAATATTTGTAAGTGAAATATGCAGCAAGAAGTGGTAAAAAAATCTTCTTCTCCTTTCAGTATTTTTATTAGTTTATTACTCCCCACAGCCATTATGCTCATTAATCAAATCAGAATGTAAATATTCACTCTTTGGAGGAGCATGAACAATAAACACACGACTACCAGGTTTCTATTAAAGGTTTTTAAACGTTTCAAAACAAACATAACATGTGGTCCAGTAAAATGCATCACACCAAAATATTCCACATGTACAGAAACAAGTGCAGTAGTAATAATAATAATCAAAAACAGATGCTTCAGTGCATTCACACCTTCAAAGTATAAACAAGAATCACACAAATATATACAATTACAGATCATTACACACGCATAACAACTGCTATAAACAAGAATCACACAAATATATACAATTACAGATCATTACACACACATAACAACTGCTATAAACAAGAATCACACAAATATATACAATTACAGATCATTACACACACATAACAACTGCTATAAACAAGAATCACACAAATATATACAATTACAGATCATTACACACGCATAACAACTGCTATAAACAAGAATCACACAAATATATACAATTACAGATCATTACACACGCATAACAACTGCTATAAACAAGAATCACACAAATATATACAATTACAGATCATTACACACGATAACAACTGCTATAAACAAGAATCACACAAATATATACAATTACAGATCATTACACACGATAACAACTGCTATAAACAAGAATCACACAAATATATACAATTACAGATCATTACACACGCATAACAACTGCTATAAACAAGAATCACACAAATATATACAATTACAGATCATTACACACGCATAACAACTGCTATAAACAAGAATCACACAAATATACACAATTACAGATCATTACACACGCATAACAACTGCTATAAACAAGAATCACACAAATATATACAATTACAGATCATTACACA
Organism: Huso huso; assembly: GCA_036884735.1. Classification (NCBI taxonomy): domain Eukaryota; kingdom Metazoa; phylum Chordata; class Actinopteri; order Acipenseriformes; family Acipenseridae; genus Huso; species Huso huso. The sequence goes on along the minus strand of CM072681.1, from coordinate 7,678,299 downwards.
CGCATAACAACTGCTATAAACAAGAATCACACAAATATACACAATTACAGATCATTACACACGCATAACAACTGCTATAAACAAGAATCACACAAATATATACAATTACAGATCATTACACACGCATAACAACTGCTATAAACAAGAATCACACAAATATACACAATTACAGATCATTACACACGCATAACAACTACTATAAACAAGAATCACACAAATATACACAATTACAGATCATTACACACGCATAACAACTGCTATAAACAAGAATCACACAGATATATACAATTACAGATCATTACACACGCATAACAACTGCTATAAACAAGAATCACACAAATATATACAATTACAGATCATTACACATACATAACAACTGCTATAAACAAGAATCAACACAGATATATACAATTACAGATCATTACACACACATAACAACTGCTATAAACAAGAATCACACAAATATATACAATTACAGATCATTACACACACATAACAACTGCTATAAACAAGAATCAACACAGATATATACAATCACAGATCATTACACACACATAACAACTGCTATAAACAAGAATCACACAAATATACACAATTACAGATCATTACACATGCATAACAAATGCTATAAACAAGAATCACACAAATATACACAATTACAGATCATTACACACGCATAACAACTGCTATAAACAAGAATCACACAGATATATACAATTACAGATCATTACACACACATAACAACTGCTATAAACAAGAATCACACAAATATATACAATTACAGATCATTACACACGCATAACAACTGCTATAAACAAGAATCACACAAATATATACAATTACAGATCATTACACACGTATAACAACTGCTATAAACAAGAATCACACAAATATATACAATTACAGATCATTACACACGCATAACAACTGCTATAAACAAGAATCACACAAATATACACAATTACAGATCATTACACACGCATAACAACTGCTATAAACAAGAATCACACAAATATATACAATTACAGATCATTACACATGCATAACAACTGCTATAAACAAGAATCACACAAATATATACAAGTACAGATCATTACACACGCATAACAACTGCTATAAACAAGTATCACACAAATATACACAATTACAGATCATTACACACGCATAACTGCTATAAACAAGAATCACACAAATATATACAATTACAGATCATTACACACGCATAACAACTGCTATAAACAAGAATCACACAAATATATACAATTACAGATCATTACACACACATAACAACTGCTATAAACAAGAATCACACAAATATATACAATTACAGATCATTACACACACATAACAACTGCTATAAACAAGAATCACACAAATATATACAATTACAGATCATTACACACATAACTGCTATAAACAAGAATCACACAAATATATACAATTACAGATCATTACACACGCATAACAACTGCTATAAACAAGAATCACACAAATATATACAATTACAGATCATTACACACGCATAACAACTGCTATAAACAAGAATCACACAAATATATACAATTACAGATCATTACACACACATAACTGCTATAAACAAGAATCACACAGATATATACAATTACAGATCATTACACACACATAACAACTGCTATAAACAAGAATCACACAAATATATACAATTACAGATCATTACACATACATAACAACTGCTATAAACAAGAATCAACACAGATATATACAATTACAGATCATTACACACACATAACAACTGCTATTAACAAGAATCACACAAATATATACAATTACAGATCATTACACACACATAACAACTGCTATAAACAAGAATCAACACAGATATATACAATTACAGACCATTACACACAACAACTGCTATAAACAAGAATCACACAAATATACACAATTACAGATCATTACACACACATAACAACTGCTATAAACAAGAATCACACAAATATATACAATTACAGATCATTACACACACATAACAACTGCTATAAACAAGAATCACTCAAATATATGCAATTACAGATCATTACACACGCATAACAACTGCTATAAACAAGAATCACACAAATATATACAATTACAGATCATTACACATGCATAACTGCTATAAACAAGAATCACACAAATATATACAATTACAGATCATTACACACGCATAACAACTGCTATAAACAAGAATCACACAAATATATACAATTACAGATCATTACACACGCATAACAAGTGCTATAAACAAGAATCACACAAATATATACAATTACAGATCATTACACACACATAACTGCTATAAACAAGAATCACACAAATATATACAATTACAGATCATTACACACGCATAACAAGTGCTATAAACAAGAATCACACAAATATATACAATTATAGATCATTACACACACATAACAACTGCTATAAATGGACTCCAGCTAGACAGATTTATACAAAACGCATACAAAATTCAAAAATAGAAATGAATAGAAAGGACAAAAATACACACTGCATAAAAAATTAAGTTGTAATTCTTCATAGATAATTAATCATAAAATTCATCAATAATCCCTATAGAATCAGACAACTGTGATTATAGCACAAGCAAACATAACTTTGAGGTCTGTTTACTGTTAGATATATAAAGATGTAAACTGTGGTGAATTAGACACCACAAATGATTGTTTTGTGATTTCTCTTTTGAAGTATTGATAACCATCGTTTGTATTTGAATTGTCCAATACAAATCTAGGTTTAATAGGGATTGGCTACTGAAGCTGGTATAAATAAGGTCTGCATGCTTTTCACAGGAGATTGGGTCAGACTGTGTTAAACTGAAATTGCCTTTGCTAATAATAAAGATACGTAAAAAAATATACAAGTGTCTTTTGGACTCCTATTTACCCATTACTAATTCTTAAAAAAAAAAAAAAAGAAATGCACACATATATTGAAGTATATATATGACAGAATGACTGTCCACTGAACTGTCACATAAGCATAGATTGGTTCTTAAATTCTCTTACAACATTAAGAATTGTAGAAGTCAGTTTTTTTTTTTTTTTTTTCTGTCCAATGTTTTGTATTACCCTCCACCTCTTAGTGGGCTCCAGTAATGGCACCTGCAGTGATTAAGCATCGAGTCATGGGATAGCTGGATTGGACCATGGGATGGATTGTCTTGTCCTTCTTGTTACTATGCTTGTAAAGCCCTAGGGAATGCTCATGTGATCACATGTTTTCCTGTACAGCATGTATTCAAACGAAAAAGAAAGTCTGCAATGTTGTAATAAGTTATATCTGTCAGTGCTCTAAACCATGCTTATCAGTATCTGAATAATGCAGCGAGTGCATTTGTGTTTGTAATTGAATAGGTGTAAACTGTAAGTATACAGGTGTGTCTGGACTCGCTTTTGTGTTCCAACTTTATTTACTGTGAAATACTGTAAATGGCACCGGTCACTCTACACAGTTTCTGGACTTGATTTTTTGTAAGCGATTTACTGTAAAACATTTGTTTGGTGGGAACACTAAAAATAGCACGAGGAAGCTTCGCCCCCCTCAATCGTAAAAGCCTCTGCAGGTGTCACGGTGCTCTATAAGCACACATGCAGAGGAGCCTGGCTCTTTTGCATAGGGGTTAAGATGCTCACTTGCGGTGTGTGTGGTCGACAGTGTGTGCCCAACCTTATCCCTGTTACACGTATCACACCCATTATTGAACTGAATTCACAACTCAAGTCTGCTTTCTTCTCTTCATTATGAACACTTGAATCACAATGAATACTGAACTACAGCTACAGATCTGTCGGTTTCCTAAACCCCATGCGTGTGTCCAAGTTAATGAAGGATTATTATTATGTGACATTGTCTTGCTTTGTTTTTACTCTTCCCTCACCTTTACAATCATTCACAGGGTTCTTATTGAAATGACTCAAATCTTGTGTTTGTATTATTTGGTAAGTCTGTGTTAAGGTGCTTTGACGATGAGTTCAGGAGCTGCCTGTCATATACATATTTAATATAGGCTAGATTAGAGTGTCTTTATATTATTATATACACCAGCGCCAAGTAGTGCACAGCAGTGTGTTACTAACAAAACAAGAGAAGGAAACCTGATCAAAAGTGTCAGATCACTAGATGGCGCTGGCTCTTACTTCTCCCTATGTTAGCACATGTTACATGTATGTATGGCAGGCACCTATAACTGATGAGCATGGTATAACAATGGTAAAAGCATTGTAAACAGCAACATGTCTGTGGTGCTTTTATAAGGGTCTAGTCCCTGACTGTCTCTCTTGTGTTTTTCAGTGCTGACTGTAGTGAGCTGCTCCAGACAGTATGAAGGTAACAGAACAGCTTACATGCATTCACAAAGTGAAGAGATTATCATCCTGATTCCTGATCATCTATAAAATAAACACATTCTTGAAATCAGCTTTCATTTTCTTCTCACCAATATAACAATGTAACTTAGTTAAATAAAAATGACTCCAGGAAAAAACCATACTGTCCTCCACGTAGAGGCTATGTGTGGTATTGCTGGAAAGCTTTTGAATGAGAATATTATTTTGGCTAACTGCTAACCAGACAGAATATCTGGATGCCTTTTAAGAACAGTAGTCCTCCCACTTATCATAAACATGTTTCCTGATTCATAAAAAAGAAAGAAACTTTGACTAATTGCTGCTTGATTGGAAATTTAAACACAGACCACATTCTATTTTCAAGGCCATAATCATACGGAGAGAGATTCCTCATGAATTCTTTTCAGTCAAAACTAGGGCTGTGTCCGAAAGTTTGTTCGCTAGCCAGGGATTCGAAGATTGTTTTAAAACTTCGAAGGTTCGTCAGACGGGTTCACTCACTGTATGTTTTATCCCATCCATTTATATGGATTACCTGTAAAATAATAGGATTTTCAATCAAATATAAACAATGCACTATGATGACATCACCAATACATTACGCAAATGAGTACCATCGACGGTTCGAACCTTCCTTCTGTAATGTGTTCCGAACCTTCAAAGATCAAATGTACCCTTCGTTGCAGCCCTACTCAAAACATACAAGTAGAGCCTGCAATGGGTCACACTGCTGCTATTCCTACTGTATCACAAGTAGAGCCTGCAATGGGTCACACTGCTGCTATTCCTACTGTATCACAAGTAGAGCCTGCAATGGGTCACACTGCTGCTATTCCTACTGTATCACAAGTAGAGCCTGCAATGGGTCACACTGCTGCTATTCCTACTGTATCACAAGTAGAGCCTGCAATGGGTCACACTGCTGCTATTCCTACTGTATCACAAGTAGAGCCTGCAATGGATCACACTGCTGCTATTCCTACTGTATCACAAGTAGAGCCTGCAATGGATCACACTGCTGCTGTTCCTACTGTATCACAAGTAGAGCCTGCAATGGGTCACACTGCTGCTATTCCTACTGTATCACAAGTAGAGCCTGCAATGGGTCACACTGCTGCTATTCCTACTGTATCACAAGTAGAGCCTGCAATGGGTCACACTGCTGCTATTCCTACTGTATCACAAGTAGAGCCTGCAATGGGTCACACTGCTGCTATTCCTACTGTATCACAAGTAGAGCCTGCAATGGGTCACACTGCTGTTATTCCTACTGTATCACAAGTAGAGCCTGCAATGGGTCACACTGCTGCTATTCCTACTGTATCACAAGCAGAGCCTGCAATGGGTCACACTGCTGCTATTCCTACTGTATCACAAGTAGAGCCTGCAATGGGTCACACTGCTGCTATTCCTACTGTATCACAAGTAGAGCCTGCAATGGATCACACTGCTGCTATTCCTACTGTATCACAAGTAGAGCCTGCAATGGATCACACTGCTGCTATTCCTACTGTATCACAAGTAGAGCCTGCAATGGGTCACGCTGCTTCTATTCCTACTGTATCACAAGTAGAGCCTGCAATGGGTCACACTGCTGCTATTCCTACTGTATCACAAGTAGAGCCTGCAATGGGTCACGCTGCTGCTATTCCTACTGTATCACTGCAGAGATGCTGCTGGGGGGCTGGAATCTCTCTCCACTTGCAGTTTCCTACTTGATTGTAGGGGAATGTGTTCTAATCCTATCCTATTCTCTGTTTCAGAGGGTCATCCTCAGGCTGTCCTGACCCTGCAGCCTGCCTGGGCACAGATATTCCCAGGAGAGACAGTCACCCTGAGCTGTGAGGTGGAGGGGGACTCTGCTGACTGGAGGTTTAAACAGTACCGAAAGGGTCAAGAACAGGCAGTGTGCCAGAAACCCTCACCCAGCATGGGGAACAGTGTCGGCTGCACAATCAGTACCCCCCAGTATAACCACAGTGGAGTGTACTGGTGTGAGTCTGCATCAGGACAGGAGCGCAGTAATACTGTCACCTTAACTGTATCCAGTAAGTCATTTACATTATAGATAATATTCAGACCCTGTTGAATAATCCTGCACTCGGATTGGCTGAGAGGGTATTGTAAGATACTTATCGGCTTGCTGATTTGAGTAAAGCGGTCTCTGGATCTCCAGTCAGTATGAATTGTTGCTGCTCACATCGCTGTTTTCAAGTAGCAGCTGTGTAAGAACAGTATTGCAGCATGGTGGTTATGCACTGGAGTAACCTCTGTAGTGTCTTTGCTGCTCCACCTTTAGAAACCTGGTTAATGACGGGGCTCCCGAGTGGCGCATCCAGTAAAGGTTCTCCGCGCAGAGTGCAGGATGTGCCCTATAGCCTGGAGATCGCATGTTCGAATCCAGGCTATGTCACAGCCGACAGTGACCGGGAGTGCCTAGGGGGCGACGCACAACTGGCTGAGCGCTGCCCGGGTATGGAGGGCTTAGGTCGGCAGGGGAATCCACGGCTGTGGCCGATAGGGCGCCTGTGGTTCTGCAGTGGAGCTGCCAGATCTGTGTTGTCCTCCCGCACTATAGGTCTGATGGCATTGCTGTGGATCTGCAGTGCGAAAAATGTGGCTTGGCAGGAGCACGTTTCGGAGGACGCGTGTTCCAGCCGCCGTTTCCCGAGTCGGCGGGGGGGTTGCGAGCGGTGAGCCGAGGATACAGATAATAATTGGGCATGCTAAATTGGGGAGAAAACTTTTGTAAAAAAAATTGGCGACGACTAAATTAAAAAAAAAAAAAAAAATTAAAAAAAATAACCCGGTTAATGGAGCAACAATGTCAGTGGAAACGAGAGTTCAAAACAAGACACCAGGGGCCTGGAATACGTTTAAAACAATAACTTTATATAAAAATGAATAAGAAAACATTGGCAGGGAGGAATTTAACCACCTCCCTGCCGATCCAAACCGGACAATACTAAATAGCGGACGGCTGTCACCAGCCCGCATATAAACAAACACTATACAATACTTACAAAACAAACCAATGAAAAACACCAAAAATATTAACAATGCAGCGCACGTATATCCAGGGGCGGGGCTCCCGTCACAGCGTCATCAGGAGGAGAACGGCACATTTCTATGCAATCGATTCAACCATTTCATCACTCAATATAAACAAGATAACAGCCTAATAATCATGAACAACAGAATCGCCCAGATACTGTAACTCCCTTAACTAGGGATTTCAACATGGAAACAGAGCGCTGGGGTAAATCACACACAAAACAAATAGAAACACGAAGCGCTGCCTTTACTTTGTGTTTGTTCAGATGCAGCTCCCCTAGTGTATTCACAACTATACTATGTATGGTGATCGTGTATTGTGCGTCACAGTTCACACGGAAGGAGGGTTCAGAACATAACTGATCAGTCAAATGCTGCAAATCCAAAATGGCTTGTGGGCAATTTATTATGTGATTGTTGTGTTCAGAAACAAACCCTGAAGCATTTGTTAATATTAATTATCATGCACATTCCGTTGTTTGTAATACAATATATTAGTATTACAAATATATATCTTTTATGTTTTAAAGTGTATATTATGCATATGAACTAAATACAGTATATACTTAGTAATATCTTGTCTGTAAATATTTAAGAGGTACAATTTCATTCGCTTCCGCACCCCTAGTTCCAGCGCCCCTGATCAGATGCCTTGGTGGTGACGTCAGACCAGGAAGAGAATGAACGCAGTACTACGAGTGAAGCGCTGATGCGTGTATTTATTAAATAAAATAGTTAAACAAAACAAACACTGTACAGAAAACAAAACGACACGACGGCCAAAACAGAGACGGACACAAACACTGACACACACACGTATCACACGGGTGTAAAGCCAGAACGCGTAGAAGCTGTTTATATTTTAAGTTCATCCTTTTCTTTACGTTCCACCTCAGAACAACCCTCACCATGCAGCCAGAGATACGGGTCTTTATACATGTGACCATCTCACATTCTGCACGAGAGTTTTTAATTTGCATGGCTGACAGTCAATTTGTCAATAATCACTGACTGCTGAGCGTGCATTCTCACGAGCTGTCTGTCAGAGAGGAGCTACTAACACCGCCTCTGCCAGACCACATTTAAATCAACAATAATACATGAAATCACCTGTGCTACATAACCCAAGCAATACCTTTTAAATCATAACACAATAATAGACAATAATACAAAATAAATGGGTGATGCTGCAGAGTCCTCAATCCTGAGCCGTCTCTCAGCCCTGCTGATCTGAACTCTTTCTGTCTTTTCAGATCAATGGGTGATCCTGCAGACTCCTCCCCAGCCTGTGATTGAGGGAGACGTTCTGACTCTGAGGTGTCGTGTCCGGGGTTATACAGCTACCAGGGTTGTCTTTTATAAAGATAATAAAGTGTTACAATCCAGGGCAGATACAGAGCTGAGTGTGGATCGTGTTTCAGAGAGTGACGAGGGGTCCTACAAGTGCAGAGCATGGTGGAGCTCCTCCACTTACTCTGGTGACTCTGCAGAGGTGCGGGTGTCAGTGAGAGGTAGGTTCATTCTAACAGAGAGAGTCCTCACCCTCTTCTCTGTCTGTAATGTCTCACAGATACATTCACACTGGAGTCTATTCCAGCTGTGTTAATGTGACTGCAGAGGTGCGGGTGTCAGTGAGAGGTAGGTTCATTCTAACAGAGAGTCCTCACCCTCTTCTCTGTCTGTAATGTCTCACAGATACATTCACACTGGAGTCTATTCCAGCTGTGTTAATGTGACTGCAGAGGTGCGGGTGTCAGTGAGAGGTAGGTTCATTCTAACAGAGAGAGTCCTCACCCCCTTCTCTGTCTGTAATGTCTCACAGATACATTCACACTGGAGTCTATTCCAGCTGTGTTAATGTGACTGCAGAGGTGCGGGTGTCAGTGAGAGGTAGGTTCATTCTAACAGAGAGAGTCCTCACCCTCTTCTCTGTCTGTAATGTCTCACAGATACATTCACACTGGAGTCTATTCCAGCTGTGTTAATGTGACTCTGCAGAGGTGTGGGTGTCAGTGAGAGGTAGGTTCATTCTAACAGAGAGAGTCCTGTGGCGGAGTGTCCCGCCCATATACTGTATGTATGGGTGCAGATTGGATATAAGAAATTGGTCCTATACATTATTACACTGCAGATTATGCCGCATTATTATTTCTTTATTTAGCAGACTCCTTTATCCAAGGCGTCTTACAGAGACTAGGGTGTGTGAACTATGCATCAGCTGCAGAGTCACTTACAACTACGTCTCACCCGAAAGACGGAGCACAGGGAGGTTAAGTGTCTTGCTCAGGGTCACACAATGAGTCAGTGACTGAGGTGGGACCACACAGCCTCCCTCCACATAAGAGATTCTGCCAAAATGAAATAGTTTTAAATAGAATACATACCTGTTCACTTTACTGTGACACACACACAGTATGAAACAGAATACCCAAGAAAGACACAGATACTAAACATGTAAGTCATGTGAGTTATATTATTATATTAAAAATCAAAGCAGCAGCAAAGTATCATTCAGAGTGATAATGAGTCATAATTATAAACGCCAAACAGTGAATCAGAACCATTAACATGTCAGTAAAAACACAGTGATGTGCTGCTGGAGTGCCTTCAATACAATCACAGATTAGATTCACCTGCTTTATTAGGAGGGTGTGTCAGAGGCATGCGGTCAAGGGAATTGCAAGCTGTGCGCTCCTGCACACTTTTATTATTTACAAACAAACCAAATCAAAAGACTGGAACAAATAAACAGGTCAAACAAAACCCAACAAACACTTCAAAATAAACAAGCAAAACCCTACAAACACTTCAAAATAAACAAGCAAAACCCAACAAACACTTCAAAACAAACAAGCAAAACCCTACAAACACTTCAAAACAAACAAGCAAAACCCTACAAACACTTCAAAATAAACAAACAAAACCCTACAAACACTTCAAAATAAACAAGCAAAACCCTACAAACACTTCAAAACAAACAAGCAAAACCCTACAAACACTTCAAAATGAACAAACAAAACCCAACAAACACTTCAAAAAAACAAACAAAAACCCTACAAACACTTCAAACGAACAAGCAAACCCTACAAACACTTCAAAACAAACAAGCAAAACCCTACAAACACTTCAAAATAAACAAGCAAAACCCTACAAACACTTCAAAACAAACAAGCAAAACCCTACAAACACTTCAAAACAAACAAGCAAAACCCTACAAACACTTCAAAATAAACAAGCAAAACCCTACAAACACTTCAAAACAAACAAGCAAAACCCAAAACACTTCAAAAAACAAAACAAAACCCTACAAACACTTCAAAAAAAACAAGCAAAACCCAAATAAACACTTCAAAAATAAACAAGCAAAACCCAACAAACACTTCAAAATAAACAAATAAAACCCCTTACAAACACTTCAAAAACAAACAAGCAAAACCCTACAAACACTTCAAAAGAAACAAGCAAAACCCACAAACACTTCAAAATAAACAAGCAAAACCCTACAAACACTCTAAACAAACAAGCAAAACCCTACAAACACTTCAAAACAAACAAGCAAAACCCTACAAACACTTAAACAAAACAAGCAAAACCCTACAAACACTTCAAAACAAACAAGCAAAACCCTACAAACACTTCAAAAGAAACAAGCAAAACCCTACAAACACTTCAAAATAAACAAGCAAAACCCTACAAACACTTCAAAACAAACAAGCAAAACCCTACAAACACTTCAAAATAAACAAACAAAACCCTCACAAACACTTCAAAACAAACAAGAAACCCTACAAACACTTCAAAATAAACAAACAAAACCCTACAAACACTTCCAAAATAAACAAAACAAGCAAAACCCTACAAACACTTTAAACAAACAAGCAAACCCTACAAACACTTCAAAACAAACAAGCAAAACCCTACAAACACTTCAAAATAAACAAGCAAAACCCTACAAACACTTCAAAATAAACAAACAAAACCCTACAAACACTTCAAAACAAACAAGCAAAACCCTACAAACACTTCAAAATAAACAAGCAAAACCCTACAAACACTTCAAAATAAACAAGCAAACCCCTACAAACACTTCAAAATAAACAAGCAAAACCCTACAAACACTTCAAAACAAACAAGCAAAACCCTACAAACACTTCAAAATAAACAAGCAAAACCCTACAAACACTTCAAAATGAACAAGCAAAACCCTACAAACACTTCAAAATAAACAAGCAAAACCCTACAAACACTTCAAAATAAACAAGCAAAACCCTACAAACACTTCAAAATATACAAACAAAACCCTACAAACACTTCAAAATAAACAAACCAGCACCCCAAAGCTTTCCCGTGTAGAATGCTTTATGCTTCTTACTGGCACTGCAAACATTCCCATCACAATAAAAGAGGGATCTGTGATAATGTCAGTAAAGGGAATAAGAAGATGGGGTTAAAAGCGCTGCTTAGTATTCATTTGTTGTCTGCTTCAGTCAGAAATGACTCATATTAGATATTTAAATAATGAATCCCTCTGAGTACTGAATGCAGTGCTGCCCCCTGGTGGTGACTCCATTGCCACTGCATTGCTACTACAGTTCAGCTACAATGAATTGAAATATGAGAATATTTCATATATTTACAGACTATAATCAGCATTTCTACCAATTTGTATTTCAGCCTTCTGTTAAAATGTCATATTCTGGTTACTCCATTGATAGTGCACACTAACAGTATCTCTCTCTCTCTCTCTCTCTCTCTCTCTCTCTCTCTCTCTCTCTCTCTCTCTCTCTCTCTCCAATAGAGATCCTAATTCTGTCATCTTCTCTGTTTCTACAGAGCTGCCCCAGACTACACTCACCCTGGAGCCTCCATTCCCAGAGATATTCACCGGGGAGACAGTCACTCTGAGGTGTGGGGTTGAGGGGGGTTCTGCTGGCTGGAAATATCTCTGGTACAAAGACAGTGAGGACACTCCAGTGCTCCAGACTGCTGGCCACAGTATAACTGGTGACAGCTACACAATCACTGCAGCTGCTGTGTCTGACCAGGGCCAGTACTGCTGTCGAGGGCAAAGAGGAGATCCACCACGTTCCTCTCAGCTCAGTGATAAAGTGACATTAACTGTGTCTGGTGAGTTTATTAACACAGCGATCCTGTTACACTGACTGTGTCTGGTGAGTTTATTAACACAGTGATCCTGTTATACTGACTGTGTTTGGTGAGTTTATTAACACAGTGATCCTGTTACACTGACTGTGTCTGGTGAGTTTATTAACACAGTGATCCTGTTACACTGACTGTGTCTGGTGAGTTTATTAACACAGTGATCCTGTTACACTGACTGTGTCTGGTGAGTTTATTAACACAGTGATCCTGTTACACTGACTGTGTCTGGTGAGTTTATTAACACAGTGATCCTGTTATACTGACTGTGTTTGGTGAGTTTATTAACACAGTGATCCTGTTACACTGACTGTGTCTGGTGAGTTTATTAACACAGTGATCCTGTTACACTGACTGTGTCTGGTGAGTTTATTAACACAGTGATCCTGTTACACTGACTGTGTCTGGTGAGTTTATTAACACAGTGATCCTGTTATACTGACTGTGTTTGATGAGTTTATTAACACAGTGATCCTGTTACACTGACTGTGTCTGGTGAGTTTATTAACACAGTGATCCTGTTACACTGACTGTGTCTGGTGAGTTTATTAACACAGTGATCCTGTTACACTGACTGTGTCTGGTGAGTTTATTAACACAGCGATCCTGTTACACTGACTGTGTCTGGTGAGTTTATTAACACAGCGATCCTGTTACACTGACTGTGTCTGGTGAGTTTATTAACACAGCGATCCTGTTACACTGACTGTGTCTGGTGAGTTTATTAACACAGTGATCCTGTTACACTGACTGTGTCTGGTGAGTTTATTAACACAGTGATCCTGTTACACTGACTGTGTCTGGTGAGTTTATTAACAAAAGCTACTGTAAACTGGACTAATTGCTGCCTGATTGACCACAGACCTCCACTTTTTATGTTTGTGTTCAACGTCATAATCATATTGAGAGAGATTCCTCATTAATTATTTTCACTCAAAATATACAAGTAGAGCCTGTAATGGATCACACTGCTGCTATTCCTGCTGTATCACAAGTAGAGCCTGCAATGGGTCACACTGCTGCTATTCCTACTGTATCACAAGTAGAGCCTGCAATGGGTCACACTGCTGCTATTCCTGCTGTATCACAAGTAGAGCCTGCAATGGGTCACACTGCTGCTATTCATACTGTATCACAAGTAGAGCCTGCAATGGGTCACACTGCTGCTATTCCTACTGTATCACAAGTAGAGCCTGCAATGGGTCACACTGCTGCTATTCCTACTGTATCACAAGTAGAGCCTGCAATGGGTCACACTGCTGCTATTCCTGCTGTATCACAAGTAGAGCCTGCAATGGGTCACACTGCTGCTATTCCTACTGTATCACAAGTAGAGCCTGCAATGGGTCACACTGCTGCTATTCCTGCTGTATCACAAGTAGAGCCTGCAATGGGTCACACTGCTGCTATTCCTACTGTATCACAAGTAGAGCCTGCAATGGGTCACACTGCTGCTATTCCTACTGTATCACAAGTAGAGCCTGCAATGGGTCACACTGCTGCTATTCCTACTGTATCACAAGTAGAGCCTGCAATGGGTCAAACAAGTCATTAGTAGAATATCATCTTGAAGAGGACGACTTTGTAGACTTGAAGTCATTTATAGTCATTTGAAATAATTTAAAGTTATATTTTTTTTTTTTACTGAGTAATTCAAGATATTTAAACACATTTAAGGTTTTTCGTAATTCCTAGTAATGGCTGTTATAATTACCTTTTATTATGACAAGTAAACAAAAGTAATTCCAGTAGATTCAAGTCATTTGTAGTAATTATTAACAATGTTCTAGTAATTATTTTAATAAAGCTAATCAAAGATATGAAAATTGATTTTAAAAGCATGGTTTAGCACTTAAAAAGGGTGTGTGCAACAAATCCCACCCTTAGCTCTCCATCACCACAAAGGAACAGGGATCTGTAGAAATGAACCAAACAAAATCCACCCTTAGCTCTCCATCACCACAAAGGAACAGGGGTCTGTAGAAATGAACCACACAAAACCCACCCTTAGCTCTCCATCACCACAAAGGAACAGGGATCTGTAGAAATGAACCAAACAAAACCCACCCTTAGCTCTCCATCACCACAAAGGAACAGGGATCTGTAGAAATGAACCAAACAAAACCCACCCTTAGCTCTCCATCACCACAAAGGAACAGGGATCTGTAGAAATGAACCAAACAAAATCCAACCTTAGCTCTCCATCACCCACAAAGGAACAGGGATCTGTAGAAATGAACCACACAAAACCCACCCTTAGCTCTCCATCACTCACAAAGGAACAGGGATCTGTAGAAATGAACCACACAAAACCCACCCTTAGCTCTCCATCACCCACAAAGGAACAGGGATCTGTAGAAATGAACCAAACAAAACCCACCCTTAGCGCTCCATCACCCACAAAGGAACAGGGATCTGTAGAAATGAACCACACAGGTGGATGGATGCAGGGACAGACAGACCCCCCTTAAATATCCAGGATCTGATATTCTCAGTAACCTGAACTAAATAATGGTAATAGCAAGTTTCATGACAGCTAGAGAGCTGGTTCTCCAGATATATGCAACAATGTAAGAGTGACAGACAGATGCCCCACCTCTATATCTCAAGAATCTGATAGGCTCAATAACTTCAGATAAATAATGTTTACACCAAACTTCATGACAGCTGGATGAGCGGCTCTCCAGATATAAGAACACAATGTGTATGATGGCCTCCCCAGCACAGCTGCAGTGTCTGCAAACACTGACAGTCAGCAGTGTGGATCCCTTTGTAATGCTTGTGTTCATGAGCTATCAGTTCCTGTGATGCTGTGTCTGTCATTAACCCCGCTGGTGATGCAATCCCCTGTGAAGGGGAGAGAGTGGAAGCGCTCATCTGCTTTTATCCATAGATCTGGAGAAACTCTTATCCAATTGTCAAGAAACTTGGTACAAAATTAAAATAAACAGACTATATTACATGTAGATCATGAATAATGCAATACAAGCTGTATTACCCTAGCTTGTATAAGACAGCATTATAATACATTCATACTAAAGTCTGATATTTAAATATACATGAAAATGATGCTTCACTGACAGTGAATACAAGCCATGCTGCTAAGCCTGTGTGTCTTTATCTTTTCTTCTGCTCTTTGCTTTCTCTATGTTCTATTCACATGTCTGTTCAGTTGTATTACATGCATGTTTTAACTGTGAGAATCTGCCTGTGTACAAAGCTCCTTGTGTTTGTACTAGTTATGTAGGACTGGGGTACAAGGCTGCCCTGGGGTACCGCGTGGTATCTCATATCTGAATAACCACTAATCCAGATATACGAATCAGAGAAAGTGACACTGAGATGTCAGGTTCAGGGGGATTATCCTTTCACAAGCACACACTGTGAAGGTATTCATGTCCCTCTGGGATTACACATGCACATGTATAGTAGCTATATCATAACAAGTGGTTTTAAAAACACAAGTACAGTTATTTGGCGGATTATTTACTGCGTTTTAATTAATTTAATTTAAAAAAGCAAATTCCTGTTTATCATTAAAGGCCTCTTTCTCTCTCTGTTTCCTTAGAGCTGTTCAGCACACCCACTCTGACAGTGCTACCTGGTGCCTCAGTGTGGGAGGGAGAGGCTGTGACTCTGCAGTGTGGGGCTCACATAAATAAACAGGGCACACAGCTGCAGTACCGCTATAGCAAAGACAATGGGACTGTGAGAGGAGCGGGATCACAGGATCAGCACTCAATCCCAGCGGCAGGGCTGAGAGACACAGGGAGATACCAGTGTGAGGTGGAGGCAGCAGGGACGGGGCTGAAGAAAAGGAGTGCTTCTGTGTCACTGACTGTGAGAGGTGAGTTCAGTCTTCTCTTTAAGAGATCTTAATGGACTTCAGTGTTCCCCGCTGTAAATAAGTACAAGAAAAATGTATTTTCTTACTCCTGTTTGCAATAGGGTGGCCATCTGGCTCCAGATTTACCAGACGCTTTGAGACAGAACGGATTTTCAGAATTCCCCTTAAACTGAAAGTAATTGATGTATAAATTAGCTGCACCTTTGCTGAGATTAATCCTGTGGTGGAATTGCTGTGCGTAGCAAACAAGTCACACTGATCAGCTGCTTCCCATCAGATCTATAATGATTAGCTGTGGATGAATAGATGAGAAACGGGAGGATGCTTTGCTTGAGAGAGTATTTGCATATTATTGGTGATTGAATATCGATGAACAGAAAATAAATAGCGACTAAGTGGCTGCAAAATATAAATACATAATAATAATAATACAAATACATCAGCATTTTATTCATTCTTATTCTAATTATACACTTATTTGATGCACGTGGTAATTAAGCACCATCATTCACTTTAGCAAAGGTGGAATGGTTCATTTACACATTAATTGCTTTCAGTTGAGGGACAAATGTTTGAAATCCCGTTCTGTCTCAAAGTGTCCGGTAAATCTGGAGCCAGGTGGACACCCTAGTTTGCAACCGCTAGCAATTATAACAGGCCTCCATTATGAAAACTCATTATCCTAATGATCATTTGTTTCTGATTATCCTAATTTGTCAGTATCAGTCTTATTTTTTTCTGATTCTCTTTTACGCAAATCATTTTATTAAACAAAAAAAGTCCTTCTATTATTATGGGATATTAAACAAAATCCCTACCTTTGTCTTCCTCCCTGTTAAGTACACACAGCTTTACACATTTTTAAATTTATCAAAACAATCCCTTTAAGGTTTACACACAGATGTATTTATTTATTTATTTTGTTATTTATTTATTTATTTTCCAATACTTAAATGTAGCAACTCCTAACTCCTTCATCTAGACATTGACCTCTGTTCCAAGATGCTCGGGTTTAAAAATATTCAGCTAATTACTATCAATGATTAAATAAAACACCTGTTTCTGGTGGTTTGTTAATTGTATATTATTATCTCATTAAACATTCAAAATCCTAAAAGGTATCTTTCTAATGTGGGGCGATGACCTCTAGTGGTTCAATATCGTAATTGCACCCCATTACAGTCCCCAGACATCAGGAAAATGATCCTTCTAATACAGACACTGATATACAACCCATGTACCACTCTCCCACACTGTGTGATGTTATATAGAACACTATGATAAAAGCATATCTATTTACAGTAAATGTCAATTTTAAAAATAATAATCTCATTGCTCAATTTTCAATACCAAGAATAAAATATGTATTTAATGATTTGAGAGTGGGACTTAAACTCATGACTAACACTGTTGTAAGTGAGGACTCAACTCATTATGCTTCATAGCTGTGTTTGAATGACTTGCAGATTATCAATGCAGCTATATCTAGGGGTTTAGAATCTAGGGAGGGGAGGGGGCAGGGATGCTGTGGGATGTTTCAATGGTGTGTTTATAGCTTGTTCCTGTCTTGACTGAAACATTTGCTGTTACCTTTACAGGAAAAACAATAAGGACTCTCTGTGCCTCTGTCTCAAAGGACCTCTATATCTCCAGCACTTCCTCTGTCTCTCAAAGACCTCTATACTCCAACACTGCCTCCAGCACTGCCTCTGTCTCTCTGTCTCTCTAAGGAGCCTCTATACTCCAGCACTGCCTCTGTCTCTCTAAGGAGCAGGGGGCTCTGGGTAATCCCACTCTGGAAGATGCTGGTTCTGATTGATTTGAATATCTTGGTCAGACAGCTTCACAATCACTAACCTGTCTTCATGTCATCTTTTCATAGCTCTGTTCTCCAGGGTGACTCTGACAGCATCTCCTGGAGCCACAGTGAAGGAGGGAGAGGCTCTTAACCTGACCTGTGAGGCAGCAGTGAACAAAACCCCCCGCCCTGAACTCCACTACACCATTGTGAGAGACGGGGAGCCAGTGACTAACAGCACTGACTCTGCACTGTACAGCATAGCCAGCACTGAGAAGAGCCACACTGGGAGCTACACGTGTGCTGTGGAGTCACAGGGAGTGAAGAAGAGCAGCCAGGAGTTACACATTGAACTGCAAAGTAAGATTACAAACCCGTCCTACATGACTGTCCTTGATGATTGAAAGTGATCTCACAGTAAAATAGGTCACATTGTGATCCCATTATATTCCCATTCCCTGAAGAAACAGAATAAACAGACCACAGAATTACCAGCAATTACAACACAATGGATTGGGAACAAATACTGCACAGTACAGACACTGTTTTTATACCTTGTAAATTCAGTGGTGTATATTTCCCACTAATGTTTTAGCTTCATGCATGGTTTTGATTACATTTTAAACAAATCATTATTTTCTGCTTTTTGACAAACAATCAAATGAATACACATTGATTCCCTGACCTGAGGATCTTATAAAATGATGGTTCAAATAAAATGCAGTTACAGCAGACAGCCATTCGAGTGACAGAGTGGCTGAAGGCTGTTCCTATAGAGCGAGTGTGAGCAGGGTAATGTTCTTGAATCCCTATCAGCTCAGTCAAGGTGTATGGAAGTCACTCGCACACACTCATACTGTACCTTCCTTCCCCCAGCGTCCTGGCACAGCGCTGTTGCTATTGGCTACAGAGTGAGCTTCACTCTGATTCATTTCATTGTGTTCACTCTGCTGCTCCTTCAATACTGCAGGATCCAAGGTGAGACTCCCAGTCAGTGCACACATTTCACCTGGCCTGTCACAGCACACATGCAGGCTTCTTCTTAAACAGCACAGCCCAGTCTTAGGGATAGTTCATTAAGAATCATTATTTTGCAAGTTTGTATTTATTTTTGTTAACACAATTATAAGAAACAAACTGAACAATCTGTATATATTTTTCCAGGTTCCCCGTGTCTCGCTGGTGGTAAGTCAAGGTAAGTCAGTATTAGCCAGTATGTGTACAGACAGGGGGCAGCACTCGCTATCTCTACCTGTCATCATCCTTTACAGCACTGAAAATGGAGATGGAAACTTTCTGATTCGCTCTTTAAGAATCCCTCTTACAAACTCTAACAGTGCCCTTCACTTAGACCTGTGTCCTAAGATGCTATAATTTGGCTTTTTGGTTTCCAGATCATAAAGATCTACTGTTTTGAGATATTGGACTCATAATCATTATTCTTTGATTCTTCAATCTAGAGTATTAATAACCCTTTGTCAGTAATGTCACAAAGCTGCTGCCTCCACAGAGTGTCTTTACAGTTGATACACAGCTGCTCCTTACCCTGAAATGCACTCTGTGATTTCAATGGGACTTGATTACTCTGAAGCCTAGACGTGTCATCATCCTTTAAAGCTTTTGTTATTGCTGCAGTTAAACTCTGAGCCCTCCTTGTGTGTCTCTGACATCTGTCTCAGGAAAACCTCGGATCAGGATCAGGAGCAGTCAGCAGAGGGGATTCAGCTCTCCAGCCGTGTGCAGCACACTGGAGTGGAACTGGAATAGTGCTGCATTACCATAGACTGGAGTGGAACTGGAATAGTGCTGCATTACCATAGACTGGAGTGGAACTGGAATAGTGCTGCATTATCAGAGACTGGAGTGGAACTGGAATAGTGCTGCATTACCAGAGACTGGAGTGGAACTGGAATAGTGCTGCATTACCATAGACTGGAGTGGAACTGGAATAGTGCTGCATTACCATAGACTGGAGTGGAACTGGAATAGTGCTGCATTATCAGAGACTGGAGTGGAACTGGAATAGTGCTGCATTACCATAGACTGGAGTGGAACTGGAATAGTGCTGCATTACCAGAGACTGGAGTGGAACTGGAATAGTGCTGCATTACCATAGACTGGAGTGGAACTGGAATAGTGCTGCATTACCATAGACTGGAGTGGAACTGGAATAGTGCTGCATTACCATAGACTGGAGTGGAACTGGAATAGTGCTGCATTACCATAGACTGGAGTGGAACTGGAATAGTGCTGCATTACCAGAGACTGGAGTGGAACTGGAATAGTGCTGCATTACCATAGACTGGAGTGGAACTGGAATAGTGCTGCATTACCATAGACTGGAGTGGAACTGGAATAGTGCTGCATTACCAGAGACTGGAGTGGAACTGGAATAGTGCTGCATTACCATAGACTGGAGTGGAACTGGAATAGTGCTGCATTACCAGAGACTGGAGTGGAACTGGAATAGTGCTGCATTACCATAGACTGGAGTGGAACTGGAATAGTGCTGCATTATCAGAGACTGGAGTGGAACTGGAATAGTGCTGCATTACCATGGAACTGGAGTGGAACTGGAATAGTGCTGCATTACCAGAGACTGGAGGAACTGGAACTGACTGAAACTAATAGTGCTGCATTACCATAGACTGGAGTGGAACTGGAATAGTGCTGCATTACCATAGACTGGAGGATTTTGTAATGGTTAATTACTTATTGATTGATTTAATTCTTTGATTTATTTGATTGATTGCATTTTTTAACTGAAGTTCATAACTGAACTATTTCTGTATTCGTAAGCTATTCTGTAATCAATAAACTGCTTTACTCTGCTGGTGTTTTATATCATTATTAATGATACACCTTCAGCATGTATTTGAACTCAAAGTACTGGGGTTTGAGGCAACAAACAATAAATGTTATAGACATTAGTGGTTAATTACATAATGTGTTTCCTAATCACTGGAAGGGGAGTGTTGTATTAAATAAATGAAACCTGTGTTTATGTACAGTATTAGATTTGACAGTAGCTCTGTAATCCAACACCCTGTATAAAATTAATTGTGTTCTTTATGTGCCCACCAGGGGGAGCTGCACCTTCTAAAAGGTAAAGTGACAACACAGACAAGACTGGCTGAGTCTGGGCATTTAACCCAGAAAAAGTAATGTGTAATATCAACATAAAAAATACAAATACAGTGCATTGCAGGGGAGACCCCACAGTCATTGTGGAAATAAACACATAGATCCTTTAACAAACAGCCCCTTTGTTTTGCCATTGCTGATCCACTCTGATGTCTTGGAGCAGCTGAAGCAGCATGCCGGATCCATGTGCAGCACTATCATGCCTGTCCTTGCTGCTGTGCACCTGCTCCATGTGCAGCACTATCATGCCTGTCCTTGCTGCTGTGCACCTGCTCCATGTGCAGCACTATCATGCCTGTCCTTGCTGCTGTGCACCTGCTCCATGTGCAGCACTATCATGCCTGTCCTTGCTGCTGTGCACCTGCTCCATGTGCAGCACTATCATGCCTGTCCTTGCTGCTGTGCACTGGCTCCATGTGCAGCACTATCATGCCTGTCCTTGCTGCTGTGCTCCTGCTCCATGTGCAGCACTATCATGCCTGTCCTTGCTGCTGTGCACCTGCTCCATGTGCAGCACTATCATGCCTGTCCTTGCTGCTGTGCACCGGCTCCATGTGCAGCACTATCATGCCTGTCCTTGCTGCTGTGCACCGGCTCCATGTGCAGCACTATCATGCCTGTCCTTGCTGCTGTGTACCTGCTCCATGTGCAGCACTATCATGCCTGTCCTTGCTGCTGTGCTCCTGCTCCATGTGCAGCACTGTCATGCCTGTCCTTGCTGCTGTGTACCTGCTCCATGTGCAGCACTATCATGCCTGTCCTTGCTGCTGTGCACCTGCTCCATGTGCAGCACTATCATGCCTGTCCTTGCTGCTGTGCACCTGCTCCATGTGCAGCACTATCATGCCTGTCCTTGCTGCTGTGCACCTGCTCCATGTGCAGCACTATCATGCCTGTCCTTGCTGCTGTGCACCTGCTCCATGTGCAGCACTATCATGCCTGTCCTTGCTGCTGTGCACCTGCTCCATGTGCAGCACTATCATGCCTGTCCTTGCTGCTGTGCACCTGCTCCATGTGCAGCACTATCATGCCTGTCCTTGCTGCTGTGCACCTGCTCCATGTGCAGCACTATCATGCCTGTCCTTGCTGCTGTGTACCTGCTCCATGTGCAGCACTATCATGCCTGTTCTTGCTGCTGTGCACCGGCTCCATGTGCAGCACTATCATGTCTGTCCTTGCTGCTGTGGCACCTGCTCCATGTGCAGCACTATCATGCCTGTTCTTGCTGCTGTGCACCGGCTCCATGTGCAGCACTATCATGTCTGTCCTTGCTGCTGTGGCACCTGCTCCATGTGCAGCACTATCATGCCTGTTCTTGCTGCTGTGCTCCTGCTCCATGTGCAGCACTATTGCCTTGTTTCCACTGCGGGTCGGGTTGGTGCTGGCCGGCCCTGACCGGCCCAGGTCAACGCGTTTCTGTGTCCTAACGTGTCCACCAGCTGAAGATCCAGTGACATGGTGGTCAGTTCAGGCAAGTCCAGTGCAGAGCAGGAGGGGCGGATCAAGAGCTGTGCAGTGCAGTCTGAACACAAGTGCTCCTGCAGTACCTAGTGTATGTGCATGAGTATGAAAAGCCAAATAACAGTCATTGTATTTGGAATTGGAATTACCATAGACCGGATTCCTAACAATTTAAGACACACTCGAATTTAACATGCAGCCTAAATTTCCCACCTTCAACTTGAGGAAAAAAAATTAAATATCAAATAAAGATGCATTTACAAAGATGCATTACCCATATAAGAACACGGCATATGGAGGCAGTTTGCAGCCGTCTGCTGTCACACACAGCATTACAGTTATGAGCTGCTTCTCATTTCCAGTCTGCTGTCACACACACACAGCATTACAGTTATGAGCTGCTTCTCATTTCCAGTCTGCTGTCACACAGAGCATTACAGTTAAGAGCTGCTTCTCATTTCCAGTTGTGATTACTCGCACATGTTTTTCTACCTTTTTGTGAACTGTGGTATTGCTTGGCAAGTACAAAAACACTGGGCTCTGAATAGAACTGAGCCTCATACGAAACGCTGCTGCTGTGGTAAACAGGAAGGCTGCCCGGAACTGAGCTGATCGGGAGGTCCTGATTGGCTGGGGGACGTGCCCCGGGAGCTGGGAGGTCCTGATTGGCTGGGCCCTGCCACAACATCTCAATGGGGTTTAGGTCTGGGCTTTGACTAGGCCATTCCAAAACTTTAAATTTCTTGTTCTTCAACCATTCTGATGTAGACTTGCTTGTGTGTTTCGGATCATTGTCTTGCTGCATGACCCAGCTGCGCTTCAGCTTCAGCTCACGGACGGATGGCCTGACATTCTCCTGTAGAATTCATGGTTCCTTCAATGATGGCAAGGCGTCCAGGTCCTGATGCAGCAAAGCATCCCCAAACCATGACACTACCACCACCATGCTTGACCGTTGGTATGAGGTTCTTACTGTGGAATGCAGTGTTTGGTTTTCGCCAGACATAACGGGGCCCATGTCGGCCAAAAAGTTCCACTTTTGACTCATCTGTCCATAGAACATTGTTCCAGAATTCTTGAGGATCATCCAGGTGTTTTTTGGCAAACTTGAGACGAGCATTCATGTTCTTCTTAGTGAGCAATGGTTTCCGCCTTGCTACTCTGCCATGAATCCCATTTTTGCCCAGTGTCTTTCTGATGGTGGAGTCATGAACACTGACCTTAGTCGAGGCGAGAGAGGCCTGCAGATCCCTGGATGTTGTTCTAGGGTTCTTTGTGACTTCCTGGAAGATTTTATGCCTTGCTCTTGGAGAGATTTTGGCAGGACGGCCACTCCTGGGAAGATTCACTACTGTCCCAAACTTTCTCCATTTGGACAATATGGCTCTGACTGTGGTTCGGTGGAGCACCAGAGCCTTAGAAATGGCTTTGTAACCCTTTCCAGACTGATAGGCATCAACAACTTTTTTCCGGAGTTCTTCAGGAATTTCTTTTGTTTGTGGCATGATGTGCCTCTAGAACCTGTGTGCTGACAACTTCACTCTGATGGTAAGGGCCAAAGTTAGTCAGATTTATATTGGGCAGGGCTGGCCCAAATCAGGTCTGGTTGTTAACCAAAGTACTCAAACAGCTGACTCTAATTATTCCTTTAATTGGGTTGAGTTAACTAGGGGGGCAATAACATTTTCACACCTGAAGATTGCATTTTTGATTACCTTGCACACCAAACAAATGAAAGAAGCACCAAACTTTGGTGTCATTTTTTCTCTCAGACTCCCTTTATATACTACTACAACCCACAAAAAAATCTGACCAAATACAATGTGAACAATGTGCAAAAATGCAGAGAATCAGACAGGGGGCAAATACTTTTTCACGGCACTGTATATATATTTCTTTTTCAAATTGTAGCATATATGATACATTGGGAAAAAAGGGTCATACGCAGAACATTTGCCATTGAACCAGGTTCATTTCTGACCTTGAACTTGTATGAAATGCAATACCATTTCCGGCCATGGGTGACAGCAGAGATGATGCTAATTGTACACAAAGGGTGTTTGAAGTAAAAAAAAAAACAAACAAAAAAAAACACGTAATGTTAGGTAGGAGTCTATGATTTTACGAAGCACATCATGTTAAGTTATATCTTAAGTTATAGTCTTCTGTGCTGTTTAGTGTCTCAAGTTGATTGTTCACCACTGCATTTATGTGGCAGATGTGGTTGTTTGATTTTCCAGGATGCCTTCTGCAAAACAATGGAAATTCAATGGCAAAAACTTTGTTAAAGTAACATTAAGGTTTAGTTGCAAAAGGTTAGGAAATTGCAAGTTAAGGTAGCCATGCAACCTTAACTCTGCACCCTTATGTGCATGTTTCCCGTCACGCTTGACATCATCAATGACATCACTAAGCACATGACACATTCTCCCTGAAGACTGGTCCTGTCTCCGGCACCGCCCAAGGATGCCAGCCTCGCTTCACCCAAGGATGCCAGCCTTGCTTCGCCCAAGGATGCTAGCCTTGCTTCGCCCAAGGATGCCAGCCTCGCTTCGCCCAAGGATGCTTGCCTTGCATCGCCCAAGGATGCTTGCCTTGCATCGCCTGGGGCTGCCTGTTGCTCCGCATC
Organism: Huso huso; assembly: GCA_036884735.1. Taxonomy (NCBI): domain Eukaryota; kingdom Metazoa; phylum Chordata; class Actinopteri; order Acipenseriformes; family Acipenseridae; genus Huso; species Huso huso. Next base: position 7,652,824 of record CM072681.1, on the reverse strand, counting down.
GCCTGGGGCTGCCTGTTGCTCTGCATCGCAGCAGGAAGTACTGTGGCCGGAACCCCACCAAGGGGAGCTGCCGGCCACGAAGAAGGGGGAGGAGGTCTGGAGACCACCAACCCCAGCAGCAGTTTCACTGCCGGAGATCGTGGGAGAGGTCAGGAGACCTGTTCCCACTGCAGCACGTGCTGCAGGAAGTACTGTGGCCGGAGCCCCACAAAAGGGAGCTGCCGGCTACGAAGAAGGGGGGAGGTCAGGAGACCACCCACCCAAGCAGCCTCTCCGCTGCCAGGACTGCCCTGGCTGAAGGAGTCAGTCTGCTGACAGCATGGCCAGTAGCAACCTGGCTACTGGCAACATTGCCGCCCATGAACCCCTTGAAGTCCCTGTTCTTGGCCCAGGACTTTGAGCGAGACTTTTGGGATTTTAAGGGGGGAGGTGGCCATTGAGGCCATGTGTGCTGCGGACAAGGGGGGGTATATGTGGCAATGTGCCCCGTCCCTGTGTGCATTTCTGTGTTGTATGTTGTATGTTGCAGATTTCTGCAGTTCACCATTGTGAAAATGTAACAGTACTCAATGAAGTACATAAACAAGAGGTGGATTGTAATGCATTTAAAGTGGATTTTATATGTACAAGAGACATAAAACACTGCTTCATGTACCACTGCATACATGTATCAACAGTATACCATACAGTGCTAACTGTAATGGAAAGTGTTAACATACATGTAGGGTTTGACATATTGCATGTCCCATTCATTTTTAGGTACTCCTTTTTGTTTGTCTAATTATCATCTCTTCATACCTCAACATGAATTTTTTGTTTCTGAATAAAGGAATTCTGTTGTTCGTTAAAGCACACATTGACAGCAAACATTGCGAAAATGAAAATTGTATTTTGTAAATTAAAAAAAAAAAAACAAGATTATTAGTTTTCCGAGTGCTGAAGGCAAAAACACAAACATTATCACAGATTACCAATTTGAATCCAGACAGAAACACAGATGTGACCCGTGTGTGCTGAACTGTATATTCCATGTCTCCCTATTCAGTGCAATGGAACGGTCACAAGTCACTCTGCCTAGCAACGACGTCAGGCAGCAGTGACGTCATACAGTTATCATTGGGGTTCAGTTTCTGTAAAACTAGAACCCCCAAAATATATTAATACTCTGTTGCACATCTACACCCCGGGGACTGTGTGTATGCCGAGCACGGTTTCTTAATTTGTTATACTGTGAGATAAAGGTGTATAAAAAAGCATCTTAATCATTAAAAAAAAGAAAAAAAAAGAAAGCTGTTTTTTACGCCACTCTCTCAAAAGTATTCAACCAAGTGCTACCCTGTTCTCAGGGTTTGTTGAGCCTGCCAATCCGACCACACATAAACATTTTCATGCATATTGATGAGGTTTTACCTCCGTTTTGAGCTGGTTGTAAAATCGACTTTAAACAGGACCTTCGTTCAAACCTTAACTATGTCTGGCTTTAAGCAATATGTTAACTAGCCATGGCAAAATAAATAGTGAATAAAACAGAGTGGAAACATACCAGCAATACAAAGTGGAAGTCCTGAAAGCTGGTGTGTATTTGTAACATATTTTAATTAAGAAACGTCAAGTGAAAGAGAGAGAGGCAGTATGATCAGATTTTTCAAGTGTGTACAAACAGTGAGTATAGTTATAACAACTATTGTATTAGCTGTGACCACAAGAGGGAAACTAAGACCTTGCTGAAGAGTTTTCATTTTTAAAGAGGTAGGCGAGCAAAACAGGACTCAAGGATACTTTCCAAAACAAACTGTATGAATTACTGCAGACTTGACAACCGCAGATACAGTGAATACAAACTCTTCAGCAAGGTCTTTGCTCTGATACAGCAGTTATTCATAAGTGTTTTCCCTTGATGTGTAAAGCCCCTTTCAGACTGGCATGCTCTACCCGGGTCAGAACCCGGTGTCATGCGGCTTGGCTACGCATTTTCACAATGCATTTTGAACAAGCAGGGTCAACCAAGGATCACAGAAGCAAGTACACAATGCACATGTGCAATGAAGCAGAAGGAGCAACATTATCTTGTCTTTATTTATTGGTAGCTTTTAAAATATCTGTATTGTGAAATCCTGGAAGTGTTTATTTGTGTTTTCTTTGTCTGGAAATATATAAAATATTTGTTACTAAAAAAATACCTATGGAGTATGTTTTTAAAGTATAATCAGTATTCACAGTATTTTCAGGATCATTAAAATCTCACAATTAATTGTCTGCCAGACCACATATTTAATATATTCAATGTAGCTTTACACTAAACTTTGATTTGAAACCCAACCCGTTCTGTAAAAAGGAGACAGCACAAATTACAACAAACGTCAGAGTTCAATTATTAGGACACATCTAAAATATTCGAGTGGGTTTTTTAAGGTGTTGAATATACAGTATGTATTTCTGCAATATACGTAAGTCACATTTCTATAATAGAGCTTATTGTAGTTTACATTGAGTGCTATAATTAGAAAGTATTATTGTTCTTTATCCATTACAGCCTAACTGCTATATAGTGTAACAGTAATTTGTATGTGTTAATGTGTGATTTGTATGTGTTAATGTGTGATTTGTATGTGTTAATGTGTGATTTGTGTGTGTTAATGTGTGATTTGTATGTGTTAATGTGTGATTTGTATGTGTTAATGTGTGATTTGTGTGTGTTAATGTGTGATTTGTGTGTGTTAATGTGTGATTTGTGTGTTAATGTGTGATTTGTATGTGTTAATGTATTCATTTGTGTGTTAATGTTTAATGTGTGATTTGTGTGTGTTAATTTTGTGTGTATTAATGTGTGTTAATAAATGTGATTGTGTGCGATTTGTGTGTGATTGTGTGTGTTAATTGTGATTTGTGTGTGTTAATGTGTGATTTGTGTGTTAAATGTGATTTGTGTGTGTGTTAATGTGTGATTTGTATGTGTGTTAATGTGTGATTTGTGTGTTTAATGTGTGATTTGTATGTGTTAATGTGATTTGTATGTTAATGTGTGATTTAATGTATTTGTGTGTTAATTTGTGTGATTTGTATGTGTTAATGTGTGATTTGTGTGTGTTGTGTTAATGTGTTTGTGTGTGTTAATGTGTGATTTGTATGTGTGTAATGTGTGATTTGTATGTGTTAATGTGATTTGTATGTGTTAATGTGATTTGTGTGTTTAATGATTTGTATGTGTTAATGTGTTTGTTAATGTGTGATTTGTTAATGTGTTAATGTGTGATTTGTGTGTGTTAATGTGTGATTTGTGTGTGTTAATGTGTGATTTGTGTGTGTTAATGTGTGATTTGTGTGTTAATGTGTTAAATGTGTGATTTGTGTGTGTTAATGTGTGATTTGTGTTTGTGTGTTTGTATGTGTTAATGTGTGATTTGTATGTGTTAATGTGATTTGATTTGTGTGATTTGTGTGTGTTAATGTGTGATTTGTATGTGTAATGTGTGATTTGTGTGTGTTAATGTGTATGATTTGTGTTAATGTATGTGTTAATGTGTGTGTTAATGTGTGATTTGTGTGTGTTTGTATAATGTGTGATTTGTGTGTGTTAATGTGTGATTTGTAATGTGTAATGTGTGATTTGTTTGTGTGTTAATGTGTGATTTGTTTGTGTGTGTGTTAATGTGTGATTTGTGTGTGTTAATGTGTGATTTGTGTGTTTTGTTTGTGTGTTAATGTGATTTGTGTTATGTGTTAATGTGTGATTTTGTATGTGTTAATTAATGTGATTTTATAATGTGTTAATGTGTTAATTTTTGTATGTGTTAATGTGTGATTTGTATGTTAATTGTGTGATTTGTGTGTGTTAATGTGTTAATGTGTGATTTGATTTGTGTGTGATTTGTGTGTGTGTGTTTGATTTGTGTGTGTTAATTTGTGTTTGTATGTGTTATGTGTGATTTGTGTGTGTTAATGTGATGGGACGGCTGGTGGGGTGACATCAGACCAGGAAGAAGAAACAGGATGTTGCACTCATGCTTTATTAAATCAAACAAATGAACAGAAAACAAAACAAACGGCACAATGGCCAAAATCAACACAAATATTAACAAGACGTATGCTGGTGCAAACCAGAATACCTAGTTATTGTTTTCTCTCTCGCTCATCCTATTAAACCACATTCTGCACGAGTTTAATTAAATCTGTGTGACTGTCAGCTAATTCACTAATTACCAGCTGACAGTCACACAAGAGTACAAAAACAATAACAGTAAATGGTGCACAGGTTTTTCCACCCATCATACAAGTAACTAGGGGGTTGATTGAATAATTAACAATCAATGCTATTACTAATCTACATTAATGATTTAGATTCTGGTATAGTAAGCAAACTTGTTAAATTTGCAGACGACACAAAAATAGGAGGAGTGGCAAACACTGTTGCAGCAGCAAAGGTCATTCAAAATGATCTAGACAGCATTCAGAACTGGGCAGACACATGGCAAATTATATTTAATAGAGAAAAGTGTAAGGTACTGCACCAGGCAATAAAAATGTCCATCATAGGTACCATATAGGAGATACTGAAATTGAAGAAAGAATCTATGAAAAAAGAAATCTAGTCCAAACTCATTATGTTGACTCAGAAATGTCTTCATCTAGACAACATGGGGAAGCTATAAAATAGGCCAACAAGATGCTTGGATATATAGTGAAAAGTATTGAATTTAAATCAAGGGAAGTAATGTTAAAACTTTACAATGCATTAGTGCAAAGAAGAGCGACCAGAATTATCCCGGGTTTAAAAGGCATGTCGTATGCAGACAGGCTTAAAATCTATTCAGTCTTGAACAAAGAAGACTATGCAGCGATCTGATTCAAGCATTCAAAATTCTAAAAGGTATTGACAATATCGACCCAGGGGACTTTTTCAACCTGAAAAAAGAAACAAGAACCAGGGGTCACAAATGGAGATTAGATAAAGGGGCATTCAGAACAGAAAATAGGAAGCACTTTTTTATACAGAGAATCGTGAGGGTCTGGAACCAACTCCCCAGTAATGTTGTTGAAGCTGACACCCTGGGATCCTTCAAGAAGCTGCTTGATGAGATTCTGGGATCAATAAGCTACTAACAACCAAACAAGAAAGATATATGTAATCTAATTATTTGTTACATAATCCTCTTGCTATCGTCTCGCAAACCGTGTCGACCCACATCCTGTGTCAACCAGGTAGCCAGAACCCCGGTCTGGACCCAGGTCGGAGTGCCAGTTTTAAAAAATGTAGTTATCAGTCCCCACATGCTGCTACAGCTGTTTAAGTACCATACCTGCAACACTGTTAACATTCTGACAGTCTCTAAAAGTTCTCAAAATGGTCTCTCATGGAGAGCAGATTTTGTGCAGCATAAGTCATGTAATCACAAAATATCCTAAACAAACTACTCTAATCCTTACTTGTTTCCGACACAAGGAGACACAATAATAACAACCCACCATGCTGAACCATTTGTGTGGAACATTGTAGGGTTTTTTTTGCATTTCCAGGAAAGATCACACGACTTATGCTGCACAAAATCTACTCTCCATGAGCGGCCATTTTGAAAACTTTACGTGTAAAAACTTGTCAGAATGACTACAATGAAGGTTACAATTGCAGGTATGGTACTTAAACAGCTGCAGCAGCATGTGAGGACTGAAAACTCCATGTCTGCTCTTTAAGTCAGATAATGAAAACACAAGGGAGCTCGAATGTGCACACCTGAAAAAGAAACTAAACAATCAGGAGCAGTCATCCTGCTGCCAAGCATTCCCTTTAGGGAGAGGATCTCATGGCTCTGTAGATTAATAACAGTTTCAATCATCCATTATTTATATACCTTTACAGTTTAAACTTTCCTGATTTTAAAATATTTCTTCCAGAAAGGAAAGCAGAAATCTTTCTTGTGCATGGCTTGATCTGAAAATGATAATAAAGATAAGAACCAGTGAGACAGGTTTCATTTCTTGGAATCTGATTAACTTGTCTGGATTGGGCGTTCTTATTTAAATTTGGGTTTAAAGAGATTTTAATCCCACAGGTCTTTCCTGGTTTAATAAAGGTTAAAAAAAATTAAAATTCCAACCCCACGTCTAAGAGCAGTTACATGAAGAGTGTAAAACTCATTGAATTCCTGTACAGCAGCAATTTACATTGTGATAGCATCACTGACAAAGACCACTTTATACCATTGTTCATGTTTATTTCAATTATTTCCCTTTTCTAAAATAGTGTTGCAGGATCCTACTTCCCCACTTATTCAGGTGCCTAATCAAGTCTGTTAAATCTTGAATCCTGCCTGTATTGCATCTTGGGAAATATAGTTCAGGGTCCATTGCCTGCTAAACTACACTTCCCTTAGAATCCAGGGTTAAATTGTACAAATCAGGGCAGAATGTACATTCCATCCATTACTTTGCCGCACACTTTGTTACATAAAGTGCATTTGTATTTTAAAACATGATATCTGGGACTTTCAGATAGTATTGCACTTCCTTGGTGACCTGGGGGGAAAAATCAACTCCCTCCAACACATTCTTTCATGTCATTAACCAATAAGCTGCTTCCCTATTGAAGACAGAGATCTTGAAGGAGGCTAAAGTGACAGTTCAACAAACTTTGTTTTCATGTTAAACTCCGATCTTCACCCATTAATAGCTATATATACACACATGCCAAATGAAGTCAGCAAAATAAAATTCTGTTGTGATGACAATTCAAGAATTCAAGACATAAAACGAATCTTTTTAAATATGCTGCTTATGTAATGCAGTGCACACATGATCTGTTTGTCATTTAAACAGCAGTTTCTATTTAAACTAACATCCCCAGTGAGACCTAATTAACTAATGTGGGTCACTAGTGTTTGGTTTGGACTCTCCAGTGAAAAAATCCTGCTTTTCAGGGGCTTTTGGTAAGAGTTTCTTACCAAACGATGAACACTTCCCTATTCGTGCAGTAGTTTACTTGCTTTGCAGGTGCTGTGCGAAGTCACCGCTCTTTAATGTGGATTCCAAAGGGAACATCACATTGGCTCTGGCACTCCCGTGAGTTTGGACAAGCTGGAGTCAATACAGTGAGAACAACAGTGGACCCAAGATAGAGCCCTGAGGGACACCACAAAGAACTTTCAGATGCATCCTCCCCAATAGAGACAAACTGAAATCTATCTGTAAGGACTTAAACCACGAAAGAACAATGCCACACAGTCCCACAGTATATTTAGGGCAGTAAAATCCACTGTAAGCACTTTTCCAAATTCACCGCATGAAGTCATTTTTTGGCCGATTCAAGAGACACCTGGACCGGTATCTTTTCAGATAATAAGAAAACGCTTACATCCTAATTTTATAACTCAGCTCTCATTATTTTCTTATAATATAATGAGATACATACTCCTGTCTTTCTTAAAGCACCTTCCGTTGGTTATCATTCAAGGGTGGCAAATCCCGCTTTCAAGAGCCAACACCGAATCCTGCTATGAGGTGCCAAAGACTAAGTTTTATTTTTTGAAGGTCTAATGCCCTTCCAGAATTCTACTGTGTGTCTGAAACATTTAATTCTTTCACTTTTTAAATTCTGAAATTCTTCCATTTCCCTGTAAATAAATACCTCTGTTTATTACTGCAGTAATACCTTTATATAAACTAAACATGTATATTCTTTGGTTTAATTGATATTGTAATGTCTAAAATACTTTTTGTTTAGTTGGAAAAACTGAACTAATTATTAAATTGATTAAATTAAATGAACATTATTTTAAATGTGTCTTAACAATATATTTACAATATTGTCAATGCCATGCTTCTGTTATAAAAAACTTTTACTATGTGCTTTCAACAGTTTAACTTTAAATGGCATTATAAGATGTATTTCTAATTAAGTTACTTCAGTATAACCGGAAGGTGCAGTTATTTATATCTAAATACAGGCTAGCATTAATATACCAGAATGCCATAGTGCTACAGTGACTGAACTAAGCCTGACCACCTTCACTGTTCATACAAAATCCAGTCAAAGCAGGTTTTAAGACAACCTCTGCTTTTTGCCAATTTTAGGGTTGATTAATATGAAACAGTATCGTAAGCATTTTCCAATACTCATTATTTCAAAACAATATCTAACTTAACGTATTAACACGCTTTCCATTCCCATCTCTTATTGACAGGTTCTAATTCATTTCTGTTATATATAGAAAAATTATTATTGTAAGATAAACTCCTATCTTCTGTTATCCGGTAATTCTGTTCATTAATATTAACGAGATCGCCTATTATAGAGAGGATCTTGGCTTTTAAATCGCTGACCATCAGAAAAAATCCCTGCTTCATCAGCCAACACCTATGAATCATCTTCAACGCTGCCTGTACCACAAGCAGGTGAGAACAAGGTTACAACATTAGTTTGTATTCCTTTAGTAAGTTTACTGTTAGAGTTACAGTCTATACTATTTGTATTTTATTGTCTTGCTTCTTTTAAATACAACATTCTGATAGCTGCAATTTAAATAGAAAATTTACTTCTAATTCAGGGGTTCCTTTTAGATCAAGTCTTAATACTTTTTCCATTTATTTAAACTATACTTTTGTTTAGCTCCCAGAAATATAGCAGCAGCTTTAAGACTTTAAATTGTTGAATCCAAGTATTCTGTTTTCATTACTTTAGAATACTTGGTTTGACAATCAGAGCCTGTCTTTAAATCAGAATCACTCCTTTCTTTAAATAAGAGACTTGACTGTGAGTCTGCTCTTTAACATTGTAACTGACTGTGAGTCCATAAAAGAATTGTTTACCCTGGCAACTGAGGCCTGCCATGCAAAGGGTCCCAGTGATTTATAGCACAAAAGATCTATGCCAAAGCTAGGTGTGACAGAGCCCGCACCAGGACTACATTTTGTCATTTCCTGTCCACGCAAAAGACAATCTGCATCTTTCCTCGGGAACTCTAAAAGCTCGAAGCTTGCCTGCCTTCCTCCAAGTTTGAATGTATCCTCTCCCTCATCTAGGATTTCAGATCACCAGCACCATCATCATCTTCTCTCCTTTTGTGGACATTTCAGCTTTCCCATCCGTATCATTCGTCAAGATTCCCAAGTCTGATGCCTGGTTACCTCTGCCCATCCATTTCCCTTGGCAGTTCCTTCTTTCAGAAACCTGATTCTCAACTAAACCCTTCTCTGCTCAACCTCTTCGCATCTGCACAAGGTTATATGGCTTCTGCCCTCGCTCCAGCCACCTGCTCTTCATATGCATTTAACCTGAATTTTATTCTCTCCTTCATTGTCCACGCAAAGACTTCCTTCTCTTCCTCCAAGACAGATCATTTCCGCCAGGGGCAGTTTGTGCCATTCCGTAAGCTCAACTCCCCCCTGTGCCCTTATTCTTCTCTGTCTTGTCACAACCCTTCTGCTCCTTTCCACCCTGTTTAATAACTCCAACCATACTGTCATCTCTAGGAGCTGCTTTTCATCCCATCTGTCCTCTCTCATCTCCAAAGCAGGCCTGCCTCCTCAATTCCATACCACGTATCCTTTCAGAATAGGTGCAGCTTCATCAGTGGCTAAAGTCAATAACAATCAGCATCTAATTAAAAGTATGGGGCGTTAGTCTTCTTCAGCATTTGAACCATACATCCACTCTTCTTTCCCTGATATCTTTTCAGCTAAACAAACTATTGCTAGCATGCCAAGAGTGGGGGCCTTCTCTCTGCCTGGACCACCAGAGGTTTCCTCCCACAAGGGGGATTTTCCTCTCCACTCAGCGGGAGGTCTACACATTTTCCATCTGTTTACTAAATACTAACACCTAACATCCTTATTTTCTTTTTTTGCATTGGTGGCACTGTTGCAGGGAACCAGGGGTCCATCCTTTGGTGGGCAGGGAAGCTGTCCCTAACCTTACAGGTTCGCTGCCACTGCAGCCACCCCATCCTCCTAGAAGGAAAGGTTTGCCGTGAGTAAGGCTAGATCCTTTCCTTATTGTTCTCGTTCCTCCATTAACCTCTCCCCTGTCAGGGAAGTCAGACAATTGGCTGTAATTTTCTGCATTTATACCTATTAACCCCAAACTTGAAATGGTTTTGTTGTAACATGCAAAAGAGAAATAACAGCAAATAATATTCTGTTTTGTTTGGGTGCTACAGCAGAAATGCTGTGCACTGGGAAGTGACTAAACACACAAATCTCTTACACTCTGTTAGTTCAGAAAGATTAGTAGAGGAAGTGGGAGCGGTGAGAGAAAGCAAACTAAATTTGCATATTCTTGAGAAAAACAAGAAGATAGCCAAGTCCACAAGTTTGAGTGTCGAGCCAACAGGAACTTCTTTGACGAACGGCTGACAGCTGGGGAAAACTGAAACAGCCAAGATAACACAACATAGCTAGCTAACATTCAAAGAATAACAAGTTGGAAATAGTAATTTCCTGCTGACAAGCAATTCTTAAGACTACTTCAGCACATGCTATGTAGTTGTATCTTTTGCACACAACGCAAAAACATTACACACACACACACAGACAAAGAATGAGTAATGGATGTTGTCCCTTTACTATTGGTTAAGTGTCTGAAACAGGAGAGGGGAACCACCCTGTGCCAGGAGTATTAATAATCATGGAAACTGTAAAACTTTGAATCTGCTTGTTCTGTACCTGATTTCCTGCATGTAGTTCAATAAACCTATTATTGATTGAATAAAATGACTGTGCATTTTTGTTAAATCTACTTACTCACTTTTTAAATGACAACAGTTTAGTTAATATATTAAGTATAGTACTGTTTCAGTATAAGTAAGGTATAAACCACGTTGGGCCATGTGGTTCCCATGGTATATACCATGCTTGGGGTGGTGATAATGCCCGAGCCATCAGCCGAGTTTCTGTACTCATTACACCGTGTAACAAATTTTTATTTTATTATTCCCCACAAACTTTGCTTTTGTGACCAGGACAGTGATATTTTGAAATTTACCTATTTTCCAGAACATTCCAGATAGATTCAGTGCTGAGTAAACTTGGAGCAACTTCTAGAACTTTCTAGAACTTTCCAGTAATATAAATAGTAGTATAAATACAGGGGCCTTAAGCCCACCAGTTCAGTTTAGTTCCAGCTGCCTAAGTGGATACATATCTGCATTTTTCTGAGATGGCATCAAGAGGCTGCAAGCATCCAGCAGACGCATTTTGCTATGTCTGCGGCCAATTTATCAAGACAAGAGCGAAAAAGTACTCCGTGGAAGCATCTGCTAAGATGTGTGAGGCCTACAAGGCATATTTCGGCATGCCTGTCGGGGATCAAGACAAACCCTGGGCACCTCATTTCACCTGCGAGCACTGCAAAAAACTCTGGAAGGTAAGATGGACAATTGTTGCTCGAAATTTTATGTTATACAATTTGTTAAAATTTTTAAAATTGTAAAAGTTTTTAATTTTAAAATGTTTTACAATTTTCAATGTTATTGAAAAAATATATCATATATGAAAAATGTTGCGAGAATCTCTTACACATTAGTCATGGGTGAAATAAATGTATTTTTTGTAGGATGGTACAGAGGGAAAAGAGAGCCATGAAGTTCGCTATCCCAAGAATTTGGCGGGAACCCACTGACCACTCAAGCAACTGCTACTTCTGCATGGTGGACCCTTCCAAACATCGGACTGGCAAGAATGCACCTGCTATCACATATCCGGACCTTCCTTCATCCATCGCCCCGGTGCCACACTGCCATGAGCTCCCCGTACCCACTCCTCCGGAGAGAGAGCAGCCGTCTTTAGAAGAGAGCAGCAAGTCAGAGAGCGAGGAAGACGTTGTAGATCCAGATGACAATTTCAGAGGTGGAGCTGAGGAGAGAAACCCATACTACCCCAACCAAAGAGACCTCAACGACTTGATTAGAGATCTTGGTCTCACCAAGTCCAATGCCGAGCTTTTGACGTCTAGGCTCAAGCAGTGGAACTTGTTGGATGAAAGTGTGCAAGTCGCAGATCAGAGGAAGCGTCACCAACCTTTTTCCAGCTTCTTCACCCGTCAAGATGGGCTCTGCTTCTGCCACAATGTGACCAGTCTGTTCGAGGCAATCGGAATCGCCTGTAACCAGAATGAGTGGCGCCTCTTCATTGACAGCTCATCCAGGAGCCTCAAAGCCGTGCTGCTCCATAATGGTAACAAGTACCCGTCTCTTCCCCTGGCTCACTCGGTGCACCTCAAAGAGGATTACAACAGCATCAAGACCTTGCTGGACGCCTTGAAGTATGATGAGTATGGCTGGGAGGTCATAGGAGACTTCAAAATGGTGGCATTCCTGATGGGTCTCCAAGGCGGTATTACCAAGTTTCCCTGCTATCTTTGCCTTTGGGACAGCAGGGACACCAAGGCGCACTACCACAGGCGGGACTGGCCACAGCGGACCGAGTTCTCTGTGGGGAGGAACAACGTCAAGTGGGAGCCACTGGTGGACCCCCGGAAGGTGCTGATGCCACCACTGCACATCAAATTGGGCCTTATGAAACAATTTGTCAGAGCTCTAGATAAGGAGTTGGCAGCCTTCAAGTACCTTCAAGACTTCTTCCCTAAGCTGTCTGAGGCAAAGGTCAAAGCCGGTGTCTTCGTTGGACCACAGATAAAGAAGATCCTGGAGTGCAATGAATTCCCCAAGAAGCCCCCCTGTAAGGAGAAAGCGGCTTGGAACAGCTTTGTCGCAGTGGTTCGGCGCTTCCTGGGCAATCACAAGGCCGCAAACTATGTGGAGCTGGTTGAGACTCTGGTGAAGAACTACGGCACAATGGGCTGTAGGATGTCCCTCAAAGTCCATATCCTTGATGCTCATCTTGATAAATTCAAGGAGAACATGGGAGCGTGCTCGAGGAGGAAAGGCGGCGCTTCCACCAGGATATACTGGACTTTGAACGCCGCTACCAAGGACAGTATAACGAGAACATGATGGGAGACTACATTTGGGGGCTGATTCGTGAAAGTGATTTACAGTATAATCGTAAATCTCGAAAAACTACTCACTTCTAAATCTTTTGTAGTCATGTTTGTATTACTTTAATATAAATACATGTTAATTTGGATTCATATGTTGTTTTTTTCTGACTTTATGTGAACGAAAAGACACAAATCGCCCGTTTTCTCATTGGAAATAGGTCAATTTCAAAATATCACTGCCCTGGTCACAAAAGCAAAGTTTGTGGGGAATAATAGCCATTTTCTATATTTTTGAGGCATAAGCAATTAGGAAATAACACTTACTACCCAGGAACAAGAATTGTGTTACATAGTGATATCATGCTGCACAAGACTGGTGCGGCCCAAGTCTCCAGGTCCTGTGGAAAAGATATCAGTATATGCTTGGAGTAACTGAGCCAGCTCTAATTGTTCTGAGTCTTCTAATTCTTTAGAGGTCTCTGTAAACAGTGCATTCAAGTGGGCAGGTACGGCATAAGGTTTGTTCTGGCATTGCCGCTGAGCAGTACAAATGCTTGGCACTTCCGTGGACGTAACAGTGGACACCAAATCTGCTGGCTGCAACAAGCCTGCTACAGCTCCCCGCTTCACAGTGACAGCCACAGTTCCCAGGTTATATACTCTCACAGGGACTTTCCCTTGTGCATACCGTGTGTCAACCAAGACTCGGGCTACCAATACCCGGTGCTTCTCAACAAACCCCCTGGTGGGGCTCAAAACAGCTTGACCTGCTAATGGGCTGCGATAATGAACATTACCAGGCACAATGTATTCTCGTCCCGACTCAAGAACTTCTGTACGTGCAATGCGAACTACATGCACCCTGGGTTTGTGGTTTGGGTCAAAATAAGACACCATTTCACCAAACAAGATGATTCTCTGCTCGCCAAAATCCAAACATGCCTTAGACTGCTCCAAAAATGGATGTCCTAATATTACTTCAGTACTCTCCGCAACATCGGCAACCAAGAAATTGACACTTACTGACTGAGTTCCAACCTGAATAGGCAGGTTTACTTCCCCCAACACTAACACCTGGGCATGACTGATGCCTTGCAGGGATTTCACTCTTGACTGTTGAAGGGGAGGCTGTAAATCATTGGGTATGGTGTGGTAGTACTGGAGAGGCAGAATGTTTCTCCGTGCACCACTGTCTAAAAGTGCACGAACTTCCATGTCATAAATCAGAACATGAATACACATTTCTGCCCCCTGTCCCTTAACTATGAGGACATTACCACTTGGCCTAGGATGTTGTTCCGAGCTACCTGGCACCTTCCCCACTGTTTGCTGTTTACCAGTTCCCTTCGGTGAAGGTCATTCCCGATACATGTGCCCCACCCCTGAACAATTGTGGCAAATGATCTCAGTCCAGTTCTTTTTCTTTACAGTGGAATTTTTCTTTTTATATTCTGCATTGCTAATCTCAGGTTTCCTAGGCAAAGGTTTTGGTGGTTGACCATGGTGCAAGGCCCTCGAGATAGGTTCACTTTGTTCACTGTCTATTGTTTCCTCCTCAGAGAAATCTTTCAAAGCCACAGTCCTTGCTCTGCGCTCAGATTTGCCCCTCTCACCTAACTGCATTAGTTGAGTAACACTCTGTGGCAATGTGCCCCGCCCCTGTGTGCATGTGTGTGTTATATGTTGTATGTTGCGTGTGGTGTGTTAAATGTTGGTGTATTGTAGTTGGTACATGGGATATAAATGGGTGTGTGCAGCACGAGTATTTAAATTGTATAATTATATTTAGGCACGGGATTTAAAGTATAGTATGTGAGCACGGGGTTGCACAGAATTAATTCACGTGCTGGGATTCAAGTGAATAATTAATTAGTAATTGAATCACAGCACAACAGTATATATAGATGCACGTTTGACTCACTCAGGGTTGGGTGTTCGAGAGGGGAGAACGGGTGAGAGAGAAGGAGAAATAAAAGTTTAAATATCAATTGCTATTACGTGCTGGTAGGACCAGCACGATACTTGTTTATTTAAAACTCACTGTGTTTGTTTGTGTGTCTGTCCTGTCTGTTTACTGTATAGTCCGTTTTGTTTGTCTCTTTATTTTGGCGTGAAGTGCCGTGTCCTGTTTTCTGTTCTGTCTGTTTAAACCTTTTATTTCGTTTAATAAACGCTGAGTGCCACCATTGCACTCAGCATTACTCATCACCACCGTCTGTCTGTGTGTTTCTCTCTCTGGTCTGAGTTCCTCCCTGCAGCCAGCCTGTCACACACTCTTAGCAGCCTTTCTGGTCGTTTCGAACCTGTGAGCTATTTCATAAGCCTTAGCCAGATTGTGTGGTCGTTTTTCTAACAACTTTTGTACAAGTCCTGCATCACCTAGAGCATTAGTGAAAACCTCAACACCAATAGCATCTTGGTCAATTTCAGAATGACCAGCATACACAATGGACACTTTCTCAAATATAATCTCTGAGAACATGTAGTGGTTCCCCAGGTTGCCGGATTCTTTGCCGCAATTCTATCCCAAGAGCAGCAGCATGATCAGAAAGAGGACCATAAGCAGCTTCCAGCTCTGAAACCATTCGCTTGTAATCCCACTGATCAGATCTGGGGTTTTTGTGCACGATGCAACCTGCTGCCCCAACCAAACAATACTTAAGCTGTACAGACATGGTTCTTTCTGACCAGTGATTGGCCTTTGCACAATTTTCAAAGTGGCGGAGAAAATCTCTCCACGATCCCGAGCCATCAAACTGTCCAGGCCACAGAGTAGGAATTATTTCCTTCT
Source organism: Huso huso (assembly GCA_036884735.1). Taxonomy (NCBI): domain Eukaryota; kingdom Metazoa; phylum Chordata; class Actinopteri; order Acipenseriformes; family Acipenseridae; genus Huso; species Huso huso. The sequence continues at coordinate 7,637,105 of CM072681.1, read as the reverse complement.
GGGTCGAGCATCCACTATCGCTACTGCTGGGCGATGTCTCAAAATGCACCTGTCTACGTAGCCTATTGCATGATTGCTTCCTCCGATTATCACAAAAAGGCCCCTCGAAATAACACTGGCCTGCACCCTGCTATCTCCCAACTGGCTGTGAATACATCAGACCATGGCTATTGTTAGCTACAAAATCAGCATGGTGCTGGCGACCTGGCATTATTGATTCACCGTCCTGCAATGGTGTTGATTGGCGATGACTGTAGGCCACACTCACCGGAGGGTTAGCAGTGTGCCTGCTCTCTAAGCCCGACACTTGATTTGTATCAGTTTGATAATTTACAAAAGGATTGTTTGCTATAAATGGATTCGTACACACTTGGCTTTGCTGCTGTGGTACAGAATAACCACTGAATGGATTCAAAGTACTTGCATTAGCAGCGTATCCATTATTTACAGCAGTATTTTCCTCACCAGACATCGAGGAGTTAATTCCTAATGCAATGCCAGAATCAGCACTCAGTACTGTAAGTTCACTACCAACTGGTCTCACACTGTCCGCAGTAAACAACTCAGGACACACAGATACAACTTTAGCATTTGCAGAAAGAAAAGGGTTCGTATTCACATTCATATTTGCACCCACATACTGCAAAGAACCATTCTGAGCCCAAACTGCTGGAAACAGCACATTGTTTCTCTCTACAGAATTTCCATCCATGCTTAACAAACAGTAAACAACTTACTGCACAACAACTCAACAAATAATAAACCCGCAGTGCAAAAATATACACAAACACAATTTAAACATGCACGCTATTATCCCGGACGAGCCCCCAGTGTTACCTTTCTGATTATCTTCTTATAATCAGCTTTAGGGACCTGCAAAACTAACAAGCCCCAAGGGCCAGAGCAGAATAAACTCCAAGTTTATGTACTTATATAGCTCTGGGGTAAACCCCTAAACAGTTGCATAATGATAATAGCGATGCACCTTATAACAATAAACAATGACCACTGTAGTAATCAGAACAAAATATCTGCGGTTTATTACCAGAGAATACAAGCTCAACACGTGTCTTACTCACAGCATGGCCAGGAGAGAGAGAAAAAACTCAGAGCACTTCCCTGACAACACAGACACCCCTCCCTCACTGTACCCAGAATTCCCTCATTTAAAGGCACAGTCTTATAACACAGAGCGAACCCGCAACTACAGGGAATACAGAGGAGGGGAGGAACACAATACAGCGGTAATAACAGCACCCAGACAGGGGAGACAAGAGCGAATACACAACACAAAACACAAACACACGGACCGCTACAAGAAATAAATATCACGTATTTACGTGATAGAGAATTATCACGTAAATACGTGACAACAAAGTAACACGTAAATACGTGTTAAAAAATGATCACGTTGGCTCCTGAGTGGCGCATCCAGTAAAGTATGATGTTCCTACAGTTGTGTGTGTGAGTGTGTGTTTCTTTTTATTGTTTGACCAGAAAAAAGGCTCATTACCACACAGGGAAATAGAGAGATACTAACACTTTAAAACTAGAATCAATAAAGAAGCACTGATCCTGACATCCAGCACCAAACCCTTTATTTTAAGTGTAGTAACAGAGAAATACAACCAATGATTTTGTCAATGCTTTATTGAAGCGAAGCAGTTTCACACTTTCACAGGTTCTCGGCTATATATCATGCATGAAGCATTTTAATCTGGTATCAGGTGTCACAATCATGCGATTCATCAACTCTCTCTGACCCAAATTAGACTGGCTAAGCTTATTTTACGCTGGCATTTCACAATTATTTTGAAACAGTGTAACCTGTGCCTTCAGTCTTCTTCCCAATTTATTTTGCAGGTTTCGAAGTGTCATGATCTCTATGTTAGTCACATTTGGATCATTTTCTAACCAGAAAGCCATAGAGCCAGTTGGATTTCCATTATTGACGCAGCAGAAGGCACTCCAGATGGAGCTGGGGATGGTCACTCTCTCATTCATTTTGTTGTTGGAGGAATCGCACCAGTGAGAACATAGGCTGAGGACATGGTCCACTTGCTACATACTTGATAAAATATTGCATTTTGTTCTCATATTGTTTAGCCCATAACTCATTAAGTGTCTGAATCTGTGGTACAGCGTTGGTCAGGGTGAAAGTTGCAGCCTTTGCATCAGTAACCGTATTATGGCCATTAGGGTTCAAATGTGCTCTGGTGTATTGGGTACCAATGTAATCCTGGTCCACAGCCTGAGATCCCTTGACCTTATCCAGCCATGGTTTCTGTTCAGGTCTATTTCCTGGACATTCTTCCATGTTCCTTTGAGCAATATTCTCTGCAATCAACTGAAATATCATCAGGGGAATATTAATGTCATTAAAAAAGAAAAAAAACAAAACATAACATAGTGAAGTATAAAATGGCATGAATAAAGGGAACAATCTTGTTGGCCATGACTGCATAGCTTTAGCTCTTCCCTACATTGGATCATATTTCAACACCCTGGATGGTGTTATTGCTTTCTTTCCATCTACTGTACAGTGGTTCTATGTGTAAACAATTTCTTCAATATACCCATACGAACAGAACACATTTGGGTTAACTACTCATTATTATTATTTATTTATTAGGAGAAGCCCTTATCCAGGGCGACTTACAATTGTTACAAGATATCACATTATTTTACATACAATTACCCATTTATACAGTTGGTTTTTACTGGAGCAATTTAGGTAAAGTACCTTGCTCAAGGGTACAGCAGCAGTGTCTCCCACCGGGGATTGAACCCACAACCCTCCGGTCAAGAGTCCAGAGCCCTAACCACTACTCCACACTGCTGCCCGTATTCATGTTGAAGCTGAATCACTGGGGAATCGGTGAGTTTAGATGGGGCCAATTGGCCTCATCTGCTTTATAAATATTCTTATGTTCATACGCTCTCCAATAAAATAAACAATTGCATTCTATAGTAAATATATTCAGGTTAATGTATATGTGGGAGCCTTCCACTGCACTTGTGTCTAACCCTGATGTAACTGTCGGCACTTATCTGCTCTGACTTGAACTGACCCCGATATCAAATCAATGTACTGTGTTTTGTATTTGCTCTTATTAGGACTGAAGTCGTTGTATTTTGTATCCTGCTCTTAATTGTGCTGTAATTCTTGATGTGTTTTTTTTTTGTGTATACAACTGTAAGTCGCCCTGGGTAAGGGAGGTGTCTGCAAATAAATAAATAAATAATAATAATAATAGTAACCTTTCAGTATTAGACACAACCTTTTAACATTGTAAGAAGCCCACACTGTAATCTGGCTACAGACTTGGTAGTGAAAGTCCATACATTTTATCCCCTACTAAGCAGACCTGGGACGAATATAGTTGAAATGTTTTCAAATATTTTCAATATGTCGCAGTAAGAAAATAAAGCTTAATTAGTCTCTTGAATTCAAAAGAGTTGTCCTTGTTAGCCCTTCATAAAAAAAAAAAATGACACCTACTGCCGTTTAACACAGCATTTTTAATTTTATTTCTACAATTTTTACAGGTATTTAAATATTTTCAAATAATATTACATTCTGAAGAAAATCGAAAAAACATTTCCAAGTTATATTTACTTTAGGAACAAATACTTGAATAGTTTAATAATAATAACTGTGTGGAAAAAAATAATATCATTTAAACTATTATTTACAAATCAAAGAGTAAATGTAACTATATTTGTTCCAGGTCTGCTACTAAGAGGATGGATTAATAATGGTAACAGCATTAGAAAGTAGGACAAAAACAGAATTGGATTTCTTACCTCTGGCTCTATGCACCACCCCTTCCTGCCACATGTATAGGTATCATTAACAATTCTATCCCCACATAAATTCTGTCCACGGCCGCCTGCAGGTTGGGCTCCATAAACATAAGCGGAATAAAGAGCTATGAGTCTGTTTCTATCATACATCGTGGCAAAGTAATCTGCTCCTTGATAGCACTGGCAAATCCTGGCAATAGTTTTATCACGATGCAGGCCGTTTGGTTCAAAACCTCTGTATAAAAACCTGCCACAGTTGTTGTTGTCGAATCTTTGATTTTGGTTTAGGACCTTGGCTAAGCCGACCCCCAGTAAGGAGACCAGAATTGCCAAGCAGAGGAAGATCGTTGTTGCCATTCTCATAGTCACAAGCTTGCTCTGTAAGAGAAAAGAAAAGGAACTTCTTTGTGATTTGTGGCTTGCCCTGCTGCTGTATTTAAGCAGGCCAGCTGTGCAGATTTGCATTGCAAATTCGGGTTACAGTAAGCATGACACAGCTCGTTTGTGATGGTGGGAGGGTTTTTTTTGTTTTTTTACCTTTGTCAGGAGTAAAAATGAGACAATATTCCTAAAGAGTGTAATTTTCCATAATCGTTGCTTTATTTTATAGACACGGCTTTCTGTATGTGATTTCTGTAGTCAGAGGGAAAAAATTGTTTTAATGGATTGCTTTGTATCTACTGTTGTCCTTTAAGAGCCATCGTTTTGTGCATATTTTATCTCAATCCCACCTGCAACAACCTCAGATCACCACCTGGAAGTTGCTTACGTGCTCTTATTGTATTACTTGTATTGTAACACTTGAAATGTATTTGCTTACGATTGTAAGTCGCCCTGGATAAGGGCGTCTGCTAAGAAATAAATAATAATATTCCCGGTTCCTTATTCGCGATGTAGTTGACAAAGCAGCGTGTTCTTTTTCTGTGTGTTTTAACTCACTTACACATATTGCTCAATTAATATATTGCTACTATTTAAAAAATAATCGCTCCTTCTTTAAAAAAAAAACCCCGAAAATATTATTAACAAATCTGTAACAGCAGCATAGTGGTACCCTATATTACCCGCTTGTTTTGCCCTATTTACCCCCTTAGACGCCTTGCTCACTAAATATCCAGGTATCCCTAGATAGGTTGTCACCCCCTCTTTGCAAAAACACTAAATATTTTAGTGAGCAAGCCGTACCCCAGGAGCAGCAGCACCCCAAAATGTAGCCGATTATAACCTATACAGAACGCGCACCCGATACGCACGCCAGCGTCAGTGACACGCTGTCGCTGGAGGTGAAAAGCGCTCAGTGCCTACTGGCGCTGGTGTGTAACACCTGTAACATGTTAAACCAGCGCTCAGTGCCGCACCGCCGCGGACCAGCAGCCCACTGCAAGCTAGCAAGCCAATATAGAAAGTGTCACATGACAAGTGTTCGTGTGGTGTTTTAGCTTGCTGAAATCATTTCTTTAGAAACTTTATTTTTATTTTTGATGGCGCACATTGTAAGTGATATTCTGGAAGAGGAGACTCCCTTTTCAAAGCGCTTAGAAACAAGCAATCAGCAGCGACAGTGCTTCCCGGCAACTTTTGTCGAAATTCTCTTTTTATATGTATTTTCTGTTAACTTTAGTTTATGGATAATCCTGTTTGCTTTTAAACCAATTAAACTGTTACAAAAAAAGAGACTATTCTATAGTCCATTCATTTTAATTCCGTACATGGTCTTGTTGTACTAGTGCTCAAAAATATACACTCCCTTTTTTCTTTCTATATTTACGGGAAACCTCGCTTAATATAATTTTAGGAAATGACATGTCAGCACTGTGCTTGCATCCATAGCGCGTCTGCCGATGAAAATAAAAATACGGCTAAAAACAAAACAGTATTCGGTTCAACAGAGACAGTTAGTAACTTAAAAACAAATAAGCTAAGTGCTCTGTCTGTACAGTTTGAAACTTGAATGTGCCGCCCCTGCTCGCTCTGCGACGCTCAGCCAATAGGTAGGGACGGGACGTTGAAAAGAATTGTTGGAAATGTGGGATCAGGCGTAGAAGCAAAGGCATATTTCAAGGTCTTAAAACGACATTTCCAACAATTCTTTTCAGCGTCCCGTCCCTGCCTATTGGCTGAGCGTCGCAGAGCGAGCAGGGGCGGCACATTCAAGTTTCAAACTGTACAGACAGACAGAGCACGTCTTTGGATGCCCGGTGTACCCCCCTTAGACGGCTTGCTCACTAAAATCGTTAGTGTTTTTACAAAGAGGGGCTTATAACCTATCTAGGGATACCTTGAAATTTAGTGAGCAAGCCGTCTAAGATGGGAGTGGGTGGAGGGGGGTACACCGGGCATCCAATGACGTGCCCCCATGCGTTCTGCATAGGTTATAATGGGCTACACTTTGGGGTGCTGCTGATCGTGGGGTACGGCTTGCTCACTAAAATCTTTAGTGTTTTTACAAAGAGGGGGTTATACCCTATCTAGGGATACCTGGATATTTAGTGAGCAAGGCGTCTAAGGTGGGTTAAATGGGGCGAAACAAGCGGGTAATATAGGGTACCGCTATGCTGCTGATACAGATGTGTTATTAATATTTTCTTTTTTTTTAAAGAAGGAGCGATTATTTTTTAAATAGTGGCAATATATTAATTGAGCAATATGTGTAAGTGAGTTAAAACACATAGAAAAAGAACACGCTGCTTTGTCAACTACATCGCAAATAAGGAACCGGGAATAAGTAACCAACTTCCAGGTGGTCCTCAGATCCCGCAAAATCCTGCAAGACATTACTCCATGCTACTAAGAAAAACAAGCAAAAAAACCGTCCGGTTAATATATTATAAATGTAAATATTCAGACACTAAAATAATAAAACACATCTACATCTAATCTCTTTCTATTCCTCACTTAAATTTAGCTAGAATTGCAACATTTTTTGAACTCTGAAACATACCATGCACTGTCGGCTACAGCTGAAGATGTATCCCAAATATGTGACTTCCCATGTGTTTTCGTCTTGACTCTGTACTGTTTATTTTATTAAAACTCTACGTCCTCAGCCTCAGGTTTTAGATCAGCCATTCTTAACCCCAGAGCCCCGCGGACATCCTTACTGTAAACTCAGAGAACGCCCGCCAGCGCCCCAGTATTTTTTCAGGCGCTGCGATAATCATTATTGCATCAACATAGTCAAACGACACTTACGCGTAAACAGCTTAGAGCCTCAGAGGATTCACTTGTGATCTTTTCAGCTGAAATGGCAGTGCAGATTAAGAAATTTATCCCGAATCAATCTCGTCTGACTCAAACGTCGATTTGGATGAGATACGGGTTTATTCACTATAAACTAAAAAAAGTTTAAATAGTATATATTTTATTGTCTTCACATTTTGTAGCATATGATTCAATTACACATGGGAAGTCACATATTTGGGATACATTTTCAGCTGTAGCCGACAGTGCATGGTATGTTTCAGACATTTGTGAAAGTAAAACGGCAATTTATGCAAAAACTGTCAAGGATGGTGTTGTTTTAAAGAATAATTTGTCTTGTTTAAAAGAAATAAAACTTATAATTATAGATTTTACTCGGTTTTTGAGTTATGTTTATTTGAATAAAACTTAGGCGGAATCTCCATTTTTGGTCAAAATTCTCACGAATCTACAGGAGGGTTCTATATTTATTCTGGGGTCTACTGTCAGCAAGCTCATACTGCAGTGACAGTCGGCGCGTATGTGACGTCACGGAACAACGGAAACCTGTGAGTGTGATTCTCTCTGACCTGACTTGGGCCAGTGTAGGCTGCTGTTTGCTACACCGGATTCAGAGCGAGGATGATAAACACATATAGCAAAGAGAAGCTCAAACAAAATAATTAGCAATTTCTCGAAAAGGCTACTCTTGGTAAACTGACGAGAGATTAATGTTTTCCTTAAATAACCACTGTCTTTTGCAGGTGAAATGCCTATGAATGTATCATAATATGTTGCATGTTATTTGATCCCATTTGCTACTGTGATAAGTGGAAACTGAGGCTAATGGTACATGGCAATCCCTAGTGAGCGATCAGTGTGTCCAGTATGTTGCTGATGGCCTGGGTTTCGACTGACCTCAGGGAACATTTTAGATCACTGAGTGTAGATCATAAACTATCACAATGTAACACTGGTGATGAAAAGCACCATGGATTTCCCCACAAATATCTAATTGTAGGTGTTCAAGGGCTAGATGGCCTAGTGACTGGTCTGATCTGATGCTGGGGCACCGTCACACTTGACCCACACAAACTGAGTCCTTGACCATTATTTGCCAGGTCATACAGCCCCTCCTCCAATCCAGGTGATCAAAGAACGACAATTATAATAGCCATGCCACATCATTCCCTTCTGGGTCGATGAGTTAGTGTACCAAAGCTCCGCCCCTTTTCTACATGACCGACTTCCTTTTAACCCTCGGAATGAAGTGTCAGGCCAAGCAGTCCAGAGTACTCTGTTCCCATTACTTAGCACCCTCACAGGTCGGGAGGGAGATTTACCACCAAGAATCATTGTCTTTCTGTCACACACCTTCACTAGATGTTTAGATCATAGAAGTGACCATTAATATTTACCAAATCATTAGACCTTAACCCCCCACCCCAACCCCCCCACCCAAATTCCCTTCAATTACATTTTTTTCAAATTTCTCCCAGTGGAGACAATACATCTTGCATTGACAAAGAAGCAAATTTGGAATCAGAATGAAAAAATGAGTATGTAATGCAGTTCATGTGCAGTCCTTATTTCAGTAAGTAGCATTTTCAGAATCAAATAATTATATAGTAATATAATATATTAAAACATGGCACGTAATCCACAAAGTCAAACTTTAAACAAGAAACATAGCAATATATTAAAAAAATCAAGCAAGGAGTATTCATAAATAGCAATAATTAGGCCTAGTGTTCACAAGCAATGGTGAGTTTATATAAGCTCTTTTTAATTTTTTTTACTATTTGAAGAGTTTCATTCCAAAACACTATATATCCATTTTTAATGTTATGGTAATTTTTTTTTTTTTTTATTTCAGATACTTAGTAACAAACAACATTGCTTTTTATCATTTAAATCTACCTTAAAAAGTTTTTTTGAAATTAAATGAAGAAAATTATTTTTTTTGCAACATGCTACAGACCCCAGAATCCGCCCTTTTTCACAAAATGCTACATATCCATATCTCTAGCAACAGCTTCAAGTCCCCAAATCTATCATGTTTTTGTTTCCATTACATCAAGCATTCACTCATGAATTTATTTTAACACAAATGTAACTGCATATCAATTATTATCCCAACATCATCTTCAATCAATCTGTATAGCACCTTTCATGACAGATCATCTCAGAGCACTGTTCAAAGGAGTACAATAATACACACAAAAAAACAAACAACAACAGCCATGCATTTAGTTCCAGGACCAACAAGAAGTCAGACTGCACAGGCACTAATATTATTGTTATTATTATTTATATCTTAGCTGAGGCCCTTATCCAGGGAGACTTACAATTAATAGGTATTGACATTCTACACATCAGTCAAAAAATAAATCATAGTTTATCATAGTCCATAAAAAGCTCAACAACACCCAGGAGATAGTTTAAAAAAAACGATTTATTAATAAAGAAACATAAACACCTGTTAGCAATAATTAAATCTTCCTGATGAAGAATACTGTATATATGCAATTTTAGAAAAGAAAAAAGTCAATGAATGTGGTTGTGAGAGCGATCCCTTTCTCATATTCACCATCTAGTGGATGTGGGAAGGTATTAGGCCTAGCTACTCTTTTTTTTAATTAAAATATAAAAAAACATTGACTCTATCAAAACTGTTCAGTGCCTCGACGCCTCAGTGTTCAAGCGCTTCCTGACATCGGTGGCTTCGTACCTCGGTGCTCTATAGCCTCGGTGCCTCGACGCCTCGGTGTTCAAGCGCTTCCTGACATCGGTGGCTTCGTGCCTGGTGCTCTATAGCCTCGGCCTCGGCCTCGACGCCTCGGTGTTCAAGCGCTTCCTGATATCCGTGGCTTATAGCCTCTGTGCCTCGGTGCTCTATAGCCTCGGCGCCTCGGCCTCGGTGTTCATCGCTTCCTGACATCGGTGGCTTCGTACCTCGGTGCTCTATAGCCTCGGTGCCTCGACGCCTCGGTGTTCAAGCGCTTCCTGACATCGGTGGCTTCGTAACTCGGTGCTCTATAGCCTCGGTGCCTCGACGCCTCAGTGTTCAAGCGCTTCCTGACATCGGTCGCTTCGTACCTCGGTGCTCTATAGCCTCTGTGCCTCGACGCCTCGGTGTTCAAGCGCTTCTTGACATCGGTGGCTTCGTGCCTCGGTGCTCTATAGCCTCGGTGCCTCGGCCCTCTCGGTGATCAAGCGCTTCCTGACATCGGTGGCTTCCCTGACACGGTGGCGGGTGCTCTATAGCCTCGGTGCCTCGGCGCCTCAGTGTTCAAGCGCTTCCTGACATCGGTGGCTTCACCTCGGTGCTCTATAGCCTCGGTGCCTCGACGCCTCGGTGTTCAAGCGCTTCTTGACATCGGTGGCTTCGTACCTCGGTGCTCTATAGCCTCGGTGCCTCGACGCCTCGGTGTTCAAGCGCTTCCTGATATCCGTGGCTTCGTACCTCGGTGCTCTATAGCCTCGGTGCCTCGGCCTCGGCCGGTGTTCAAGCGCTTCCTGACATCGGTGGCCGTGCCTCGGTGTTCTATAGCCTCGGTGCCTCGGCCCTCGGTGTTCAAAGCGCTTCCTGACAACGGTGGCCTTGTTCGGTTCCCCGACGGTGCTCTGCTCTATAGCCTCTGTGCCTCGGCGCCTCGGTGTTCATAGCGCTTCTTGACGATCGGTGGCCGTACCTCGGTGCTCTATAGCCTCGGTGCCTCGACGCCTCGGTGTTCAGCGAAGCGTGTGGAAGCGCTTCCTGACATCGGTGGCCGTGCCTCGGTGCTCTATAGCCTCGGTGCCTCGGCGCCTCGGTGTTCAAGCCGCTTCCTGACATCGGTGGCTTCGCCTCGGTGCTCTATAGCCTTGGTGCCTCGGCGCCTCAGTGTTCAAGCGCTTCCTGACATCCGGTGGCTTCCCATACCTCGGTGCTCTATAGCCTCGGTGCCTCGGCGCCTCGGTGTTCAAGCGCTTCCTGACATCGGTGGCCCGTGGCTTCGCCTCGGTGCTCTATAGCCTCGGTGCCTCCTCAGTGCCTCGTGCCTCGGCACCGGTGTTCATGCCTACCAGCGCCCGGTGGGTGTTCTCGAAGCCTCAGTGTTCAAGCGCTCCTGACATCGGTGGCCTCGGTGCCTCGACGCCTCGGTGTTCAAAGCACTCGGTGCTCTATAGCCGACAGGTGCCTCGGTACGCCTCGGTGTTCAAGCGCTTATTGAAATTGGTGGCTTGTATTTTTCTGATCGGTGCTCTATAGCCTCGGTGCCACGACGCCTCGGTGTTCAAGCTTCCTGACATCGGTGGCTTAGTTTGAAAACCTTGGTGCTCTATAGCCTCGGTGCCTCGGCGCCTCGTGTTCAAGCGCTTCCTGACATCGGTGGACAAAAGGCAGGCCACCAGGGAGATGGAAGAAATAGCCGAAGCTGGGTTCAAATAGGGAAGAAGGGAAAAAAATGGTCCAAACACAACCACAGTTAGACATCCAACACATTTGCTCTATAGCCTCGGTGCCTCGGTGCCTCGCGCCTCGGTGTTCAAGCGCTTGAAATTGGTGGCTTCGTAAAACTCGGTGCTCTGTAGCCTCGGTGCCTCAAACATATGAAATCATGCCTCAGTGTTCAAGCGCTTCCTGATATTGGTGGCTTCGTACCTCGGTGCTCTATAGACTCGGTGCCTCGGCGCCTCGGTGTTCAAAATGCAAAATCAAGATGGGTCGAAAAATCGACATATTTAAATGTTTCTTCCTGACATCGGTGGCAGAAGTTTAAAGGGACAATCTACTCTAAAAAACCCTCGGTGCTCTATAGCCTCAGTTATTTACAAAAAAAAAACGATGCCTCGGGGACAACACCTCAGGTAGACCGCCTCGTGTTCATTATAGGCGCTTCCTGACGCCGGTGGCTTCACTGGGTACCTCGGTATCTATAGCCTCGGTGCCTCGACACAATCGATGTTCAAATAATGGACGCTTCCTGAAATCGGTGGCTTCATTACCTCGGTGCTCTATAGCCTCGATGCCTCGTCAATTTGCACGCCTCGGTGCTCTATAGCCTCGGTGCCTCGAAATTTTTTAAAACCCCAAAAGTAATGTAAAGCTATTTAAACCTCAGTGTTCAAGCTCTTCCTGACATCGGTGGCTTCAAAATGGAGAAATGGTTTAATTTAAATCAATTAAAAAATGTTAAAACCTCGGTGCTCTATAGCCTCGATGCCTCGACGCCTCGGTGTTCAAGCGCTTCCTGACATCGGTGGCTTTAAATTCAAAAACAAATGGCAAAATCATAGATGAAGAAAAAAATAGAAATATATCAAATGTTTTCCTCGGTACTCTATAGCCTCGGTGCCTCGGCCTCGGTTTTCAAGCGCTTCCTGACATCGGTTGAACCTCGGTTTTCCCCTTTCACTTCACCTCGGTGCTCTATAGCCTCAGCGCCTCGAAAATGGACCCAGTCGGTGTTCAAAAGCGCTTCCTGACATCGGTGGCCTTCGAGAATGCATGCACATGGATTCTATAGCCTCAGTGCCTCGGTGCTCTATATCCTCAGTGCCTCGGCCTCGGCGGTCATTCAAAATGATCGGTATTCATCGCTACCTGACATGAATTGGTTTTGTACCTCGGTGCTCTATAGCCTCAGTGCCTCGACGCCTCAGTGTTCAAAAGCGCTCCCTGATATCGGTTGCTTCATTCAAAATTCTAAAAGGTTCCCACTCTGTGCTCTATAGCCTCGGTGCCTTCGACGCCTCGGTGTTCAAAGCACGCTTCCTGACATCGGTGGCCGTTCGCCTCGGTACTCTATAGCCTAGGTGCCTCGAAAACTTTTTATGTTCTCTGTTTTCAACCGCTTCCTGATATCGGTGGCTTCGTATCTCGGTGCTCTATAGCCTCGATACCTTGACGCCTCGGTGTTCAAGCACTTCCTGACATCAGTGGCATCGTACCTTGGTGCTCTATAGCCTCGGTGCCTCGAAGCCTCGGTGTTCAAGCGCTTCCTGACATCGGTGGCCTTCCCTGGGGTCTGCCTCGGTGCTCTATAGCCTCGGTGCCTCGGCGCCTCGGTGTTCAAGCTTCCTGACATCGGTGGCTGGCCTCGGTTACCTCGGTGCTCTATAGCCTCGGTGCCTCGACGCCTCGGTGTTCAAGCGCTTCCTGACATCGGTGGCTTCGTACCTCGGTGCTCTATAGCCTCGGTGCCTCGACACCTCGGTGTTCAAGCGCTTCCTGACATCGGTGGCCCATTCAAGCACTTCCTCAGTGCTCTATAGCCTCGGTGCCTCGGCGCCCTAGGTGTTCAAAAGCGCTTCTTGAAATTGGTGGCTTCGTAACTCGGTGCTCTGTAACCTCGGTGCCTCGATGCCTCGGTGTTCAAGCGCTTCCTGATATTGGTGGCTTCGTACCTCGGTGCTCTGTAGCCTTGGTGCCTCGATGCCTCGGTGTTCAAGTACTTCCTGATATTGGTGGCTTCTCTATAGCCTCGATGCCCGGTGCTCTATACTCGGTGCCTCGGCCTCGCCTCGGTGTTCAAGCGCTTCCTGACATCGGTGGCTTCGCACCTCGGTGCTCTATATCCTCAGTGCCTCGGCGCCTCGGCGCCGGTGTTCGCCGCTTCCTGACATCGGTGGCCTCGTACCTCGGTGCTCTATAGCCTCGGTGCCTCGGCCCTCGAAGCCTCAGTGTTCAAGCGCTCCCTGACATCGGTGGCTTCCTGTGGTGGCCTCGGTACTCTATAGCCTCGGTGCCTCGACGCCTCGGTGTTCAACCGCTTCCTGATATCGGTGGCTTCGTACCTTGGTGCTCTATAACCTTGGTGCCTCGACGCCTCGGTGTTCAAGCGCTTCCTGAAATCGGTGGCTTCGTACCTCGGTGCTCTATAGCCTCGATGCCTCGACGCCTCGGTGCTCTATAGCCTCGGTGCCTCGACGCCTCAGTGTTCAAGCTCTTCCTGACATCGGTGGCTTCGTACCTCGGTGCTCTATAGCCTCGATGCCTCGACGCCTCGGTTTTCAAGCGCTTCCTGACATCGGTCGCTTTGTACCTCGGTGCTCTATAGCCTCAGCGCCTCGACGCCTCGGTGTTCAAGCGCTTCCTGACATCGGTGGCTTCGTACCTCGGTGCTCTATATCCTCAGTGCCTCGACGCCTCCTCGGTGTTCATCGCCTGACCTGACATCCTCGGTGGCTTAGCCTCAGTGCCTCGGTGCTCTATAGCCTCAGTGCCTCGGCCTCGGTGTTCAAGCTTCCTGTGTTCATCGCTACCTGACATCGGTGGCTTGCACCTCGGTGCTCTATAGCCTCAGTGCCTCGACGCCCCGGTGTTCAAGCGCTTCTTGAAATTGGTGGCTTCGTAACCCGGTGCTCTGTAACCTCGGTGCCTCGATGCCTCGGTGTTCAAGCGCTTCCTGATATTGGTGGCTTCGTACCTCGGTGCTCTGTAGCCTCGGTGCCTCGATGCCTCGGTGTTCAAGCACTTCCTGATATTGGTGGCCGTGCTTGATTGCTCTATAGCCTCGGCGCCTCGACGCCTCGGTGTTCAAGCGCTTCCTGACATCGGTGGCTTCGTACCTCGGTGCTCTATATCCTCAGTGCCTCGACGCCTCGACGCCTCGGTGTTCATCGCTACCTGACATCGGTGGCCTCGTACCTCGGTGCTCTATAGCCTCAGTGCCTCGACGCCTCAGTGTTCAAGCGCTCCCTGATATCGGTGGCTTCGTACCTCTGTACTCTATAGCCTCGGTGCCTCGACGCCTCGGTGTTCAAGCGCTTCCTGACATCGGTGGGTGGCTCTTAGTCCCGGTGCCTCGGTACTCTATAGCCTAGGTGCCTCGGCGCCTCTGTTTTCAACCGCTTCGTGATATCGGTGGCTTCGTATCTCGGTGCTCTATAGCCTCGATACCTTGACGCCTCGGTTTTCAAGCACTTCCTGACATCAGTGGCATCGTACCTTGGTGATCTATAGCCTCGGTGCCTCGAAGCCTCGGTGTTCAAGCGCTTCCTGACATCGGTGGCTTCGTACCTCGGTGCTCTATAGCCTCGGTGCCTCGACGCCTCGATGCCTCGCGCTTCCTGACATTGGTGGCTTTGTACCTCGGTGCTCTATATCCTCAGTGCCTCGACGCCTCGACGCCTCGGTGTTCATCGCTTCCTGACATCGGTGGCTTCGTACCTCGGTGCTCTATAGCCTCGGTGCCTCGACGCCTCGGTGTTCAAGCGCTTCCTGACATCGGTGGCTTCGTACCTCGGTACTCTATAACCTAGGTGCCTCGACGCCTCTGTTTTCAACCGCTTCCTGATATCGGTGGCTTCGTATCTCGGTGCTCTATAGCCTCGATACCTTGACGCCTCGGTGTTCAAGCACTTCCTGACATCAGTGGCATCGTACCTTGGTGCTCTATAGCCTCGGTGCCTCGAAGCCTCGGTGTTCAAGCGCTTCCTGACATCGGTGGCTTCGTACCTTGGTGCTCTATAGCCTCGGTGCCTCGACGCCTCGGTGTTCAAGCGCTTCCTGACATCGGTGGCTTCGTACCTCGGTGCTCTATAGCCTCGGTGCCTCGACGCCTCGGTGTTCAAGCGCTTCCTGACATCGGTGGCTTCGTACCTCGGTGCTCTATAGCCTCGGTGCCTCGATGCCTCGGTGTTCAAGCGCTTCCTGACATCGGTGCTTCGTACCTTGGTGCTCTATAGCCTCGGTGCCTCGACGCCTCGGTGTTCAAGCGCTTCCTGACATCGGTGGCTTCGTACCTCAGTGCTCTATAGCCTCAGTGCATCGACGCCCCGGTGTTCAAGCGCTTCTTGAAATTGGTGGCTTCGTAACTCGGTGCTCTGTAACCTCGGTGCCTCGATGCCTCGGTGTTCAAGCACTTCCTGATATTGGTGGCTTCGTACTTCGGTGCTCTATAGCCTCGGTGCCTCGACACCTCGGTGTTCAAGCGCTTCCTGACACTGGTGGCTTTGTACCTCGGTGTTCTATATCCTCAGTGCCTCGACGCCTCGACGCCTCGGTGTTCATCGCTTCCTGACATCGGTGGCTTCGTACCTCGGTGCTCTATAGCCTTGGTGCCTCGACGCCTCGGTGTTCAAGCTCTCCCTGATATCGGTGGCTTTGTACCTCTGTACTCTATAGCCTCGGTGCCTCAACGCCTCGGTGTTCAAGCGCTTCCTGACATCGGTGGCTTCGTACCTCGGTACTCTATAGCCTCGGTGCCTCTACGCCTCTGTTTTCAACCGCTTCCTGATATCGGTGGCTTCGTATCTCGGTGCTCTATAGCCTCGATGCCTTGACGCCTCGGTGTTCAAGCACTTCCTGACATCGGTGGCATCGTACCTTGGTGCTCTATAGCCTCGGTGCCTCGACGCCTCGGTGTTCAAGCGCTTCCTGATATCGGTGGCATCGTACCTTGGTGCTCTATTGCCTCGGTGCCTCGACGCCTCGGTGTTTAAGCGCTTCCTGATATCGGTGGCATCGTACCTTGGTGCTCTATAGCCTCGTCCAAGAGAAAAACAAATAAAGAGAGACGGATACGAAAATGGGAGGGAGCATTAATGAGACAAGGCTGGGGTTTGGTGGGAGAATGCTCCAATGGTAACAAAGGGGGTCGGAATGCAATGTGACCGACGGGGCGAGGTTACTGGGCCATCAAGGGCAGATGTTCCTCCAGCCCCTCAATAGTGCACACTTGGGGACAGGTCTGGTCTATTGAAGGTAAGGATGTTGAAGGCGCTGGGGCACTAGTACACATTCCACATTTCATTATCAAGGGGCAATTACTGAATAGGGTAAAACCTTGCCACAGACACAGGACAGCCTGTAACACAATTATTGGTTCCCCTGTCTTGTCAACTAGATGTCATGAGGCTGGCGCATTATATCCCTTTTGCAGGGTACCTCAGAGCTGACAAAACAAGGGAACAATTATTGGCTCGATTTTATTGGGTAGGACTTCATAATGATGTGTTGAAATATGTAGCCACATGCCCAGACTGCCAGCCCAGTAGCGCCGGGTCGAAAAGCGCCCGCCTTTTGGTTCCACTGCCAATTATTTCCTCTCCTTTTGAACGCATTGCAATGGACATAGCAGGCCCTCTGCTACCTTCTGACTCTGGGTATACACATATATTAGTAGTGGTAGATTATGCAACGCGATATCCAGAGGCAGTTCCACTGAGGTCCACAAGTGCCGCTGCAATTGCCAAAGAATTATTGCAGATTATGGCTAGAGTAGGGATCACCAAGGAAATCCTGACTAATCATGGAACTCTTGTCTAATACATTACAGCAAGTTTACAAAATACTAAAAATACGTCCCATGAGGACATCTGTTTATCATCCACAGACGGATGGTTTGGTGGAACGTTTCAATCAGACCTTGAAGGCGATGCTGAGACGATTTGTGAACCAAGAGCAAAAGCATTGGGCATCACTTCTCCCCTACCTCCTTTTTGCCTCAGAATTCGACAGGGTTCTCCCCCTTCAAGCTCTTGTACGGCCAACAGCCTGCAAAATTCTTGATCTGTTGAGAGATGGGTAGGAAGAGCACAAAGTCTTGTCCAAAAATGTAGTGCAGCATGTGCTCCTACTGAGAGATCGTTTGGCCCAGGACAATTTCAAATCGGCTCAGCACCAGCAACAGCAGCATTACAACAAAAATGCATGAATTCGAACCTTTCGACCGGGAGACAAAGTAATGTTGCTGCTTCCCTCCTCCGAATCAAAACTATGTGCTAAATGGCAGGGGCCATATGAAGTGATTTGGGCTATAGGAAAGATGAATTATAAATTAGACAGCCCGATCGTCGTAATGAAAGAGAAATTTATCATGTAAATTTATTAAAGCCCTGGCAGGCAAGGGAGGCCTTATTTATAGCCCCAGATGAAGTAGAGGATGATTCAGGCCCCGTCTAGAGAAACAAACACAAAAAAAACATTTCAATGGGGAACAGTTACGAGAGCTGCCTAAATTAATTGAGGAGTTCAATTATGTTTTTTTTGATGTGCCCGGTAGAACTAACCTTGTTGAATATATCATTATCTCTCCCCAGGTGAGAGACCTTACTGGATCCCAGAAAGTCGACGAAGTGGCCAAAAAGGACGGTACCAACCGCTTCTGCGTTGATTTCCGTAAGGTAAACGCTATTGCCATGTTCGACACCTACCCAATGCCTCGGGTCAACAAACTTCTAGAGAGACTGGGGACGGCAAGATTTATTTCCACTCTGGATCTGATGAAGGGATACTGACAGATCCCCTTAACCAGCAGTTCCAGAGAGAAAACCACATTTTCAACACCAGAAGGGCTGGTCCATTTCATAACAGTGCTGTCTGGGCTTCATGGTGCGCCCACTGCCTTTCAGAGACTGATGCACCAGGTTTTACACCCACATTGTGAATAAGCGTATACTGACAATGTGGTTATTTACAGATCCACCTGGTGAGAGCATTTGGCTAGGATCATGTCTGTCCTACAGTCCCTAAGGGTAGCCCGGCTGACAGCTAACTTGAGAAAATGTGCATTTGCCAAAAAAGAGACACAATACTTGGGATTTTTTTTTTGCAAACTCCTGATCATTAATGCAAAATAATGTTCATTTTAAAACTGCATAAACATCAATGATAAGATCAGTATTGAGTAGCACATTTCCTGAGAGCACACAATGTGTTCTCAATTTGATAAACATCGTGGTGAGTGAGTTGTCAGGCTGAAGCTCTGTCTGCACTGAACTCAGACCTCATCACACATACGCAGCCTCCGCAGCCCTCCACAAATCACTGTGTCTGCCCCAGTTACACACACCCCTTCCACATGGATAATAAGCAGCACATCTGCCAGACAAGCACAGGAAAAACATGTACAATAAATGCAGTATCCACTTTTGTTTCATGGTGACGTGGACAACATTTTACACTTGCTTTGCAAATAAACTCAGAACTGTGTGCTTATACTTTGTTATGGTGGTTTATTCTGCATGAACTTTGTCAATTTTACAAAGCTTTGCAAATGTCGCCCACAATACTATGTCCATTATGCAAATTTATATATATATATATTTATATTAGGGCTGTCTTGATTAATCGTGCAATTAATCTCGATAAATTGTGCGATTAAAAAAAAATAATCTAGATTAATCACACTTTTAATCGCATTTTTAAACAGTAATAGAATAAAACTTTAATTAAAGCTATCTTTAGGAAAACAACAACCCCCCTTTAAATAAAGGTTTTGTTTAAAAAGAGTTCATCATGAAGTAAAAACCTCCCTGGGAAGAACCAGCCCGGCTTATCTCCAGGATGCTCTGTATTAAATCAGGATGGATAGGAACAGTTCATCATGAAGTAAAAACCTCCCTGGGAAGCCCCAGCCCGGCTCATCTCCAGGATGCTCTGTATTACATCAGGATAGATAGGAACAGTTCATCATGAAGTAAAAACCTCCCTGGGAAGCCCCAGCCCGGCTCCTCTCCAGGATGCTCTGTGTTACATCAGGATGGATAGGAACAGCTCATCATGAAGTAAAAACCTCTCTGGGAAGCCCCAGCCCGGCTCATCTCCAGGATGCTCTGTATTACATCAGGATAGATAGGAACAGTTCATCATGAAGTAAAAACCTCCCTGGGAAGCCCCAGCCCGGCTCATCTCCAGGATGCTCTGTGTTACATCAGGATGGATAGGAACAGTTCATCATGAAGTAAAACCTCCTGGGAAGCCCCAGCCCGGCTCATCTCAGGATGCTCTGTATTACATCAGGATAGATAGGAACAGTTCATCATGAAGTAAAACCTCCTGGGAAGCCCCAGCCCGGCTCATCTCCAGGATGCTTTGTTTTACATCAGGATGGATAGGAACAGTTCATCATGAAGTAAAAACCTCCTCCTGGAAGCCCCAGTCCGGCTCATCTCCAGGATGCTCTGTATTGGGGCAGCAGTGTGGAGTAGTGGATAGGGCTGTGGACTCTTGACCGGAGGGTCGTGGGTTCAAATCCCGGTAGGGGACACTGCTGCTGTACCCTTGAGCAAGGTACTTTACCTAGATTGCTCCAGTAAAAACCGAACTGTATAAATGGGTAATTGTATGTAAAAATAATGTGATATCTTGTAACAATTGTAAGTCGCCCTGGATAAGGGCGTCAGCTAAGAAATAAATAATAATAATAAAAATAATATTACATCAGGATGGATAGGAACAGTTCTTCATGAAGTAAAAACCTCCCTGGGATCGCTTGTCTCTGGTTTCCAAAGCAGTGACAGTCATGGGGTTTCCATGCGGGTCAATTTACACGTGAAATGGTGATGCGAGTGCACGTGTGGGAGAATTACTCGGGTAAATCAGGTTTGTGGCCGAAAGAGATGGGTAGGGTAAATCTCATTTACTCATGTAAATGACAAAACACACAGGAAAACCACACCCAGTTTCGAATGGAAACACGCATTTCACGTGTAAATGTTAATGAGCGTGTTTATCCTTAACTATAAATATTGCAAGGGATCAGGTCAGTTGTTACTGTGAATTCCAAGACGGCAGAAAGTAGTGGCTGATGGGTGATTTTATGGTAAGCAGTGGAGTAGTTCACCTTAATGATAATGCGGGCGGCTTTTTTATTATTGTTTTTTTGCTGTGTCTGGACTGTCATGTTGTATAGCTCCTGTGGGTTTACAGGTCTGTATAAAACCACTTGCCATGAACTGTGTTATGCCTGTGTTATAGTATTAATGCAGCTGTTTGAGAATACCCTTGCTGTAAAAACTACGCTAAAGTTAAACACGAAGAGCAAGTGAGCTGCTTAAATGTAACTGAATTAATTCCCTTCCTTATTTTGATCCCAGCTACGTCCAAAGACAACGCATGTCTGCCCTCCATATTAATAAATCTAGTTTGTGAACTGGATGTCATGAGCCAGCTTGATCACCCAAAACAGCGCAACAACATCCAAAAAGTTGTTGATGCCCGCTCAGAACTGACCAAAGAAAACTGCAAATGAACGTATTGATTGTGTTTTATTTGTTTGCATCATTAATATTTAATATAACAGTAAATCGAACACAACTTACAAGAAAGGAGAGAATCTCTACAGCACGAGCCTCCTCAGATCGCTGCTGTCCAATTGGAACTGGCAGCTGAGGTATCCTTCACAGTTGCCAAGTCCGCTTATAATAAGCGGGATTGGACTTATTGGAGTTTGCATAAACACCCGTACTCTAGCATGGGTTGCGCTTGTTTTGGGCTTGTTTTGAAAGGCAGTGTTGCTTTCAAAACAAAGTACCCTCAGCCCCGCCCCCTCCGATAGCTAGTTCAATCACATCTCCTCCAATTCATGACTGACACTTAAGCTCATAGGGCGATGACTTCCCGAATGGCCGGCTTCCGACTGCAGCTCAGTGCGAGGCACACAGTTCCTGCTGTACAGAGTGCTCTCACAGGTCGAGAGGGAGACTTTTTATTTTGGATTCATTCGCTCTCTGTCACAAACCTGTTTGACAGAGGGGCTCCACCTCAAAGCTCCTGAAAATGAAAGCCAAAGTTTGAAAGCCCTGAAACGAAGAAAAAAGAAAGAAATGTTTGCTGTGTTTGCTGTATGTGTGTCTGTGAGAGAGTGTTATATTCTATGTTACACAGTTTTCAAGAGTTTGTTACAGTTATTTTAGCTAAGATGAAAATAGCTCAACTTTAGCTGTTGGTTGGGACCCTCATTAGCCGGGGTGTATGTGTTCTTGAGGATGGCCTGTTTGTGACGGTTAGCTAAAATAAAAACTTCGGCATCATGGGTATGTTAACCACATCATTTAAAAATTGTGCCCTTATCTATTTGAACCAATGCATTTGAGCTCGTGCTTGCCTACAGTTAAGGGTATGGAACCAACTCCCCAGTAATGTTGTTGAAGCTGACACCCTGGGATCCTTCAAGAAGCTGCTTGATGAGATTCTGGGATCAATAAGCTACTAACAACCAAACGAGCAAGATGGGCTGAATGGCCTCCTCTCGTTTGTAAACTTTCTTATGTTCTTAAGTGGCATTCAGAATATCCATGCATTGTGTTTTAGGGGGTCATTTATCCTTGGTTGTTGGTTGCTCTGTGGACGAGACTGTCTGGTTTTTACTGCAGGCAGTGCTCAGAGTTGCCTGTTATCTTAATTGCGCCGGTCGCAGCAACAAGCTTCACTCTTCAGGGCGCACTTTTCGCACTTAAATAAACATGTTGTTTTCCACATACAGGGAGAGGGATGCTTGGTCACAATGGGGCTTGCAAGCTAAAAGTGTCCCTCCCTTCATCTGTTCATCTCTGTCCTTCTTAAAATCATTCCAAGATGTATCTTGGAAACCATCGGAAATACTGAAACAATGTCCATCAGTTGAAGTCACAAACTTCTCCAGTGACATTTGAACCTGTGATCTTCTTTATTCAAAACTTAAACCCTACCCTTGTGTGTGTGTGTGTGTGTGTCAGTATGTGTGTGTATCATTGTGCGTGTGTATGTATCAGTGTGTGTGTGTGTATCAGTTTGTGTGCGTCTCTGTGTGTGTGTGTGTGTGTGTGTGTGTGTGTATCAGTTTGCATGCATCTGTGTGTGTATCTGTGTGTGTGTGTGTGTGTATCAGTTTGCGTGCGTCCGTGTGTGTCTGTGTGTGTGTGTGTGTGTGTGTTCGTTTCTAGCTGACACTGGAATGATAACAATAGAAGAAATAAAAATGTGAAAAACGAATACATGTAAATTATTATTATTAGTCACTAAGAAGAAAGTTTTTAACTTATTTGTAGGTGAAAGTACAGCTCTTTACAAAGACAGCCTAACAGTGGTCGACATGTGATCATAATGCATTATATCACTTAAAGTCTATAAATTGTATATTGCACAAAATAGCTTAATTGGCTATGGCCCAATGCCTCTGGTTGCTAAAAGTGCTTCTCCTATCATTATGTTAGAACCCACAAGCAATAAAAGGTCTCCATTTGCCTGTGAATTTTTGTGTTCTGTCTACCGCAAGTGTTCTCCACTTAAACATAATGAGCATTAGATGCAACTTGAGCATATAAATGAATCCCATTATACTATGGAGCTGACACTGGACACTAATATGATATGCTTCTGGTATTAAAGTTAGATTTCAGTGTTACTTGCAGGAATTGTCTCTTAATACTTTCAGTTTATATTGAACATTTCACCATTGTTGTGTTAACAAACTAACATTTTTTTCCTGGAGGTATTGGGGGTAATTCGAAAGGTTTTCTTGCGTTCATCTAGAGGGTGTGTGGGGGGGGGACATCTGGCAACACAGCAAAAAATACACTGCGCATGCCTGACCAAAAATTAATGACTTTATCGATTCCACAAAAATGCAATGAGTCCCTGCCTGCCAAATACGGGGTTTAAAAACACAGACGCTTTTTATTATTTTTAGCAAATTTAGACCTAAAAAAAAGTGTGAATAATTTGAAAACATTTTTTCCGCAATTCTGTCACTATTAAACTACCGAACGGATTTTCACGAAACCTGGGAAAATGAGGTTTAAACAAGGCTCTGTCAACCACTCAGTATAATTTTTAAAAACAAAAAACTAAGTTTGAAGTGACGGTAAGAGGTGACACATCCGAAAAAGATGGGAAATTGTCAGGTAAAACTGCCACTGCACTCTTACTGCACCCATGTTGTGACAAGGCTTCCCAGCACACACTGCTGAACTGCTACAAGAGGTGTTGTCACTTCAGACAGCTTAGGTAGTCACCACCCCTGGGCAGGTCTGTGGGTTGCTGAGGATTCAAAAGCTCTTTGAAACAGCCTAATAGATATCCTTGGAAGAGTCACTGTCCTTTCTGACTAAAACCAGAGCAATCATGGTAATGACTGAATTAGTTATTGGTTTAATCTCTTAATTTTTTAAGGTATTCCACTGAAAATGTGTACTATTACCTATAAACAACATTACAGAACTATGTGTAGGCTACTTTAAAACACAAAGATGACAATTCTGTGACACTATACATAAAAAATCAATGTTTGTCCTTTGTTGCTAAAAAAGTCATTTATCTCTGCAGTTTAATAATTTGATAAGAAAGATCTATAAAGTTAATGGATTGATTGGTAAGGAAAATGCTTGTATAACATTATTTGGTTTTCTTTCAATTAACTCATTACTGTGCCACACATACATCACATTTATTTTCCAGCATATCAAACATGTGTGTGTGTGTGTGTGTGTGTGTGTGTCAGTGTGTGTGTGTGTGCGTGTGTGTGTCAGTGTGTGTGTGTGCGTGCATGCGTGTGTGTGTGTGCAAGTGTGTGCGTGTGTGTGCGTGCGTGTGTGTGCGTGTCTGTGTGTGTGCGTGTGTGTGTGTGCGTGTGTGTGTGTGTGTGTGTGTGTGTGTGTGTGTGTGTGTGTGTGTGTGTGTGTGTGTGTGTGTGTGTGTGTGTGTGTACGTGTGTGTGTGTGCATGTGTGTGTGTACGCGTGGCCTTTATCAACAAAACCAAAATAATGAAAATAATGTGAAAGCGTTGAAATGACAGGTTACCATTATGAATATCTGCAAACTTCAAACTGTACAGAAGAAATAACATGGCTCACTCCAGATGTGTTAATATTCCAGTAATTCTGAATAGCTTTTACAATTCACTCACGATTCTATCACAGCATGAAAACTGGAAAGCCTTGTCACAACATGGGTGATGTAAGAGCGCAGTGGCGGTCTTACCTGACAATTTCCTATCTTTTTCGGGTTTGTCAGCTCTTACCGTGAAGTACAACATAGTTTTTTTTTTTACAGTGCCTATTACAGTGTATTAAAGTAGTAGTTTGTTTCACTGATCTACACAACATCATCTACACTTTCAACGTGAAAGAGCAATTATTACACCCCTTGAGTCAATACTTGGTGCAAGCCCCTTTTGCAGCAATAACAGCCATAAGTCATTTTGGATAAGTGTCTACCAACTTAGCACAGCGGAATGGTGCAGTTTTTGCCCATTCTTCTTGGCAGAATAGCTCAAACACTTTCAAGTTGGTTGGGGATCGTCTGTGGACTGCAGTCTTCAAGTCTTGCCACAGATTTTCTATAGGATTCAGGTCTGGGCTTTGACTAGGCCACTCGAGGACATTCACTTTTTTTCTTTCTGAGCCACTCCATTGTTGATTTTGCTTTGTGCTCAGGATCATTGTCCTGCTGAAAGGTGAATCTTCTCCCCCAGTCCCAGGTCTCTGGCAGACTGGAACAGGTTTTCCTCCAGGATCTGACTGTACTTTGCACCATCCATCTTTCCCTCTATCTTCACAAGCCTCCCTGTCCCCTCTGCTGCAAAGCATCCCCAAAACATAATGCTGCCACCACCATGCTTTACTGTAGGGATGGTGTTAGCAGGGTGATGTGCCGTGTTTGGTTTACGCCACACATATTGTTTAGCATTGAGACCAAAAAGTTCCACTTTGGTCTCATCAGACCACAAAACCTTCTCCCACATGCGTGCAGTGTCCCCTAAGTGTTTCTTTGCAAACGCTAGGCGGCACATCATATGGCTTTTTTTCAGCAGTGGCTTCCTTCTTGCCACCCTCCCATACAGGCCATGTTTGTGGAGTACTCTTGAAGTACAGTCAACATTTTCCCCAATCTCAGCCAGAGACCTCTGTAGTTCTTTTAAAGTAATCTTAGGCCTCACAGTGACTTCCCTCAGCAGTTTCCTTAAGCCACGGCTACTGATTTTGGAGGGACGGCCTGATCGAGGCAGTGTCTTGGTGGTACCAAACTGTTTCCACTTTACAATGATGGACCTGACAGTGCCCCAAGTGATATTCAAAGACATTGAAAGTTTCTTATAGCCTTCCCCCAATCTGTACCTTTCAATAACTTTATCCCGGAGTTCTTTTGGCATCTTCTTGTTTGGCATGTTTTGCCATTTGCTTCAAATTTACTTCACACAACAGAAACAGCTTGATTCTTCATCCAGGAGTATTCGAATCAGCTGAACTACTGTGATTGGACACAGGTGGGCTCTATTTAACTTATTATGTGCCTTGTTAGGGCAGTTTGTTGTACCTGAGCTAATTTGGGTTTGCTATGACAAAGGGTGTGAAGACTTATGCAATCAAGACTTTTTATTATTATTTTAATTACTTTTGAATATTTCTAAAATTGTTCTTTCACATTGAAAGTGTAGATGATGTTGTGTAGATCAGTGAAACAAACTCCTACTTCAATGCATTTTGAATTGTATTTTTAGGCAGTAGAATGTGGAAAATGTTCAAGGGTGTGAAGACTTTTCAAGGCATTGTATATCCTTGTACAGTAAACCCCACTGGAGTGCAGACCTACCGCACTTCTGACCCCTGCTGAGGCCTTTCATCGACACGACAGCTCTAATGAAGATCAAATCAAATAAAAACTACAAGCATTAATAATAATAATAATAATAATAATAATAATAATAATAATAATAATGTGAAGGTATACATTTCCTGTATCCAGCCTCAGTTTCTGCCTCAGAATTAGTGCTTGGTTATTATTTATGTGTACTGGGTGAGGAGTTACAGATAAGCAGTTGACTGAGAGGTGAAAACCATGTCAGTTTGACAGAAAGGTCTTTGTGCTTTTTTTCAAAGCAACTACAAATACAAAACAAGGAACCTTTTTGCAAACTCATGATCATTAATGCAAAATAACTTTCATTTTAAAACTGCATAATCATCAATGATAAGATCAGTATTGAGCAGCACATTTCTTGAGAGCACACAATGTGTTTTCAATTTGTTAAACATTGTGGGAAGTGAGTGGCCAGCTGAAGCTCTGTCTGCACTGAACTCAGACATCAACATACATACCCTGCCTCTGCAGCCCTCCACAACTCATTGTGTCTGCCCCAGTCACACACACCCTTCCACAGGGATAATAACCAGCACTTCTGCAAGACATGCAGAGTAAAAATATATACAATAAATGCAGTATCCACTTTTGTTTTATGGTGACATGGACAACATTTTACACTTGCTTTTCAAATAAACTCTGAACTGTGTGCTTTACTTTGTTATGGTGGTTTATTCTGCATGAACTTTGTCAGTTTTACAAAGCTTTGTAAATGTTGGGATGGATAGGAAGATCGTCTCCAGGATGCTCTGTGTTACATTAGGATGGATTGGAAGATCGTCTCCAGGATGCCCTGTGTTACATTAGGATGGATAGGAAGATCGTCTCCAGGATGCTCTGTGTTACATTAGGATGGATAGGAAGATCCTCTCCAGGATGCTCTGTGTTACATTAGGATGGATAGGAAGATCGTCTCCAGGATGCTCTGTGTTACATTAGGATGGATAGGAAGATTTCTGCTCAGCGTGGATGACTTTTTTTTTTACCACTTTAAATATATTGGTTTCAGTAGCGATAGAGAATACAAGGTGTACAAGCTCAATTTTTTTTTTGATCACAAATGTTTGCATTGTCAATCCTCCCCCCCCCCATTCACTTTATACATGCCAACTGGATTTTGCTTGTATCTCATGTAAACACAGCAGACATCCGTTCATTCGTGCTGATAGGGACCGAAGTGTGCCAGAATAAGTGGAAAACACAGATTAGTATGCATAACAATATATCCCTGTGCTGACAGCCAAACAAGTTACATTACACACCTACCGGTATATTATATCCTTTGTTCAGAGGTGGAGGGAGCTGGTTTAAAAAAGTCACTGATTTTGCCTTGTTTTTAATTTGTAACCGCTTTGTCACTCAGACTGCCATGCTAGGGTTAAGTCTGCTTTCTGGTCGCTTGTCTCTGGTTTCCAAAGCAGTGACAGTCATGGGGTTTCCATGCGGGTCAATTTACATGTGAAATGGCGATGCGCGTGCACGTGTGGGAGAATTACTTGGGTAAATCAGGTTTGTGGCTGAAAAAACGGCCAAAGAGAGAGATAGGGTAAATCTCATTTACTTGTGTAAAAGATGAAACACACAGGAAAATCAACGCCCAGTTTTATGGAAACACGCATTTCACGTGTAAATGTTAATGAGCGTGTTTATCCTTAACTATAAATATTGCAAGGGAGCAGTGGTGTAGATCACCTTAATGATAATGCGGGCGGCTTTTTCATTATTGTTTTTTGCTGTGTCTGGTCTGTCGTTGTATCTCTTGTGGGTTTACAGTTCTGTATAAAACCACTTACCGTGATGTGTTATGCCCTTGTTATAGTATTAAAGCAGCTGTTTGAGAATACCCTTGCTGCTTAAATAACTGGATGAATTCCATCCTTTTTTTTGATCCAAAGACAACGCATGTCTGCCCTCCATGTTAGTAAATATAGTTTGTGAACTGGATGTCATGAGCCAGCTTGATCACCCAAAACAACGCAACAACATCCAACAAGTTGTTGATGCTGTCTCAGAACTGAACAAATAAAATTGCAAATGAATGTACTGACTGTGTTTACTTGTTTGCATCATTAATAATTAACACAACAGTAAATACAACACAACTTAAAAGACAGGAGAGAATCTTTGACAGCACGAGCCTCCTCAGATCGCTGCTGTCCAATTGAAACTGGCAACTGAGGTGACCTTCACAGTTGCCAAGTCCTCTTATAATAAGCGGGATTGGGCTTGTTTGAATTTGCATAACCATCCGTACTCTAGCATGGGTTGCGCTTGTTTTGGGCTTGTTTTGGGCTTGTTTTGAAAGGCAGTGTTGCTTTTTTTTTTTTTTATGACTTGGCAACACTGCTAACCTCCCCCGTCTGTCTCACAGGCAGCCACTGATTCCTGAACACACTCATTTTGTTATTGACAAGAGTTTGTGCAGGATACAGCAGGCAGTGGCAATTTTGGGAACAAACTAATGCACTTCAGTCTGTTTCATCAGTATCTGCCACCTCCCTTTCAAGTGCCCACTACCCGTATTTACCCAAGTGTGGTGTTGAATGCTTCCTCAGCAGTGGTCAGCCATCCAGACGGGTAGGGTGTCTAAATCAAAGCCAGGGTAGTACACACAGCATCACCTGATCCCCTGCTGTATTGCCTGAATGAAAGCCGGTTTTCAGCCATGGTGATCTGCAATACCTGTTGGTCAGTTTCATTTTATACCTCTGAGTTGTAAGATAAATGAGTTGAAACAGTATTCACTACTAACATATTGACACCACGCTAATAACATTTGAAAAACAAGAGCAGTAAAACACATTATTAAACAATCCGGCACGAGATATTTTGTATGGAGCGCCATTTGTGCCAAAACTATCCAGCCATTAATTTGTCAATTTGTTTGTCAATTCATGAATTGGTCAATTTGTCCAGCAATTCGTTCATAAATTCATCAATTCATACAGTAATTCATAAATGTATTTCTTCATTCATCTAATAATTCATTAATTTATTTGTCAATTCATTAATACGATATGCTGTACAGACCTGCACATTTCCAATCAACCAGACAAACTTCCTGTAAACTTCCCAACAAACAGAGAGGGGAGTCGAGGGAGGAGGTGAGGGAGGAGAAGAGGGTGGAGGTAGCAGAGTCTACAGAGTGTTGTGAGAAGGAGTCGATAGGAGGGAGTTGAGAGAGAGCAGTGGAGGCAAGGACAGAGGGGAGAGAGAGGAGGTTACGGTGAGAGGTGACAGTGGGGTAGGAGGAGCAGGGAGAGGGGGGAGAGACAGAGAAAAATAGATGAAATAGTGATCAGAGGTGTCCAGGGGGGTGACAGAGAGGGTGGAGGGGCAGCAGGCCCTGGAGAAGGTGAGGTCCAGTTGACGGCCAGCTTTGTGGGTAGGGGGGATGGAGAGAGACAGAAGTTGAAGGAGGAAGTAGAGGAGGAATCCGGCAGAGTGGCTGGGGTTGGAGAGATGGATATTGAAGTCACCTAACAGGACAGTTGGGGTAGACAGAGAGCAGAGGGAGGAGAGTAGATAGTCGAGTTCATCGAGAAAGTGAGCGAGATGTCCAGGGGGGCGGTACTGTACAATTAGCAGGAGTTGACAGGGAAAGGTTAGTTGGACAGCATGAAATTCAAAGGCGTTAACAGATAGTGAGGAGAGGTCAGAGGGGATAGAAAAGAGTAAGAAGGGAGAGAGGAGAAGACCAGTCCCACCTCCCTGTCCAGTGAGACGCAGGGTATGGGACAGGACGTAGAGAGAGGACAGGGCGGCAGGAGTTACAGTGTTATCTGGGGACAGCCAGGTTTCAGTGAGAGCAAGGAAATTGAGAGAGAGGTGGGAGGCAAAAGCAAAGATAAAATCAGCTTTGTTAGCAGAGGAGTGACAGTTCCAGAGTGCACCAGAGAGAGTGCGAGGGGGGGGAGAGGCAGAGGGATGAGGTTAGAGGGGTTGGAGGAGCAGTGGCAGAGAGAGGGCAGAGGGCGAGGGCGAGAGGATAGAACAGGGATGTGAGAGACAGTCATAGCTGGACAGGCAAGACAAATAGGCACAGTGGGAGCGGGGGGGAGGGTACAGACCTGACTAGTAGATGGCATCTTCCAGAGTGCTGTTAGGTTCGGATCTATTCCAACAGCATCTCAGAGAAGGCCTCCCCTCGCTGGACTCCCACAGCTAGACTCCTAGCTCTTTTGTTGAGGCTCTTCGGTTGCTGGCGCTTCGTGCTGGTGCAGAAATAGCCTGTCTGATTAATATAACAACTATCTGCCTCAGACCCCAGTTACTTGTAGAGGTGTATAGGTGCCGTGCAGTCCAGGTTTGTCGCTTGTGTAAAGCTGCAGCTCCCGGATTCGTATTTAGCCATCTGGCGAAGATAAACACACTTTAGTACACAAAACAAGACTTTCACTCACATCTTAATCGTCCTCGTTTCCTCCCATTAACCACAACAAAAAAAATGATTATGGCGTCACGTACCCCTAAAGTACCCTCAGCCCGCCCCTCCGATAGCTAGTTCAATCACGTCTCCTCCAATTCATGAATGAAACTTTGCTCTTAGGGTGATAACTCCTGGTACCGCGACACCGCCCTCTTAATGAATGGCTGGCTTCTGACTGCCCCTGAAATGAACTGCCCAGCCATTCTGTACGAGGCAGTTCCTGTTGTACAGTGCTCTCACAGATCGAGAGGGTGACTGTTGATTCAGATTCAATCGCTCTCTTTCACAAACCTGTTTGACAGAGGTGCTCCACCTCAAAACTCCTGAAAATGAAAGCCAAAGTTTCAAAGCCCTGAAACGAAGAAAAAAGAAAGAAATGTTTGCTGTGTTTGCTGTATGTGTGTCTGTGAGAGAGTGTTATATTCTATGTTACATAGTTTTCAAGAGTTTGTTACAGTTATTTTAGCTAAGATGAAAATTGCTCAACTTTAGCTGTTGGTTAGGACCCTCATTAGCCGGGGTGTATGTGTTCTTGAGGATGGCCTGTTTGTGACGGTTAGCTAAAATAAAAACTTCGGCATCATGGGTATGTTAACCACATCATTTAAAAATTGTGCCCTTATCTATTTGAACCAATGCATTTGAGCTAGTGCTTGCCTACAGTTAAGGATATGGAACCAACTCCCCAGTAATGTTGTTGAAGCTGACACCCTGAGATCCTTCAAGAAGCTGCTTGATGAGATTCTGGGATCAATAAGCTACTAACAACCAAACGAGCAAGATGGGCTGAATGGCCTCCTCTCGTTTGTAAACTTTCTTATGTTCTTATGTTCTTACGTGGCATTCAGAATATCTATGCATTGTGTTTTAGGGGTTCATTTATCCTTGGTTGTTGGTTGCTCTGTGGACAAGACTCTCTGGTTTTTACTGCAGGCAGTGCTCAGAGTTGCCTGTTATCTTAATTGCGCCGGTCGCAGCAACAAGCTTCACTCTTCAGCATGCACTGGCACTTAAATAAACATGTTGTTTTCCACATACAGGGAGAGGGGATGCTTGGTCACAATGGAGCTTGCAAGCTAAAAGTGTCCCTCCCTTCATCTGTTCATCTCTGTCCTTCTTAAATCATTCCAAGATGTATCTTGAAACCATCGAAATACTGAAACAATGTCCATCAGTTGAAGTCACAAACTTCTCCAGTGACATTTGAACCTGTTATCTTCTTTATTCAAAACTTAAACCCTACCCCCTTGTGTGTGTGTGTGTGTGTGTGTGTGTGTGTGTGTGCGTGTCAGTGCGTTTCTGTGTGTGTGTGTCAGTATGTGTGTATCATTGTGCATGTGTGTGTGTCTGTTATTGTGCGTGTGTGTGTATCAGTGTGTGTGTGTGTGTGTGTATCAGTTTGCGTGCGTCTGTGTGTGTGTGTGTGTGTGTGTGTGTGTGTCAGTGTGTGTGTGTGTGTGTCCGTGTGTGTGTCTGTGTGTGTGTGTGTGTCTGTGTGTGTGTGTGTGTGTGTGTGTGTGTGTTTCTAGCTGACACTGGAATGATAACAATAGAAGAAATAAAAATGTGAAAAACTAATACATGTAAATTATTATTATTAGTCACTAAGAAGAAAGTTTTTAACTTATTTGTAGGTGAAAGTACAGCTCTTTACAAAGACAGCCTAACAGTGGTCGACATGTGATCATAATGCATTATATCACTTAAAGTTTATAAATTATATATTGCACAAAATAGCTTAATTGGCTATGGCCCAATGCCTCTGGTCACTAAAAGTGCTTCTCCTATCATTATGTTAGAACCCACAAGCAATAAAAGGTCTCCATTTGCCTGTGAATTTTTGTGTTCTGTCTACCGCAAGTGTTCTCCACTTAAACATAATGAGCATTAGATGCAACTTGAGCATATAAATGAATCCCATTATACTATGGAGCTGACACTGGACACTAATATGATATGCTTCTGGTATTAAAGTTAGATTTCAGTGTTACTTGCAGGAATTGTCTCTTAATACTTTCAGTTTATATTGAACATTTCACCATTGTTGTGTTAACAAACTAACATTTTTTTCCTGGAGGTATTGGGGGTAATTTGAAAGGTTTTCTTGCGTTCATCTAGAGGGTGGGGGGGGACGTCTGGCAACACAGCAAAAAATACACTGCGCATGCCTGACCAAAAATTAATGACTTTATCGATTCCACAAAAATGCAATGAGTCCCTGCCTGCCAAATACGGGGTTTAAAAACACAGACGCTTTTTATTATTTTTAGCAATTTTAGACCTTAAAAAAGTGTGAATAATTTGAAAACATTTTTTCCGCAATTCTGTCACTATTAAACTACCGAACGGATTTTCACGAAACCTGGGGAAACGGGGTTTAAACAAGGCTCTGTCAACCACTCAGTATAATTTTTAAAAACAAAAAACTAAGTTTGAAGTGACGGTAAGAGGTGACACATCCGAAAAAGATGGGAAATTGTCAGGTAAGACCGCCACTGCACTCTTACTGCACCCATGTTGTGACAAGGCTTCCCAGCACACACTGCTGAACTGCTACAGGAGGTGGGGTCACTTCAGACAGCATAGGTAGTCACCACCCCTGGGCAGGTCAGTGTCTTGCTGAGGATTCAAAAGCTCTTTGAAACAGCCTAATAGATATCCTTGGAAGAGTCACTGTCCTTTCTGACTAAAACCAGAGCAATCATGGTAATGACTGAATTAATTTTTAAGGTATTCCACTGAAAATGTGTACTATTAACTATAAACAACATTACAGAACTATGTGTAGGCTACTTTTCAACACAAAGATGACAATTCTGTGACACTATACATAATTTGATAAGAAAGATCTATAAAGTTAATGGATTGATTGGTAAGGAAAATGCTTGTATAACATTATTTGGTTTTCTTCAATTAACTCATTACTGTGCCACACACATCACATTTATTTTCCAGCATACCAAACATGTGTGTGTGTGTGTGTGTGTGTGTGTGTGTGTGTGTGTGTGTGTGTGTGTGTGTGTGTGTGTGTGTGCGTGGTGTGTGTGTGTGTGTGTGTGTGTTTGCATGGCCTTTATCAACAAAACCAAAATAATGAAAAGAATGTGAAAGCGTTGAAATGACAGGTTACCATTATGAATATCTGCAAACTTCAAACTGTACAGAAGAAATAACATGGCTCACTCCAGATGTGTTAATATTCCAGTAATTCTGAATAACTTTTACAATTCACTCACGATTCTATCACATCATGAAAACTGGAAAGCCTTGTCACAACATGGGTGATGTAAGAGCGCAGTGGCGGTCTTACCTGACAATTTCCTATCTTTTTCGGGTTTGTCAGCTCTTACCGTGAAGTACAACATAGTTTTTTTTTACAGTGCCTATTACAGTGTATTAAAGTAGTAGTTTGTTTCACTGATCTACACAACATCATCTACACTTTCAACGTGAAAGAGCAATTATTAAACCCCTTGAGTCAATGCTTGGTGCAAGCCCCTTTTGCAGCAATAACAGCAATAAGTCATTTTGGATAAGTGTCTACCAACTTAGCACAGCGGGATGGTGCAGTTTTTGCCCATTCTTCTTGGCAGAATAGCTCAAACACTTTCAAGTTGGCTGGGGATCGTCTGTGGACTGCAGTCTTCAAGTCTTGCCACAGATTTTCTATAGGATTCAGGTCTGGGCTTTGACTAGGCCACTCGAGGACATTCACTTTCTTCTTTCTGAGCCACTCCATTGTTGCTTTTGCTTTGTGCTTAGGATCATTGTGAAGGCATGCATTTCCTATATCCAGCCTCAGTTTCTGCCTCAGAATTACTGCTGGTTATTTACAGACGATGCTCAAAATTTGTTGGTACCCCTCCACAAAAAACTTAAGAATGTACAATTTTCTGAAATAACTTGAAACTGACAAAAGTAATGGCATCCACCATTGTTTATTCCATATTTAATAGAAATCAGACTTTTGCTTTTGATTTTTTTATTCAACATAATATTGTAAATAATAAAACAAATGAAAATGGCATGGACAAAAATGATGGGACCAGGGCTAACCTAATATTTTGTTGCACAACCTTTAGAGGCAATCACTGCAATCAAACGTTTTTTGTAGCTCTCAATGACACTTCTGCACCTGTTAACAGGTAGTTTGGCCCACTCTTCCTGAGCAAACTGCTCCAGCTGTCCAGGTTTGATGGGTGCCTTCTCCAGACTGCAAGTTTCAGCTCTTTCCATAGATGTTCGATAGGATTCAGATCAGGACTCAGAAGGCCACTTAGAATAGTCCAATGTTTTGTTCTTATCCATTCTGGGTGCTTTTAGCTGTGTGTTTTTGGGTCATTATCCTGTTGGAGGACCCATGACCTGCGACTGAGACAGAGTTTGACGCTTGGGCAGCACGTTTCGCCCAGAATGCCTTGATAGTCTTGAGATTTCATTGTGCCCTGCACAGATTCAAGGCACCCTTGTGCCAGGCGAGCAAAGCAGCCCCAAAAACATAACCGAGCCTCCTCCATGTTTCACTGTAGGTATGGTGTTCTTTCTTTGAAAGCTTCATTTTTTCGTCTGTGAACATAGAGCTGATGTGACTTGCCAAAAGCTCCAGTTTTGACTCATCTGTCCAAAGGACATTCTCCCCAGAAGATTGTGGCTTGTCAATATGCATTTTAGCAAATCAGTCTGGCTTTTTATGTTTTCTGTCAAAAAGTGGAGTCCTCCTGGGTTCTTCTTCCATGGAGCCCACTTTAGCTCAAAAAAGCGAATGGATGGTGCGATCATCAGAAACCGACGCTTCACCTTGGAGTTCAGCTTGTATCTCTTTGGCAGTTATCCTTGGTTCTTTTCTACCATTCGCACTATCCTTCTGTTCAATCTGGGGTCGATTTTCCTTGCGGCCGCGCCCAGGAGGTTGGCTACAGTTCCATGGACCTTAAACTTAATAATATTTGCAACTGTTGTCACAGGAACATCAAGCTGCTTGGAGATGGTCTTGTAGCCTTTACCTTACCATGCTTGTCTATTATTTTCTTCTGATCTCCTCAGACAACTCTCTCTTTTGCTTTCTCTGGTCCATGTTCAGTGTGGTGCACACAATGATACCAAGCAAGCACAGTGACTACTTTTCTCCATTTAAATAGGCTGAATGACTGATTACAAGATTGGAGACATGTGATACTAATTAAAAGAAACTAGTTAGTTTGAAATATCACTATAATCCAATTATTTATTATCTTTTCTAAGGGGCACCAACAAATGTCCAGGCCATTTTAGAATATCTTTAGAATAAGCAATAATTCATCTCTTTTCACAGCTTCTTTGTTTTATTCTATGACATACCAAAGGCATGCAAGAATACATGATAAAATAGCTTTTAATTTCATCACTTTTCAGGAGGAATGAAGCATTATTTCAATGAGCTGTAAGGGTACCAACAAATTTGAGCACGTCTGTATGTGTACTGGGCAAGGAGTTACACAAAAGCAGTTAACTGAGAGGTGAAACCATGTCAGTTTGACAGAAAGGTCTTTGTGGGTTTTTTTTTTTCAAAGCAACTACAAATACAAAACAAAGGAACCTTTTAAACTCATTATGATCATTAATGCAAAATGGGGCAGCAGTGTGGAGTAGTGGTTAGGCTCTGGACTCTGACCGAGGGATGTGGTTCAATCCCAAGTGGCTACACTGTTGCTGTACCGTTGAGCAAGGTACTTTTACCTAAATTACTCCAGTAAAAACCAACTGTGTAAATGGGTAATTGTATGTAAAAATTTTGTGATGTCTTGTAACACTTGTAAGTCGCCTGGATAAGGGCGTCAAATAAGAAATAAATAATAATAATAAAAATAACTTTCATTTTAAACTACATAAACATCAATGATAAGATCAGTATTGAGCAGCACATTCCCTGAGAGCACAATGTGTTCTCAATTTGATAAACATTGGGAGTGAGTGGCCAGGCTGCAGTTCTGTCTGCACTGAACTCAGACATCAACACCATACCCTGCCTCCGCAGCCCTCCACTACTACTCATTGTGTCTGCCCCAGTCACACACCCCTTCCACAGGGATAATAACCAAACATCTGCCAGACATGCAGAGGAAAAACATGTACAATAAATGCAGTATCCACTTTTGTTTTCCATGGTGACGTGGACAACATTTACACTTGCTTTTGCAACAAACTCAGAACTGTGTGCTTATACTTTTATTATGGTGGTTTATTCTCTATGAACTTTGTCAATTTTACAAAGCTTTTGCAAATGTCACGACAATACTATGTCCATTATGCAAATATATATATATATATATTTATATTAGCTGTCTTGATTAATGGTGCAATTAATCCTCTTTATAAATTGTGCGATTAAAAAAAAAAATAATCTAGATTAATCACACTTTTAATCGCATTTTAAACAGTAATAGAATACAACTTTAAACAATACATTAATAACTGA
>CM072681.1:7574557-7599403 GCA_036884735.1 Huso huso | reverse complement strand
CCCCTCACTCACTCTGAGCTCTCTGCACACAGAGGAGAACCCCTCACTCACTCTGAGCTCACACTCTGCACACACAGGAGAGCCCCTCACTCACTCTGAGAGAACCCTGCAGAGGAGAACCCCTCTGACTCTGAGCTCCCTGCACACAGAGGAGAACCCCTCACTCACTCTGAGCTCTGCACTCTGCACACACAGAGGAGAACCCTCACTCACTCTGAGCTCTGCACTCTGCACACACAGAGGAGAACCCCTCACTCACTCTGAGCTCCGCACTCTGCACACGCAGAGGAGAACCCCTCACTCACTCTGAGCTCTGCACTCTGCACACGCAGGAGAACCCCTCACTCACTCTGAGCTCCGCACTCTGCACACACAGAGGAGACCCCTCACTCACTCTGGAGCTCTGCACTCTGCACACGCAGAGGAGAACCCCTCACTCACTCTGAGCTCTGCACACTGCACACGCAGAGAGAGAACCCCTCACTCACTCTGAGCTCCACACTCTGCACACAGAGGAGAACCCCTCACTCACTCTGAGCTCCTGCACTCTGCACACAGAGGAGAACCCCTCACTCACTCTGAGCTCCACACTCTGCACACACAGAGGAGAACCCCTCCTCAGCTCTGAGCTCCTGCTGCACACACAGAGAGAACCCCTCACTCACTCTGAGCTCTGCACTCTCTGCACACACACAGAGGAGAACCCCTCACTCACTCTGAGCTCCGCACTCTGCACACGCAGAGGAGAACCCCTCACTCACTCTGAGCTCCGCACTGCACACACAGAGGAGAACCCCTCACTCACTCTGAGCTCCACACTCTGCACACACAGAGGAGAACCCCTCACTCACTCTGAGCTCCCACACTCTGCACACGGTGAGAGGAGAACCCCTCACTCACTCTGAGCTCTGCACTCTGCACACGCAGAGGAGAACCCCTCACTCACTCTGAGCTCCACACTCTGCACACACAGAGGAGAACCCCTCACTCACTCTGAGCTCCACACTCTGCACACACAGAGGAGAACCCCTCACTCACTCTGAGCTCTGCACTCTGCACACACAGAGGAGAACCCCTCACTCACTCTGAGCTCCACACTGCACACACAGAGGAGAACCCCTCACTCACTCTGAGCTCTGCACTCTGCACACGCAGAGGAGAACCCCTCACTCACTCTGAGCTCCGCACTCTGCACACGCAGAGGAGAACCCCTCACTCACTCTGAGCTCCGCACTCTGCACACAGAGGAGAACCCCTCACTCACTCTGAGCTCCGCACTCTGCACACGCAGAGGAGAACCCCTCACTCTGAGCTCTCTGAGCTCCACACACTCTGCACACACAGAGGAGAACCCTCACTCACTCTGAGCTCCACACTCTGCACACACAGAGGAGAACCCCTCACTCACTCTGAGCTCTGCACTCTGCACACAGAGGAGAACCCCTCACTCACTCTGAGCTCTGCACCACTGCAGAACTCACAGAGGAGAGCCCTCACTCACTCTGAGAACCCCCTGAGCTCTGCACTCTGCACAGAGGAGAACCCCTCACTCACTCTGAGCTCCCGCACTCTGCTGCACAGGAGAGAGGAGAACCCTCACTGCACACTCTGAGAACCCCTCCACACTCTGCACACACAGAGGAGAACCCTCACTCACTCTGAGCTCCACACTGCTGCACACAGAGGAGAACCCCTCACTCACTCTGAGCTCCGCACTCTGCACACGCAGAGGAGAACCCCTCACTCACTCTGAGCTCCACACTCTGCACACACAGTGGAGAACCCCTCACTCACTCTGAGCTCCGCACTCTGCACACGCAGAGGAGAACCCCTCACTCACTCTGAGCTCTGCACACGCAGAGGAGAACCCCTCACTCACTCTGAGCTCCGCACACGCAGAGGAGAACCCCTCACTCACTCTGAGCTCTGCACTCTGCACACGCAGAGGAGAACCCCTCACTCACTCTGAGCTCCACACACGCAGAGGAGAACCCCTCACTCACTCTGGAGCTCTGCACTCTGCACACGCAGAGGAGAACCCCTCACTCACTCTGGAGCTCCGCCTGCACACGCAGAGGAGACCCCTCACTGCTCACGCTCTGCACACACAGAGGAGAGACCCCTCACTCACTCTGAGCTCCACAGCTCTGCACACAGAGGAGAACCCCTCACTCACTCTCTGAGAACCCCTCTCCGCACTCTGCACACGCAGAGGAGAACCCCTCACTCACTCTGAGCTCTGCTGCACACAGAGGAGAACCACACACAGAGGAGAACTCCACACGCAGAGGAGAACACCTCACTCACTCTGCACACGCAGAGGAGAACCCCTCACTCACTCTGAGCTCCACACTCTGCACACGCAGAGGAGAACCCCTCACTCACTCTGAGCTCCACACTCTGCACACACAGAGGAGAACCCCTCACTCACTCTGAGCTCTGCACTCTGCACACACAGGAGGACCCCTCACTCACTCTGAGCTCCACACTCTGCACACGCAGAGGAGAACCCTCACTCACTCTGAGCTCCGCACTCTGCACACTCCAGAGGAGAACCCCTCACTCACTCTGAGCTCCGCACTCTGCACACGCAGAGGAGAACCCCCTCACTCTGAGCTCCACTCTGCACACGAGAGGAGCCCCACACACTCTGCACACACAGAGGAGAACCCCTCACTCCTCTGAGCTCTGCACTCTGCACACGCAGAGGAGAACCCCTCACTCACTTTGAGCTCCACACCTGAGCCCTCCTCACTCTGCACTCTGCAGAGGAGACCCCTCACTCACTCTGAGCTCTGCACTCTGCACACACAGAGGAGAACCCCTCACTCAATCTGAGAACCCCTCACTCACTCTGCTGCACACAGAGGAGAACCCCTCACTCACTCTGAGCTCCGCACTCTGCACACGCAGAGGAGAACCCCTCACTCCTCTGAGCTCCACACTGCTGCACACACAGAGGAGAACCCCTCACTCACTCTGAGCTCCACACTCTGCACACACAGAGGAGAACCCCTCACTCACTCTGAGCTCTGCACCATGGGAGCTGAGCTCCTCTGCTGCACACAGAGGAGAACCCCTCACTCACTCTGCACTCTGCACACGCAGAGGAGAACAATCACTCACTCTGAGAACCCTCCACACTCTGCACACGCAGAGGAGAACCCCTCACTCAGCTCCTCTCTGAGCTCCGCACTCTGCACACGCAGAGGAGAACCCCTCACTCACTCTGAGCTCCGCACTCTGCACACGCAGAGGAGAACCCCTCACTCACTCTGAGCTCTGCACTCTGCACACGCAGAGGAGAACCCCTCACTCACTCTGCACTCTGCACACACAGAGGAGAACCCTCACTCACTCTGAGCTCTGCGGCTCTGCACACGCAGGGAGAACCCCTCACTCACTCTGAGCTCAACACTCTGCACACGAGGAGAACCCCTCACTCACTCTGGAGCTCTGCACTGCATGCAGGAGAACCCTCACTCACTCTGAGCTCCACACTCTGCACACGCAGAAGAGAACCCCTCACTCACTCTGAGCTCTGCACTCTGCACACACAGAGAGAACCCCTCACTCCTCTGAGCTCTGCACTCTGCACACGCAGAGGAGAACCCTCACTCACTCTGAGCTCAGGAGAACCCTGCACATGCTGGAGAACTCTGCCCCTGAGAACCACTCACTCACTCTCCTGCACTCTGCACACACAGAGGAGAACCCCTCACTCACTCTGAGCTCTCTGCAGGCACAGAGGAGAACCCCTCACTCACTCTGAGCTCCACACTCTGCACACACAGAGGAGACCCCTCACTCACTCTGAGCTCCACACTCTGCACACGCAGAGGAGAACCCCTCACTCACTCTGAGCTCTGCACTCTGCACTGCACAGAGGAGAACCCCTCACTCACTCTGAGCTCCACACTCTGCACACACAGAGGAGAACCCCTCACTCACTCTGAGCTCCTGCACTCTGCACACGCAGAGGAGAACCCCTCACTCACTCTGAGCTCTGCTCTGCACACAGAGGAGAACCCCTCACTCACTCTGAGCTCCACACTCTGCACACAGAGGAGAACCCCTCACTCACTCCTGAGCTCTGCACTCTGCACACGCAGAGGAGAACCCCCCTCACTCCTCTGAGCTCCTGCACTCTGCACACACAGAGGAGAACCCCTCACTCACTCTGAGCTCTGCCTCTGCAGACACACAGAGGAGAACCCTCTGCACTCTGAGAACCCCTCCTCACTCTGCACACGCAGAGGAGAACCCCTCACTCACTCTGAGCTCCGCACTCTGCACACGCAGTGGAGAACCCAGCTCACTCTGAACCCCTCTGCACTCTGCACGCACGCAGTGGAGAACCCCTCACCTCACTGGAGCTCTGCACTCTGCACACGCAGAGGAGAACCCCTCACTCACTCTGAGCTCCACACTCTGCACACAGAGGAGAACCCCTCACTCACTCTGAGCTCTGCACTCTGCACACGCAGAGGAGAACCCCTCACTCACTCTGAGCTCTGCACTCTGCACATGCAGAGAGAGAACCCCTCACTCACTCTGAGCTCTGCACTCTGCACACGCAGAGGAGAACCCCTCACTCACTCTGAGCTCCGCACTCTGCACTCAGTGGAGAACCCCTCACTCCTCTGAGCTCCGCACTCTGCACACGCAGAGGAGAACCCCTCACTCACTCTGAGCTCCGCACTCTGCACATGCAGAGGAGAACCCCTCACTCACTCTGAGCTCCACACTCTGCACACACAGAGGAGAACCCTCACTCACTCTGAGCTCGCACACTGCACACGCAGAGAGAACCCCTCACTCACTCTGGGCTCCCACACTCTGCACACGCAGAGGAGAACCCCTCACTCACTCTGAGCTCAGCACACTCCCGCACTCTGCACACCAGAGGAGAACCCTCACTACTCTGGAGCTCTGCACAGAGGACCCCTCACTCACTCTGAGAGGAGAACCCCTCACTCACCTCTGAGCTCCTCACTCTGCACTCCCCAGAGGAGAACCCCCTCACTCACTCTGAGCTCCGCTCTGCACACGCAGGAGAACCCCTCACTCACTCTGAGCTCCACCTCTGCACACGCAGAGGAGACCCCTCACTCACTCTGAGCTCAAAACACTCTGCACACGCAGAGAGAACCCCTCACTCACTCTGAGCTCACACTCTGCACACGCAGAGGAGAACCCTCACTCACTCTGAGCTCTGCACTTGCACACGCAGAGGAGAACCCCTCACTCACTCTGAGCTCCACACGAGAGGAGACTCTGCACCTCTGCACGCAGAGGAGAACCCTCACTCACTCTGAGCTCCACACTCTGCAACAGAGGAGGAACCCCTCACTCACTCTGGAGCTCCACACTCTGCACACGCAGAGGAGAACCCCTCACTCACTCTGAGCTCCGCACTCTGCACACGCAGAGGAGAACCCCTCACTCACTCTGAGCTCCTGCACACTCTGCACACGCAGAGGAGAACCCCTCACTCACTCTGAGCTCCACTCTGCACACGCAGAGGAGAACCCTCACTCACTGAGCTCCTGCACTCTGCACACACAGAGGAGAACCCCTCACTCACTTGGAGCTCCGCTCTGCACACGCAGAGGAGAACCCCTCCTCACTCTGAGCTCACGCAGTGGAGGACCCCTCCTCCTCACTCTGCTCACACACAGAGGAGAACCCCTCACTCACTCTGAGCTCCACACTCTGCACACGCAGAGGAGAACCCCTCACTCACTCTGAGCTCTGCACTCTGCACACGCAGAGGAGAACCCCTCACTCACTCTGAGCTCCACACTCTGCACACACAGAGGATAACCCCTCACTCACTCTGGGAGAACACCTCACTCACTCTGCACACGCAGAGGAGAACCCCTCACTCACTCTGAGCTCCACACTCTGCACACACAGAGGAGAACCCCTCACTCACTCTGAGCTCCACACTCTGCACACGCAGAGGATAACCCTCACTCACTCTGAGCTCTGCACTCTGCACACAGAGGAGAACCCCTCACTCACTCTGAGCTCCGCACTCTGCCCACACAGGAGAACCCCTCACTCACTCTGAGCTCTGCACTCTGCACACACAGAGGAGAACCCCTCACTCACTCTGAGCTCAGCACCTGCACACGCAGAGGAGAACCCTCACTCACTCTGAGCTCCACACTCTGCACACACAGAGGAGAACCCCTCACTCCTCTGAGCTCTCTGCACACGAGAGAACTCTGCACACGCAGAGGAGACCCCTCCCTCACTCTGAGCTCCACCTCTGCACACACAGAGGAGAACCCCCCTCACTGAGCTCCACTCTGCACACAGAGAGGAGACCCTCACTCACTCTGAGCTCTGCACTCTGCACACGCAGAGGAGAACCCCTCACTCACTCTGAGCTCGCCACTCTGCACACAGAGGAGACCCCCCTCACTCACTCTGAGCTCTGCACTCCCTGCAGCAGGAGAACCCTCACTCACTCTGAGCTCTGCACTCTGCACACGCAGAGGAGAACCCCTCACTCACTCTGAGCTTTGCACTCTGCACACGCAGAGGAGAACCCTCACTCACTCTGAGCTCCACTCTGCACACACAGAGAGAACCCCTCACTCACTCTGAGCTCCACACTCTGCACACGCAGAGGAGAACCCCTCACTCACTCTGAGCTCTGCACTCTGCACATGCAGAGAGAACCCCTCACTCACTCTGGAGCTCTGCACTCTGCACACACAGAGGAGAACCCCTCACTCACTCTGAGCTCCACACTCTGCACACGCAGAGGAGAACCCCTCACTCACTCTGAGCTCCGCACTGCACACGAGAGGAGAACCCTCACTCACTCTGAGCTCACTCTGCACACACAGAGAGGAGAACCCTCACTCACTCTGAGCCCCTCACACTCTGCACACGCAGAGGAGAACCCCTCACTCACTCTCACACTCTGCACACGCAGTGGAGAACCCTCACTCACTCTGAGCTCCTGCACTCTGCACATGCAGAGGAGAACCCCTCACTCACTCTGAGCTCTGCACTCTGCTCTGCAGGAGAACACACACAGAGGAGAACCCCTCACTCACTTTGAGCTCACTCTGCACACACAGAGGAGAACCCCTCACTCACTCTGAGCTCGCACTCTGCACACACAGAGGAGAACCCCTCACTCACTCTGAGCTCCGCACACACAGAGGGAGAACCCTCAGTCACTCTGCAACACTCTGCAGAGGAGAACCCCTCACTCACTCTGAGCTGTGCACTCTGCACACGCAGAGGAGAACCCCTCCTCACTCTGGAGCTCTGCACTCTGCACACGCAGGGAGAACCCCTCACTCACTCTGAGCTCCCACACTGCACACGCAGAGGAGAACCCTCACTCACTCTGGCTCTGCACTCTGCACACGCAGAGGAGAACCCTCACTCACTCTGAGCTCAAACACTCTGCACACGCAGAGGAGAACCCCTCACTCACTCTGAGCTCCACACTCTGCACACACAGAGGAGAACCCCTCACTCACTCTGAGCTCTGCACTCTGCACACGCAGAGGA
Organism: Huso huso; assembly: GCA_036884735.1. NCBI lineage: Eukaryota > Metazoa > Chordata > Actinopteri > Acipenseriformes > Acipenseridae > Huso > Huso huso. The sequence continues at coordinate 7,591,861 of CM072681.1, read as the reverse complement.
GAACTCCCTGGGCTCCTCACTCTGCACACGGAGGAGAACCCCTCACTCACTCTGGCTCCGCACTCTGCACACAGTGGAGAACCCCTCACCTCACTCTCTGAGCTCAACACTCTGCACACACAGAGGAGAACCCCCCTCACTCACTCTGAGCTCCACACTCTGCACATGCAGAGGAGAACCCCTCACTCACTCTGAGCTGTGCACTCTGCACACACACGCAGGAGAACCCCTCACTCACTCTGGAGCTCTGCACTCTCTGCACACACAGAGGAGAACCCCTCACTCACTCTTGAGCTCCCACTCTGCACACGCAGAGAGAACCCTCACTCACTGAGCTTCCTCTGCACACGCAGAGGAGAACCCCTCACTCACTCTGAGCTCCAGCACACTGCACAGAGGAGACCCCTCCACTCACTCTGGAGCCCCTCCACACTCTGCACACGGGAGAGAACCCTCACTCACTCTGAGCTCTGCACTCTGCAGCACGCAGAGGAGAACCCCTCACTCACTCTGAGCTCCGCACTCTGCACACGCAGAGGAGAACCCCCCTCACTCTGAGCTCTGCACTCTGCACACCCAGAAGACCCCTCACTCACTCTGAGCTCTGCACTCTGCAGAGGAGAACCCCTCACCACTCTGAGCTCCACACTCTGCACACACAGAGGAGAACCCCTCACTCACTCTGAGCTCCACACTCTGCACACACAGAGGAGAACCCCCCCTCTGAGCTCACTCTGCACACTGGGAGAACCCCTCACTCCTCTGAGCTCCCACTCTGCACACAGAGGAGAACCCCTCACTCACTCTGAGCTCCTGCACACGCAGAGGAGAACCCCTCACTCACTCTGAGCTCCACACCTGCACACACAGAGGAGAACCCCCTCACTCACTCTGAGTCTGGAGGAGGAGAACCCCACTCACTCTGAGGAGAACCTGCACTCACTCTGACCCCTCACTCACTCTGCACTCTGCACTGAGGAGAACCCCCTCACTCTGAGCTCCGCACCTGCACACGCAGAGAGACCCCTCACTCACTCTGAGCTCTGCACTCTGCACACGCAGAGGAGAACCCCTCCTCACCTGAGCTCAACACTCTGCACAAGCAGAGGAGAACCCCTCACTCACTCTGCTCTCTGCACTCTCTGCACACACAGAGGAGAACCCCTCACTCACTCTGAGCTCACACTCTGCACACACAGAGAGGAGAACCCCTCACTCACTCTGAGCTCCTGCACTCTGCACACAGGGAGAACCCCTCACTCACTCTGCTCCACACTCTGCACACACCCTCTGCACTCTGAGCAGATGCAGAGGAGAACCCCTCACTCACTCTGAGCTCTGCACTCTGCACACACAGAGAGAACCCCTCCCTGCAGCTCCGCTCTGCAGAGGAGAACCCTCACTCACTCTGAGCTCCACACTCTGCACACGCAGAGGAGAACCCCCTCACTCTGAGCTCCACCTGCAAGGAGCACAGAGGAGAACCCCTCATCCACTCTGGAGCACACCAAGGAGAACCCCTCACTCCTCCTGAGCTCCACACTCTGCACACACAGAGGAGAACCCCTCACTCTGAGCTGAGCCTCAAGAGACAGTGGAGAACCCCTCCTCCACACTCTGCACACGCAGAGGAGAACCCCTCACTCACTCTGAGCTCCTGCACTCTGCACACGCAGAGGAGAACCCCTCACTCACTCTGAGCTCACACTCTGCACACGCAGAGGAGAACCCCTCACTCACTGAGCTCACACTCTGCACACGCAGAGGAGAACCCCTCACTCACTCTGAGCTCCGACCACTGCACACAGAGGAGAACCCCTCACTCACTCTGAGCTCCGCACTCTGCACACGCACAGAGAACCCTCACTCACTCTGGGAGCACTCTGCACACCCAGGAGAACCCTCACTCACTCTGAGCTCCTGCACTCTGCACACACAGAGGAGAACCCCCCTCACTCTGAGCTCCGCAGGCTTCTGCACACAGAGAGAGAACCCTCACTCACTCTGAGCTCCGCACTCTGCACACCCAGAGGGAGAACCCCTCACTCACTCTGAGCTCCACACCTGCACACACAGAAGAGAACCCCTCACTCACTCTGAGCTCCGCTGCACACAGAGAGAGAACCCTTCACTCACTCGGAGCTCTGCACTCTGCACACCAGAGGAGAACCCCTCACTCACTCTGGGCTCCCTCACACAGGGAGAACCCCTCACTCACTCTGAGCTCACACACTGCACACGCAGAGAGGAGAACCCCTCACTCACTCTGAGCTCCGCACTCTGCACACACAGGAGGAGAACCCCTCACTCACTCTGAGCTCTGCACTCTGCACACGCAGAGGAGAACCCCTCACTCACTCTGAGCTCCGCACACGCAGAGGAGAACCCCTCACTCACTCTGAGCTCCGCACTCTGCACACGCAGAGGAGAACCCCTCACTCACTCTGAGCTCCGCACTCTGCACACGCAGAGGAGAACCCCCCTGCTCCGCTCACTCTGAGCTCCTGCACTCTGCACACACAGAGTGGAGAACCCCTCACTCACTCTGAGCCCTGCACTCCTGCAGACCCAGAGGAGAACCCTCACTCACTCTGAGCTCCACCCTGCACACGCAGAGGACCCCTCACTCACTCTGAGCTCCAGACTCCGCACACGCAGAGGAGAACCCCTCACTCAGTCTGAGCTCCGCACTCTGCACACGCAGAGGAGAACCCCTCACTCACTCTGAGCTCTGCACTCTGCACACAGAGGGAGAACCCCTCACCACTCTGAGCTCCGACTCTGCACACGCACTGCAAGCACTCCCGACAGACACAGCGACAAACAGACAGCATGAGTAGATAACTAGAGAATAAATAGATAGAAACATTTACAGTAATTCTACAAATAAATTTATGAAAACAGTTCTTACCAAGTTCCTCACGAAGGCGCTGAACAGCTAAAAAAAATGAATCAGACAGAACAGTGTGTGGTTATTTCAGCTCCAGTGCAGATTAAAATGAATCAGAACACAGAACAGTGTGAACAGTGTGTGTGGTTATTTCAGCTCCAGTGCAGATTAAAATGAATCAGACAGAACAGTGTGTGGTTATTTCAGCTCCAGTACAGATTAAAATGAATCAGACAGAAAGTGTGTGGTTATTTCAGCTCAGTACTGATTAAAATGAATCAGACAGAACAGTGTGTGGTTATTTCAGCTCCAGTACAGATTAAAATGAATCAGACAGAACAGTGTGTGGTTATTTCAGCTCCAGTACAGATTAAAATGAATCAGACAGATTAAAATGCAGTATGAAAAGCACAACCATTTAAATGAACAGGATGTCCATGTGAAAATGAATCTGCTATCTGTGAAGTATATGAAACATACAAACTAAAATTGCTACAATTTTCAACATCCTCCATAAGGAAATATTTATATTCCTAAGTCTTTGGTGTCCAAAAAAAAACTCCCAAATTTTTTTAAAATTTAAATTTGAATAGATTAATTGATTTAACCAGGAGATTTAATTTATTAATTTATTTAATCAGGTCTCGTTTACATGAGGGTCCTGAAACAATAAAATAACAATTGCAATGTATAAAAAACAATTGCAATGTACCAAACACAATAACAACAACATGTGGCTCAAACTGAATCAGCAGCACAGAGATCCAAGAATACAATCAATAAGACAGCTATCAATGTGTTAATGTGGACTGCAGGAGAGGCATTGGCAGGAGGTTCTAAGCAATTCACAAACACGATCTTTAAAACCAGAGGAAGAGTCATTTTAACATAGAGAGACAATGCATGTGTTGTTTATATTTATTATTTATAATCATTTCTAATCAGCTGGATTTCGGTCCAGGGATGTCTTTATTTATGGGTGTGGTAGTTTAAGATACTGCTGCAGAAACCTGGAATGGGTTTTCAGCATCACTTCATTAAGTGCTTTACTTACCCATAGGCTCAAACTGTCTCTCCATGGCTAGAAGAAAAACAGAACAGTCCATATTATTGTAAACCTGATTGACATGTTTAAAATGCACAGAGCTATATGAAATGCCTTATGATAATGATAAAGTTCATACCATCCATTCTTCTCCATTGGATCACCAGCAGAGGAATGGCTCCAATACTGAGAGCTAAAATAATGAAGAAAGCCACCATCCATCCAGAGACTCCTGGGAAAAAATCACCTGGAAAACAACACAGCAGCTTAACACACTGGAACACACACACCCCCCCCCAACACTGAAACACACCCCTCATAGTGAGCATTCCACACACCCCTCCCAACACTAACCACACCCCTCATAGTGAGCATTCCACACACCTCCCAACAATCCACCCCTTATAGTGAGCATTCCACACACCCCTCCCAACACTGAGTCACACCCCTCATAGTGAGCATTCAACACACCTCCCAACACTGAGCCACACCCCTCATAGTGAGCATTCCACACCCCTCCCAACACTGAGCCACACCCTCATAGTGAGCATTCCACACACCCCTCCCAACACTGAGCCACACCCCTCATGGTGAGCATTCCACACACCCTCCCAACACTGAGCCCACACCCCTCATGTGTTTATTGATATTGATGGTCCACTAGTTCATGTGTTTGATTCAGATATTGACCTCCACTAGTTCATGTGTTTGATTCAGATATTGGTTGGTCCACTAGTTTATGTGTTTGATTCAGATATTGGTTGGTCCACTAGTTTATGTGTTTGATTCAGATATTGACTGGTCCACTAGTTCATGTGTTTGATTCAGATATTGACTGGTCCGCTAGTTCATGTGTTTGATTCAGATATTGACTGGTCCGCTAGTTCATGTGTTTGATTCAGATATTGACTGGTCACTAGTTCATGTGTTTGATTCAGATTTGACTGGTCACCAGTTCATGTGTTTTGATTCAGATATTGACTGGTCCACTAGTTCATGTGTTTGATTCAGATGTTGACTGGTCCACTAGTTCATGTGTTTGATTCAGATATTGACTGGTCCACTAGTTTATGTGTTTGATTCAGATATTGGTTGGTCCACTAGTTTATGTGTTTTTGATTTGGTCCACTAGTTCATGTGTTTGATTCAGATATTGACTGGTCCGCTAGTTCATGTGTTTGATTCAGATATTGACTGGTCCACTAGTTCATGTGTTTGATTCAGATATTGACTGGTCACTAGTTCATGTGTTTGATTCAGATATTGACTGGTCCACTAGTTCATGTGTTTGATTCAGATATTGGTTGGTCCACTAGTTTATGTGTTTGATTCAGATATTGACTGGTCCACTAGTTCATGTGTTTGATTCAGATTGACTGGTCCGCTAGTTCATGTGTTTGATTCCACTGGTCCGCTAGTTCATGTGTTTGATTCAGATATTGACTGGTCCACTAGTTCATGTGTTTGATTCAGATATTGACTGGTCACTAGTTCATGTGTTTGATTCAGATATTGACTGGTCCACTAGTTCATGTGTTTGATTCAGATGTTGATGCCCCATCATGGTGAGTGTAATCTATGGCCAGTGTCAGTCAGGCTCAATCCACAAACATGTGATACTCACTGGATATGTGGAGTTTGGATTCCCAGTCTGGTTTGGGTGTTTTACTTCTAACCAGACAGGAGAACACGTTGGACTGCTGTTTGATTTTGATGTAGCTGCTGACACTGCGGAGCCCCTGACTGACTCTCAGCAGTGTTGTGTTGGACAGTGATGTCACATCGTTTCCATTCCTGTCTCTCCAGATCACTTCAGGTTCAGGGTCCCACCCCTCTGATCTGCACACCAGCTGGGTCTGCTCTCCTTGTGTAGAGTCCATAGAGATTGAGGGCTGGGTCCCCAGAGCTGTCAGGGAATAGAGACAGTGAGACACACACAGATAGACACACCAGCCAGGTCTGCTCTCCTTGTGTGATATGTCTTTATTATAGACTGAACTACTGTGTCACTGCTGACATATCAAATCCTGTGAGGATCCCAGCTCCCCTGTATTATATTATGAGTTACTGAGTTACTGTCCAGTCCTGTGGTATCCCAGCTCCCCTGTATTATATTATGAGTTCTGTGTCAGTACTGACATATCCCAATCCTTTGAGGATCCCAGCTCCCCTGTATTATATTATGAGTTACTGTGTCAGTGGACATATCCAGTCCTGTGTATCCCAGCTCCCCTGTATTATAATATGAGTTACTGTGTCAGTGTTGACATATCCAGTCCTGTGAGGATCCCAGCTCCCCTGTATTATATTATGAGTTACTGTGTCAGTACTGACATATCCAATCCTTGAGGATCCCAGCTCCCCTGTATTATATTATGAGTTACTGTGTCAGTGCTGACATATCCAGTCCTGTGAGGATCCCAGCTCCCCTGTATTATATTATGAGTTACTGTGTCAGTGCTGACATATCCAGTCCTGTGAGGATCCCAGCTCCCCTGTATTATATTATGAGTTACTGTGTCAGTGCTGACATATCCAGTCCTGTGGGGATCCCAGCTCCCCTGTATTATATTATGAGTTACTGTGCCCTGTGAAGGGCTCCCTCTAGCATGCCCTGGGAGGGGCTCGGGAGGCGGTCATATGTACTGTATGCACGTCACAACAGTAGGTCTACTTTGTAAGTGGCGTTTTAACATCTTTTCCCATCTGTATGAAACATACACGGTTACTTTTGAGGAACAGTTTGTACTTAAAATAAAAATAAAGTGTCAAATCACCCAAACAACAATTCCATAAAAACAAAAAAGCGTACTTTTTTTTTTTTTTTTTTTTTTACTGTACTGGTGATTCGAACTTTACTGTTTGTGGCACGACTGTAACCCTCTGAATACTATCCCCCATTGAACGATGCCATCTATTTATTTCACAAAGCAATTTAAGCTCAGCAGCATTCTTTTTTTAAGCAGTTAAAAAAACATTGAATATGTACAGGAGGCTGTGTGGTCCAGTGGTTAAAGAAAGGGGCTTGTAACCAGGAGGTCCCCGGTTCAAATCCCACCTCAGCCACTGACTCATTGTGTGACCCTGAGCAAGTCACTTAACCTCCTTGTGCTCTGTCTTTCGGGTGAGACGTAATTGTAAGTGACTCTGCAGCTGATGCATAGTTCATACACCCTAGTCTCTGTAAGTCGCCTTGGATAAAGGTGTCTGCTAAATAAACAAATAATAATAATAATACAGGCAAACACTTTTTTTAAATGAAAAGTAAAAAAATAAAAAATTCTGCTGTTTACAAAACCAATGCTTTAGTTCAAGTCAGCCTTCATTTATACAAAACCTGCACGTAAACAAACAAACCTCTTACTGTACTTTTTAACATTTACTGTGGTTTATAAAAGTCACTTTCGTTTTAGACTGCGTCAAGCCTTTATCAGGTTAAACAAATAAAACCGTTCCATCAAGGTAAGCCATTTGTTTTATCCATTACAATGTCTCTAATTGTCCTTCGATTAACAGTATGTGCCTCACTTAGGAGAAAACATTTGTAATGTCTTGCTGACTTGCTTTTCTTATTTTCAGATGCACACATGCAGATTTTTTCTTTTGCTCTGGTGTTAAATGTAGGGTCGATTTCGCCATGTTGTACTTTCTGTTTTGCTTTGGGAGCGGAGTGTTGATGACATCAGTTGAGCGTTCACTTAACAACAAATTAAGAAAGTGAGTCAAAAGGTAACTGCATAACTTAGTTGTTTTAATTGGCCATGATTATTTCGCTGGCGCTACAATGAGGGAAACTACAATGCTTATATTTTTACGTTTGCTTGGCTTGGGAAGCTGGTGGGTGGCGGACAGCGGGTGTGATACTCTTGGTACAAATAGCACTGTTTTTATATTGGTGACATTTGTTCAGAGAGAATAGCTGGTGGTATGCGAGGATGGATGGCGTTATAATCTTGGGACAACAGTATTTACATTATTAAGTAAAGGTTACTGAGCATATCAGAGAATGAGGGTATAGGGGGAGTCTGTGTTTCTGTTCAGATTCCTGACAGCATGTCACACTAACATCTTTGTATCTTGGTAATTCGTATTCTATACTGTTCTGTAAAGACTGTTGGCATATGTCATGGACATCACTTTTCAGCATACTGAAAGTCTAGATTATCTAGATTACCCAGTCGTGGGTAGTTTTGTAATGAAGAGACAGCTGGTAATACATTAGTAGTGGGTTCAACTTGTGTATCAAACATTACTGACCTGCGACTATCACTTCAGTCAGTCCTTCTTCACTGACTTCCATCATGAGCATAGCAGGTATAGATGCCTCTATCAGAGGGCGGATGTTTCTCAGTTTCAGAGATATGCCTCTCTGCAGTGCAGAAGGGAGAGAGAGCAGTGCGGTCCCGGTAAGCTCTGTCCTGTGCTCCTAGAATATTCTTTTGAAACGATATAAATGGACTGGTTTTTCAAATGCATCCCTGAACCACCTCACTTCCATGTCCACAGCACTGACTCTGGGTGAAATGTGACAGGGCAGGATGACATCATCACCAGGATCAGCAATGACAGGCTGATCAGAGCCAACGACAGTCCATGCATCTGAGAAAGAAAAGACGAGGTAAAGCATTTGCAAACAAATAGGCCATTTCTCAAAACCGTAGAAATATTAGAATATTAGAAATAGTTGAGAGCTATAAGCTAAGTTCTGTGAGCTCATACATCGATGCAGGCAGCTATATACAGGGCCCTGGAAATAAGAGGGAGCATCTCAATGGATCAGTTTCATTTCTACAGTCCCTCTCACCTTGTGTAGAAACAGCTGGAAGCAAACTCAAGACAATGAGACAGGTCCTCCCCAGGAATCTCATCTTCATTTCCCTGAAAAACAACAATGATAAAGATCTCTTAGTTAAGAGAACTAACCGATTATTAATATCAGGGATCACATTCATCGGGATGGTTCTTATCTGAATGTTCAGCTGCCTTCAAAACTGCTTTGGTTAAGCCTTTACTCAAAAAATCCAACTTGGATTGTAATTTTAGACCCTTTTCTAACCTGCTATTCTTAGCTAATGTTCTTGGGAGAAGGTAGTAGCCAATCCACTCCCACAGATTTCTGGATTGTAGCAATTTTCTTGAGAAGGTAGTAGCTGATCCTCCAACAGATTTCTGAATTGTAGCAATGTTCTTGGGAAGGTAGTAGCTGATCCCTCCAACAGATTTCTGGATTGTAGCAATGTTCTTGGGTGAAGGTAGCAGTCGATCCACTCCACAGATTTCTACCATCTTAGCAATGTTCTTGTGAGGTAGTAGCTGATCCACTGGTATTACTCCCTGGTAATACCATCTTGAGCTCACCAGCATTCTGTCCCACACTGAACCAGCCAGCATTATATTACACACTGAACCAGCCAGTATTTAATACACACTGAACCCTCAGTATTATATTACACACTGAACCAGCCAGTATTCTGTACACACTGAAACAGTCAGCATTCTACACTGAACCACAGTGTTGAACCACACTGAACCAGCCAGTATTCTATTACACACTGAACCAGCCAGTATTGTACACACTGAACCATATATTCATTACACACTGGTGAGATCATTGGTAAACAGGGGCAGCAGTGTTATATTACACAGAACCTCTGGACTCTTGACTGAACCACTCAGTTCAATTCCCGGGGACACTGCTTCTGTACCCTTGAACAAGGTACTTTACCTGAACCAGCCAGTATTGTAAAACCCAACTGAATAAATGGGTATTGTACATGTAAAATAGCATGATATCTTGAACCAGCCTATTAAGTCACCCTGGATAAGGGTATTTGTCATTTATAAATAAAAAATAATAATAAAAAATAAACACAGTGTGACTCTTCACATCTTCACTGTTATGCTGAGGACACACTGCTGTGTATGTGTCTATGAAACCTGGTGACATCGCTGCTATTTCAACCTACTAGTAAGGCTGAAATCAGAAGTTGGATGTCTCAAAATGTCTGGCTATTGAGATCCAGTTATGTCCAATACATTATCCTCCATCAGGTAAGGAGAATAAGGGTTTGTACTGGGGAATACTACCCCGGGAAAAAATGGTGGAAAAATGGCTTATTGGCAATGTATTTGTTTGCATGGAGAATGAGGCTGGAATATCACTCTCAGTGTTGATTGAACTGATAGTGTGATGTGGTACCGGCCCTACAGTAATGAATCTCATTAAGTGTTAATGACAGAGGTGGAGGTTCTTAACTGGCAGATAATGGCCTGTGGGGAGGTTCAGGGGGTTCACAGTCAACTCACCCCAAAACAAGGTCTGCTTAAGCACTGTCGGACGCAAGTGAAATCAGATGCTTCGCGGTCCTCTCGCCCAAACTGTGTGACATCTCTTACACAATAAAAGACACCCTTCATACTATGTATTAACTTATATAATAATAATAATAATAATAATAATAATAATAATAATAATTTTGTATAAGATAAAGCCACACGTTGATTCGCGTCCTCATATCTCAATTGCGGTTTGCTTAGATAGTGTTTTAAATATAGGAGCTGTATCCATCACGTTTTAAATCCTTGTATAACAGGTGAATTGTAGGCTACTGCACACGACTACTACTGCTGATAATAACAATAACAGTAACAATAATATATGTTGTGTTTTATATAAAATAAAGCAATTGGCTTTTGAATGTCAAAATACTGTAAAACCGCCTGATGCAAATTTGGGACAGTTCAGGATTTTCAACTCACACCCCAGTTACAGTGAGCCATCTGCAGTGAACTGTACATCTTCAGTGAACTGAGTCCTGAGGGACTGTCTTCATGAATGTACAGGGTGTTCATAATTCACTCAGTAGAGACTGTGAGTCCTGAGGGACTGTAGGCATCTTTAGTGAACTGTACAGGGTGTTCATAATTCACTGAGTTGAGACTGTGAGTCCTGAGGGACTGTAGGCATCTTCAGTGAACTGTACAGGGTGTTCATAATTCACTCAGTAGAGACTGTGAGTCCTGAGGGACTGTAGGCATCTTCAGTGAACTGTACAGGGTGGAACACACAGTGTTCACAATGCAGTTTGCAAGTGCACTCGGTTAGTTTATATGGTCTGTGAACCGGATGTTTACAATATCCTGCAGGGTATCTTGAAAGATGGCAGCTGTTGAAGTATTGCTCCAGTTTTTAACAGCATGTTTCAGATTCTTGCATATTGCTGTGGAGGGAAGCAGGGGAACGTGGGGAGCTCTTTGCTAATTTAATGAATACATGTGTTGAATGTCTGCAGTAGGAGAGAGTGCAGTATTCAGGTACATAATTCTGCTCTGTTCTCCTACTGTAGGCATTGAACAAAGTAATTTGAGAAAAGACTGAATATATTTGACTATTTTTGTGAGTTTTGTCCAATTCGGCATAGATTTTGGTGTCTGACCAAATGCTTATCAGAGCTTTAGTTTCTCGCACTGTTCATGTAATTTATGGTTACCAGATTCGCAGTCTTTTTTCTCTTCAATTCACTGACACCGTACCGACTATGAAGCCACTAATAAATAAAATAATAAAAACTTAATAGTTTACAAATTAAACATTGGGGGCCCTATTTAGCAACGTTCACAAACCTCTAAGTCAATCACAAAACACTTTTGCAGACAGTTAGCGCACCAGAATCAGGCGCACGTGTGGGCAAACCGTTTTATTACCAATTTAGCAACCGTGATTTAGTGCCCACCCGGCCAGTCAGCGATAGTGCTGGACATGGGCTGAACTTTAGGGGCGTGTCCTCATTTACATACAAATGTAGCGACTTAGCAAACTATCAGCAGTGCTAGCATTTGCGTTTCAATTGACATGTGAAAACCAGGTCTAAACTGTGTGCACAATACATGGGTCGAGTATAAATAGAGATGAAACTACCAACGAAGCAGGTAAAGAAAAGAGAGAGAGAAAAAAGAGAATAAAAGAAGCACTGGATTCCTACGTGGTCAGAAGAGGAGGAGGAGGAGGAGGAGGAGACATCCCCAAATATTTAGAAGTCATATTAAACTATAGATGTAACTGCAGTGTCAGTAAAGCAGGCAGGAGAATTCATCCATTTCTCACGAGCTGCAACAAAATACAAAGCAGGGTTTTCTTGGGGGGTATGGGTTTACTGGTGTCCTGGGAGCCATCGATTGCACTCATGTGCAGCTACGTGCACCAACACAGAATAGGCACCTCTACATAAATCATAAGGGGACCTATTCTGACCTAAGTAGTGTGTGATGCCAACAACTACAACACAAATGTGTATGCAAACCATCCTGGCGCCACTCAAGACTCGTTTATCCTCACTAATTCACAGGTGGCAGCTGCGTTTATATACGCTACCAATGTGATTCCGATGTTTGGATGTCTCTGGGGGAACACTACAGCACACTCCTCAGAAGGGTAGTAATATCACCCCAGCTTGTTGTGTTTTAAGTAATATATCTCTCCGTAATGGATGTTGAACTTACAGAGGAAAGATTACAGGGCTTGAGGAAGCAGATGCTGAATTTGAAGCCCCAGTGGTGGAGGCTGCAGATGCTGAACTTGAAGCCCCAGTGATGGAGGCTGCAGATGCTGAACTTGAAGCCCCAGTGGTGGAGGCTGCAGATGCTGAACTTGAAGCCCCAGTGGTGGAGGCTGCAGATGCTGAAATTGAAGCCCCAGTGGTGGAGGCTGCAGATGCTGAACTTGAAGCTACAGTGGTGGAGGCTGCAGATGCTGAACTTGAAGCCCCAGTGGTGGAGGCTGCAGATGCTGAACTTGAAGCCTCAGTGGTGGAGGCAGCAGATGCTGAACTTGAAGCCCCAGTGGTGGAGGCTGCAGATGCTGAACTTGAAGCCTCAGCGGTGGAGGCAGCAGATGCTGAACTTGAAACCCCAGTGGTGGAGGCTGCAGATGCTGAACTTGAAGCCTCAGTGGTGGAGGCTGCAGATGCTGAACTTGAAGCCCCAGTGGTGTAGGCTGCAGATGCTGAACTTGAAGCCCCAGCAGTGGAGGCTGCAGATGCTGAACTGAAGCCCTCAGCGGTGGAGGCTGCAGATGCTGAACTTGAAGCCCCAGTGGTGGAGGCTGCAGATGCAGAACTTGAAGCCTCAGTGGTGGAGGCTGCAGATGCTGAACTTGCTTCCCCCAGTGGTGGAGGCTGCAGATGCTGCAAGTGCCAAGCAGGTCAGACAAAGCCTTATAGACAGGGGTTCACAAAACTCGCATGCAGACCAAAAAATATAAAATGAGTTATTGTTTATTGTGTCAGTATATTGTTTAACAGGAAAGCATTGATAATAAAGCGACGTTTCTCACGGTTCGAAGGTGAGCTATACATGCCTAACTTAAGGAAAACTCCGGATTCTAAATTTTTCAACCCCCTCCTCCCCCCTTCCGTCGCTCGCTCACTCACTCACTCAGCAAGTGAAACAGAAAAATATTTATGTAACTTAATTTTGATTATAGATTCCTTTTTTATTTCTTCAGTATTCACTCTCCCAGTCCAGGCTGTAGCCTTGCTTAACGGGCTTGGTCATCCTTCTCACTTGGGCTGCTGGATATTTTACATTATTTTGACCTTTGTCTTCTTCCTTCTTTTTTTTTGTTTCAAAATGCCCTCCATTCGCTATCGCAGGTGCACAAATGCTCTCAAAGGGAATGTTGAATCCTTATTGGTTGTAACCTTACTCCCCCCACTGTGCTTTGATTGGCTGGGCGCATGATTTGCTATTTGATGTACATTAGCCCACGCATGAGACCCGACTGCTAAATCACATTTCATGTGCTTTCACGGTGGTTCGCTAGTGTTGTCATTTTTGTCCTAGCGATAGTGGCTGCACACATATTTGCTAAATAGGGCCCTGAGTGTATTATTCACACAGTTTCCTTCAATGTTAATCTCCACAGTGTGCAGCAGAGATGGCTTTTTACTGTTGAGATATCTGCCGATTCCTGTCCAGTAATTCATACTGTTGAGAAAATAAGAAGGTAATAACACACAACACTGCCTTACTGTATTTCTCAACACAAAACCCTTCCTGGGTGGCTGAAACACTCAGCGTCACTTACACTTATAAAACATCCACACTGTATACAAGCATTGACCAGACCAGAATGTAGGTTTGTACTGAAATATTTACACACGCATGTGTGCTAGCCAATCAAGAGACAGATGCCTTCATATACTGACACAGCCTGATACTCTTGCATCACCACACCCTTATCCACTGTGTGCACAAGCAAACAGAGGGACAGATGGCTTCATATACTGACACAGTCTGATACTCTTGAATCACCACACCCTTATCCACTGTGTGCACAAGCAAACAGAGGGACAGATGCCTTCATATACTGACACAGTGTGATACTCTTTAGCATGTGCTCCATCATGTCCAGTTTCATCACAGTGAATCAGTGCTCCTCAGAGACAGTGCATGTAAACACTTGGATGGTGACAGATAAACAGGGAGCCTCCACAAGCCCCAGATTCTGATCCTCTTGATTTCTGATAAAGAAGGACCTTTTTAGGGACCAGTGTGACAGACAGACAGACAGACAGAAAAACAGCCTCCATCTGCTGAGATATTATGATAGGATCAATAATTTGCTGTGCTAAAGAAGGTCTTCAGTGAGTTTCAACACAACAGGAAAGATGTTCTCTAGATATGCACAACTCTAAAGGTATAAATATTACATTTCTCATATATTTAGGTAGAACTACATACACTTCCTAGTGTTTTTTTTAATACACTGAAAGACAACATTCTAAATAAGTTTCTTTATTTTTATTCAGAACTCATTATTTTTGTGTTGGGAATTTCTTTGGAAACGCAGTTGTATTTCTGAAAGGAGAAACCGCCCCCTCATCAAATATGTAATCATGGAACTATATAAATACCCTCTTTCATCTACGCCCTTATCATTCATCAAACCATACAAGTACCCTCTTTCATCTAGTCCCTCATCGTTCAGTGTTTGTTTGGTCCCCTCCTCCCTCATCGTTCAGTGTTTGTTTGGTCCCCTCCTCCCTCATCGTTCAGTGTTTTTTTGTCCTCTCCTCCCTCATCGTTCAGTGTTTGTTTGGTCCCCTCCCCCCTCATCGTTCAGTGTTTGTTTGGTCCCCTCTTCCCTCATCGTTCAGTGTTTGTTTGGTCCCCTCCTACCCTGCCATCTCCTTGCACCGTAACTTGTCCAGGGGGAAGGTGGCCTCGGGTGCTGCTTGTCCTGCCCGCTGGCATTAGTTTAATCTAACTCATATATTTAATGTATTATAGTTTTGCTAGCACAGGGGCGGCTAGCGAGCTCCAATGGGCAAGACCATGGACCAAATTCAAATAACAATGTAATCATTTACAGGCAGGTCTGTCTGTCAATTCAATAAATCATTCATTTCATTCCATTGGTGGCTGTCTCCTTTCTGAAATACATTACACATGAAACTGACTGACAGAACATAAATAATACCAAGAAATATGAATAGATATTTACCTGTCTGTTGAACGATTGAGCTGCTCTAAGAAGGGAATAATCCTGAACACTTTCAGCAATGCTGCACTTTGTACTGTACATTGAACCAGCACTGCTAAACATACCCCACTTTATAGTGTAATAGAGCTATAAAGACTGAAACAAATATACAGGCAGTCCTAAAAGATGCACTCTGATTGCTTATTCACTTTCCATGTTAAACTGTGACAATATCAAGCACAAAGTCACACTTCTGAACTGCATCTTAAACACGGACTGCCTCATATGGGTTTATATAGAAATCATAGCAGCTTTGTAGGTGAAAAACATCATGGGCAGTGCATGGGTTTGGGTTATAGAGAGAAGCTGGTTGAAATGGCTCTCAGTGTGTGTTGCAGTGCATGGGTTAGGGTTAGGGTTATAGAGAGAAGCTGGTTGAAATGGCTGTCAGTGTGTGTTTGCAGTGCATGGGTTAGGGTTAGGGTTATAGAGAAGAAGCTGGTTGAAATGGCTCTCAGTGTGTGTTGCAGTGCATGGGTTTGGGTTAGGGTTATATCAGAGAAGCCTGGTTGAAATGGCTGTCAGTGTGTGATTTGCAGTGCATGGGTTGGGGGTTAGGGTTATATTAGAAGCCTGGTTGAAATGGCTCTCAGTGTGTGTTGCAGTGCATGGGTTAGGGTTAGGGTTATCTGAGAAATTTGGTTGAAATGGCTCTCAGTGTGTGTTGCAGTGCATGGGTTACAATGTTAGGGTTATAGAAACCAATTCTGGTTGAAAATGGCTGTCAGTGTGTGTGTTGCAGTGCATGGGTTAGGGTTAGGGTTATAGAGAGAAGCTGGTTGAAATGGCTCTCAGTGTGTGTTGCAGTGCATGGGTTAGGGTTAGGGTTATAGAGAGAAGCTGGTTGAAATGGCTCTCAGTGTGTGGAGCAGTGCATGGGTAAGGGTTAGGGTTATAGAGAGAAGCTGGTTGAAATGGCTCTCAGTGTGTGTTGCAGTGTATGGACAATGGCAGGACACAGTATTGATTCATTGCAATTGTAAGCAGAGAGCCTGTGGAGGCTGGCCTAAGGCCTGTCGGATGTAAAGTGAATCAGAGGCAAGTCCAGTCGACCCACTGCTGAATAATAATCTGAATCAGAACCAGAATTTCACTGACCTTTACCATGCTGTGGATCCCACAAGGACAGCAAGACAATTAAAGAGAAACTGTACCCCACCGTTTCAAACTCTCTGCTGCATATTATTAAAACAAAAACAATAATAATAATAATAATAATAATAATAATAATAATAACCCATCGTCTGTAGGTAAGCCAGTGTAATTTTCATATCTTCACAACATGGATTTAGCCCCATAGCATGAAAGCCACTGTATAAATGAAAGCTGTCTGAGTTCAAACAATCACTTAACTGGATTTCTGACTGTATGCTTTTTTTTAAATTAGATTGCAGTTTCCATTGTATCACCACATATGAACTGTATGGGATTACTATAGCCTACTGCAGAATAATAATAATAATAATTCAGACATTATCAAGGTTATGAAGTTTGCTGTGTATCCTCCACGCCTCTGAAGAGTAGCCAGTGTGTTTGACATACAAAGCAGCCAATAGAAATCAGGGGCGTGCCCAAAATAAATGCTGAAACCTGAAACATCACTGAAAATGGGGTTTAGTATTTCCCAAACCGAGCCAAAAGTGTAACATTTTCTCATTTAGTTTTGGATTTACATGTTTACATTAACATCATTGTATTTAGGCTACAAGCTCTATAGCTGCTCAGCCAATAGGAGTGGAGAGGAGGGGCGGAGACAGCAGTGATTCTGTCTTTGCTCAATGAGAGAGGCAAGCAGATTGACAGAGTGCTCAGAGTTATTCAGCTCTA
>CM072681.1:7455172-7574057 GCA_036884735.1 Huso huso | reverse complement strand
GCTCAATCACGGCTCACAGTTAAATAGGAAAGTAAAGAGAATGCTGCTGTTGATGGAGTTGAATTTGCAGTAATTGTGTGCATTTATACTGCAGAATGTGAGTGAAGGAAAGCAGTGCGGTGTCAATGAAATATTGGTTCCCTTGAAATATTTTTGTGTGCCCCCCACCCCACATGCGTGTGTGTGTGTGTGTGTGTGTGTGTGTGTGTGTGTGTGTGTGTGTGTGTGTGTGTCCTATTTCTCTGTAATTCTGCATGTATAATGCTTGTGAATGTAGGAATGCTTGCAGGCTGTTCTCATGTATTGTGCAGGGAGACTGGACCTGTCCGAGGGGACTGGGGTTACAAGTTTAGGGTTAGGGTTCAGTTGAAAGAACAGCGATATAGACTTCTATGCAAGAAAGGGCGGCTGTTACACAAAAATATAAGGGGAACAAATATTTGAAAGGCAAAAATATTGGTTCCTGGGAACAGATATAATGTGACACCAGTACAAAACAAGTCCTGGACACAAAATCCATCACAAAATAAACCCTTCTTTACAGGAGGGTTTTCACCCTATCAGTCTGGCTGTCTGTCTCTATGTATGTCTATATATCTCTGTGTGTTTGTGTGTGTGTCTGTCTCTGTGTTACTGATTGGTTTATTATTTTTCTTCTGTGATTAACTGAGTTATTTTTTTCTTCGACTGGATCCACTGGATCTTACTTTTTTTTTGTAAAATCTCCCGGATGTTTTAAATACAAGGTGAACATATTTATCATGTATGCTGAATAAAATGACAATTTAAACACATCTGATTTCTAAAATCTGACTTGTGTTTTTTGAGGAGGAGGTGGGGATATGTAAACTAACTGGAGTGTGTACAGGGCCTGCAATCCTCCACAGATCCCCACTCTGAGTTTCAAACAAAGTAGAGATATCATCCATTACTATTAAACAGGCAAGCTTAGACATACTAAAAAATCCCCTCTTACCAGCGGTGTGGATCTGTGGTGCAGCCCCAGCTGTCTCCCCTCTCCCCTCCCCTCCCCTCTCTCACTCAGCGGTGTGGATCTGTAGTACAGCCCCAGCTGTCTCCCCCTCCCTCCCCCTCCCCTCCCTCTCTCCTCAGCGGTGTGGATCTCTAGTGGAGCCCCAGCTGTCTCTCCCCTCCCTCTCTCCCCAGCGGTGTGGATCTGTAGTGGAGCCCCCAGCTGTCTCCCCTCCCTTCTCTCTCTCCTGGGGTGTGGATCTGTAGTACAGCCCAGCTGTCTCCCCCTCCCCTCCCTCTCCCCTCCTCTCTTCACCAGCGGTGTGGATCTGTGGTGCAGCCCCAGCTGTCTCCCCTCCCCCTCTCTCCCCAATGGGTGTGGATCTGTGGTGCAGCCCCAGCTGTCCCTCCCCCTCCTCCTCTCCCCTCCCTCTCCTCTCTCCGGTGTGGATCTGGTGCAGCCCCCCAGCTGTCTCCCCCCTCCCTCTGTCCCCCTCCCCTCCCCTCTCTCTCCTCTGATTGTGGATCTGTAGTACAGCCCCAGCTGTCTCCCCTCCCCTCTCTCCCCAGCAGTGTGGATCTGTAGTACAGCCCCAGCTGTCTCCCCCTCCCCTCTCTCCTCAGTGGTGTGGATCTGTAGTACACCCCAGCTGTCTCCCCTCCCCTCTCTCCCCTCTCCTCGGTGTGGATCTGTGGTGCAGCCCCAGCTGTCTCCCCTCAGTCACTCTCCCCTCCCCCCGGTGTGGATCTGTGTAGTACAGCCCCCCAGCTGTCTCCCCCCTCCCTCTCTCACCAGCGGTGTGGATCTCTGTGGGTACAGCCCCAGCTGTCTCCCCCCCCCCCTTCCTCTCCCTCCCCTCTCTCCTCAGCGGTGTGGATCTGTAGTGCAGCCCCAGCTGTCTCTCCCCCCTCCCTCTCCCCCCTCCTCTCTCACCTCTCCTGGTGTGGATCTGTGGTGCAGCTCCCAGCTGTCTCCCCTCCCTCCCTCTCACCCTCCCTCTCTCCTCAGGGTGTGGTGTACAGCCCCCCAGCTGTCTCCCACCTCCTCTCTCCCCAGCGGTGTGGATCTGCCAGTGCATTTGGCTGTCTCCCCCTCCTCCCTCTCCCCTCCCTCCTCAGGGTGTGGATCTCAGTACAGCCCCGGCTGTCCCCCCCTCCCCCTCCCCCTCCCCTCTCTCTCCAGCGGTGAGGATCTGTAGTGCAGCCTCGGCTGTCTCCCCCCCTCCCTCTCCCCTCCCTCTCTCTCGGTGGTGTGGATCTGTGGTACAGCCCAGCTGTCTCCTCCTCCTCTCTCTCCCCTCCCTCTCTCCTCAGCGGTGTGGATCTGTGGTACAGCCCCGGCTGTCTCCCCTCCCCTCTCTCCCCAGCGGTGTGGATCAGTGGTGCAGCCCCAGCTGTCTCCCTTCCCTCTCTCCCCTCCCCTCTCTCCTCAGCTTGGTGTGGATCTGTGGTACAGCCCAGCTGTCTCCCCCTCCCCTCTCTCCCAAGCGGTGTGGATCAGTAGTGCAGCCCCAGCTGTCTCCCCTCCCCTCTCTCCCCCGGTGTGGATCTGTAGTGCAGCCCCAGCTGTCTCCCCTCCCTCTCGCCCCAGCTCAGTGGATCTGTAGTGCAGCCCCAGCTTTCTCCCCTCCCCTCTCTCCTCAGTGGTGTGGATCTGTGGTACAGCCCCAGCTATCTCCCCCTCCCTCTCCCCATCCCTCTGCCTCAGCCCGGTGTGGATCTGTAGAACAGCCCCAGCTGTCTCCCCCCTCCTCTCTCCCCATCCCTCTCTCCACCAGCCCGGTGTGGATCTGTAGTGCAGCCCCAGCTGTCTCCCCTCCCTCCCTCCCCCCCCTCTCTCCTCAGTGGCCGGTGTGGATCTGTAGTGCAGCCCCAGCTGTCTCCCCTCCCCTCTCTCCCCAGGCGGTGTGGATCTGTAGTGCAGCCCCAGCTGTCTCCCCTCCCCTCTAGCCCCAGCAGATTGGATCTGTGGTGCAGCCCCAGCTGTCTCCCCTCCCCCTCTCTCCTCATGGTGGTGTGGATCTGTAGTACAGCCCCGGCTGTCTCCCCTCCCCTCTCCCCATCCCCTCTCCTTGGCGGTGTGGATCTGTAGTACAGCCCCAGCTGTCTCACCTCCCCTCTCTCCCCAGCGGTGTGGATCTGTAGTACAGCCCCAGCTGTCCCCCCCCTCCCCTCTCCTCAGCGGGTGTGGATCTGTGGTACAGCCCCAGCTGTCTCCACCTCCATCTCTCCCCAGCGGTGTGGATCTGTGGTGCAGCCCCAGCTGTCTCCCCCCCTCCCTCCCCTCCCTCTCTCCTCAGTGGTGTGGATCTGTAGTACAGCCCCAGCTGTCTCCCCTCCCCTCTCTCCCCAGCCGGTGTGGATCTGTAGTACAGCCCCAGCTGTCCCCACCTCCCCCCCTCCCTCTCTCACCAGCCGTGTGGATCTGTGGTGCAGCCCCAGCTGTCTCCCCCTCTCCCCTCCCTCTCCTCACCAACCGGTGTGGATCTGTGGTGCAGCCCCAGCTGTCTCCCCCTCCCTCCCCCTCTCCCCTCAGGGTGTGGATCTGTGGTATAGCCCCAGCTGTCTCCCCTCCCTCTCTCCCCAGGGGTGTGGATCTGTAGTGCAGCCCCAGCTGTCTCCCCTCCCTCCCTCTCTCCTCAGCGGTGTGGATCTGTAGTACAGCCCCAGCTGTCTGCCTCTCCCCTCTCTCCTCAGCAGTGTGGATCTGTAGTGCAGCCCCAGCTGTCTCCCCTCCCTCCCTCTCTCCTCAGCAGTGTGGATCTGTAGTACAGCCCCCCAGCTGTCTCCCCCTCCCTCCCTCTCTCCTCAGCAGTGTGGATCTGTAGTACAGCCCCAGCTGTCTCCCCCTCCCCTCTCTCCCCAGCGGTGTTGATCTGCAGTGCAGCCCCAGCTGTCTCCCCTCCTCCCTCTCCCCAGCCGGTGTGGACCTGTAGTACAGCCCCCCCTGGCTCCCCCCCCTCCCTCTCTCCCCGGTGGTGTGGATCTGTAGTACAGCCCCAGCTGTCTCCCCCCTCCCTCCCCTCCCGTCCCTCTCTCCTCAGCCGGTGTGGATCTGTAGTACAGCCCCAGCTGTCTCCACCTCCCATCTCTCCTCAGCGAGCGGTGTGGATCTGTAGTGCAGCCCCAGCTGTCTCCCCTCCCTCCCTCTCCCCTCCCTCTCTCACCAGCGGTTGTGGATCTGTAGTGCAGCCTCAGCTGTCTCCCCCCTCCCTCCTCCCCTCCTCTCTCCTCCTCAGCGGTGTGGATCTGTGGTACAGCCCCAGCTGTCTCCCCTCCCTCTCTCCCCTCTCGGTGTGGATCTGTGGTGCAGCCCCAGCTGCTGTCTCCCCCCCTCCCCTCTCTCCTCCTCAGCGGTGTGGATCTGGTGCAGCCCCAGCTGTCTGCCTCTCCCTCTCTCCTCAGCAGTGTGGATCTGTGGTACAGCCCCAGCTGTCTCCCCCGCCCCCCCCTCCCCTCTCTCCTCAGCGGTGTGGATCTGTAGTTCAGCCCCAGCTGTCTCCCCCTCCCTCCCTCTCTCCTCAGCGGTGTGGATCTGTAGTACAGCCCCAGCTGTCTCCCCCTCCCCTCTCTCCCCAGCGGTGTGGATCTGTAGTGCAGCTCCAGCTGTCTCCCCCCTCTCCCCTCCCTCTCCCCTTGGTGTGGACCTGTAGTACAGCCCCAGCTGTCTCCCCTCCCCTCTCCCCAGTGGTGTGGATCCTTGGTACAGCCCCAGCTGTCTCCCCTCCCCTCCCCTCCCGTCCCTCTCTCCTCAGCGGTGTGGATCTGTGGTACAGCCCCAGCTGTCTCCCCTCCCTCCCCTCGCACCAGTGGTGTGGATCTGTAGTGCAGCCCCAGCTGTCTCCCCCTCCCCTCTCTCCCCAGCGGTGTGGATCTGTAGTGCAGCCCCAGCTGTCTCCCCTCCCTCCTCTCCCCCCCTCTCTCCTCAGCGGTGTGGATCTGTAGTGCAGCCTCGGCTGTCTCCCCTCCTCCCTCTCCCCCCTCTCTCCTCCAGCGGTGTGGATCTGTGGTGCAGCCCCAGCTGTCTCCCCCCCCTCTCCCCCCGGGTGTGGATCTGTGGTGCAGCCCCGGCTGTCTCCCCTCCCTCCCTCTCCCCCCTCTCTCCTCAGGTGGGTGTGGATCTGTAGTGCAGCCTCAGCTGTCTCCCCTCCCTCCCCCCCCCTCCCTCTGGCACCAGTGGTGTGGATCTGTAGTGCAGCCCCAGCTGTCTCCCCTCCCCTCTCTCCCAGTGGTGTGGATCTGTGTACAGCCCCAGCTGTCTCCCCCTCCTCCCCTCCTCCCCTCTCCTGGTGGTGGATCTGTGGGTCAGCCCCAGCTGTCTCCCCTCCCTCTCTCCCCAGCAGTGGTGTGGATCTGTGGTGCAGCCCCAGCTGTCTCCCCTCCCTCCCTCTCCCCTCCTCTCTCCTCAGCGGTGTGGATCTGTAGTACAGCCCCAGCTGTCTCCCCTCCCTCCCCCCCCCTCCTCTCACCAGCGGTGTGGATCTGTGTAGTGCAGCCCCAGCTGTCTCCCCTCCCTCCACCTCCCCTCCCTCTCTCAGCCAGTGTGCCAGATCTGTAGTGCAGCCCCAGCTGTCTCCCCTCCCTCTCTCCCCAGCCTCGGTGTGGATCTGTGGGTGCAGCCCCAGCTGTCTCCCCTCCCTCCTCCCTCCCCAGCAGGTGGATCTGTAGTGCAGCCCCGGCTTTCTCCCCTCCCTCTCTCCTCGGTGGTGTGGATCTGTGGTACAGCCCCGGCTGTCTCCCCTCCCTCTCCCCCCCTCTGGTGGTGGGTGTGGATCTGTGTACAGCCCCAGCTGTCTCTCACCTCCCCTCTCTCCCCAGCGGGTGTGGATCTGTGGTACAGCCCCAGCTGTCTCCCCCTCCCCTCTCTCCCCCAGCGGTGTGGATCTCTAGTACAGCCCCAGCTGTCTCCCCTTACTTCCCTCTACCCCTCCCATCTCTCCTCAGCGGGGTGTGGATCTGTGGTGCAGCCCAGCTGTCTCCCCTCCCTCCCTCCCCTCCCTCTCTCCTCAGTGGTGTGGATCTGTGTAGTGCAGCCCCAGCTGTCTCCCCCTCCTCCCTCTCCCCTCCCTCTCTCCTCTCTTCGGTGTGGATCTGTAGTGCAGCCTCAGCTGTCTCCCTCCCTCCCTCCCCCCCTCTCTCCTCCTCCGGTGTGGATCTGTGGTACAGCTCCAGCTGTCTCCAACTCCCTCTCTCTCCCCAGCGGTGTGGATCTGTGGTGCAGCCCCAGCTGTCTCCCCTCCTCTCTCTCCCCTCCCTCTCTCCTCAGTGGTGTGGATCTGTGGTACAGCCCCAGCTGTCTCCCCCCCTCCTTCACCAGCGGTGTGGATCTGTAGTACAGCCCCAGCTGTCTCCCACCTCCCCCTCTCCCTCTCTCACCAGCGGGTGTGGATCTGTAGTGCAGCCCCAGCTGTCTCCCCCCTCCCTCCCTCTCCCCACGGTGTGGATCTGTAGTATAGCAGTGTCTCCCCCCCTCCCTCCTCCCCTCCCCTCTCTCCCCAGCGGTGTGGATCTGTAGTGCAGCCCCAGCTGTCTCCCCCTCCCTCCCCTCTCTCCTCAGCGGTGTGGATCTGTAGTACAGCCCCAGCTGTCTGCCTCTCCCCTCTCTCCTCAGCAGTGTGGATCTGTAGTACAGCCCCAGCTGTCTCCCCTCCCTCCTCTCCCCTCCCTCTCTCCTCAGCGGTGTGGATCTGTAGTTCAGCCCCAGCTGTCCCCCCCCTCCCTCTCTCCTCAGCAGGGTGTGGATCTGTGAGTACAGCCCCAGCTCCCCCTCCCCTCCCCTCTCTCCCCAGCGGTGTTGATCTGTAGTGCAGCCCCAGCTGTCTCCCCCCTCCCTCCCCTCTCCCCCGCGGTGTGGACCTGTAGTACAGCCCCAGCTGGCTCCCCCTCCCCTCTCTCCCCAGTGGTGTGGATCTGTAGTACAGCCCCAGCTGTCTCCCCCTCCCTCCCCCCTCCCGTCCCCTCTCTCCTCAGCGGTGTGGATCTGTGGTACAGCCCCAGCTGTCTCCCCTCCCCTCCCCTCTCTCTCACCAGTGGTGTGGATCTGTAGTGCAGCCCAGCTGTCTCCCCTCCCCCTCTCTCCCCAGCGGTGTGGATCTGTGGTGCAGCCCCAGCTGTCTCCCCTCCCTCCCTCTCCCCTCCCTCTCTCCTCAGCGGTGTGGATCTGTAGTGCAGCCTCGGCTGTCTCCCCTCCTCCCTCTCCCCCCCCTCTCTCCTCAGCGGTGTGGATCTGTGGTGCAGCCCCGGCTGTCTCCCCTCCCCTCTCTCCCCAGCGGTGTGGATCTGTGGTGCAGCCCCGGCTGTCTCCCCTCCTCCTCTCCCCTCCCTCTCTCCTCAGCGGTGTGGATCTGTGGTGCAGCCTCAGCTGTCTCCCACCCTCACCCTCCCTCCTCTCACCAGTGGTGTGGATCTGTAGTGCAGCCCCAGCTGTCTCCCCCTCCCCTCTCTCCCCAGTGGTGTGGATCTGTAGTACAGCCCCAGCTGTCTCCCCCCCCCCCTCCTCTCCCTCGGTGGTGTGGATCTGTGGGTCAGCCCCAGCTGTCTCCCCCCCCCCTCTCCCCAGTGGTGTGGATCTGTGGTGCAGCCCCAGCTGTCTCCCCTCCCTCCCTCTCCCCCTCCCTCTCTCCTCAGCGGTATGGATCTGTGGTACAGCCCCAGCTGTCTCCCCTCCCTCCCTCCCTCTCCTCTGGCCTCAGCGGTGTGGATCTGTAGTGCAGCCCCAGCCTGTCTCCCCTCCCTCCACCTCCCCCTCCCCCTCTCCTCTCTAGCAGATTGTGGATCTGTAGTGCAGCCCCAGCTGTCTCCCCCCCCTCCCCTCTCTCCCCAGCGGTGTGGATCTGTAGTGCAGCCCCAGCTGTCTCCCCCCTCTCCCCCCTCCCCAGGTGGATCTGTAGTGCAGCCCCGGCTTTCCCCCCTCCCTCCCCTCTCCTCAGTGGTGTGGATCTGTAGTACAGCCCCAGCTGTCTCCCCCCCCCCTCTCCCCATCCCTCTCACCTTTTCCCGGTGTGGATCTGTAGTAGCTGTCTCCCCCAGCTGTCTCCACCTCCCCTCTCTCCCCAGCGGTGTGGATCTGTAGTACAGCCCCAGCTGTCTCCTCCTCCTCCCCTCTCTCCCCAGCGGTGTGGATCTCTGGTACAGCCCCAGCTGTCTCCCCTTCCTTCCCTCTGCCCTCCCTCTCTCTCCTCAGCGGTGTGGATCTGTTGTGCAGCCCCAGCTGTCTCCCCTCCCTCCCTCTCCCCTCCCTCTCTCCCAGCGGTGTGGATCTGTAGTGCGGCCTCGGCTGTCTCCTCCCTCCCTCCCCTCCCCTCTCTCCTCAGCGGTTTGGATCTGTGGTACAGCCCAGCTGTCTCCCCTCCCTCCTCTCCCCCCGGTGTGGATCTGTGGTGCAGCCCCGGCTGTCTCTCCCCTCCCTCTCTCCCCTCCCTCTCTCTCAGCAGATTGTGGATCTGTGGTACGGTGTGCCCCATCTGTCTTCCCCTCCCCTCTCCCCCCAGCGGTGTGTGTCTCTGGTACAGCCCCAGCTGTCTCCCCCCTCCCTCTCCCCTCCCTCTCTCCTCAGCGTTGTGGATCTGTGGTACAGCCCCAGCTGTCTCCCCCCTCCCTCCCTCTCCCCTCCCTCTCTCCCTCCTCAGCGGTGTGGATCTGTGGTGCAGCCTCAGCTGTCTCCCCCTCCCTCCTCTCCCCTCCCTCTCTCCTCAGCGGTGTGGATCTGTGGTGCAGCCCCAGCTGTCTCCCCTCCCCTCTCCCCAGCGGGTGTGGATCTGTGGTGCAGCCCCAGCTGTCTCCCCTCCCCTCCCTCCCTCCCCTCCCTCTCTCCTCAGCGGTGTGGATCTGTGGTGCAGCCCCAGCTGTCTCCCCTCCCTCACCCTCCCTCCCTCAGCACCAGTGGTGTGGATCTGTAGTGCAGCCCCAGCTGTCTCCCCTCCTCCCTCCCCTCTCTCCCCAGTGGTGTGCATCTGTGGTACAGCCCCAGCTGTCTCCCCCCTCCCCTCCCTCTCCCCGGTGGTGTGGATCTGTGGGTCAGCCCCAGCTGTCTCCCCTCCCCCTCTCTCCCCAGTGGTGTGGATCTGTGGTGCAGCCCCAGCTGTCTCCCCTCCCTCCTCTCCCCCCTCCCCTCTCTCCTCAGCGGTGTGGATCTGTGGTACAGCCCAGCTGTCTCCCCTCCCTCCTCCTCCCTCCCTCTCACCAGCGGTGTGGATCTGTAGTGCAGCCCCAGCTGTCTCCCCTCCTCCCCTCCCCTCCCCTCTCTCCTCAGCGGTGTGGATCTGTAGTGCAGCCCCAGCTGTCTCCCCCTCCCTCTCTCCCTCTCCTCGGTGTGGATCTGTGGTGCAGCCCCAGCTGTCTCCCCCTCCCCTCTCGCCCCAGCAGAGTGGATCTGTAGTGCAGCCCCAGCTTTCTCCCCCTCCCCTCTCTCCTCAGTGGTGTGGATCTGTAGTACAGCCCCAGCTGTCTCCCCTCCCCTCTCTCCCCATCCCCTCTCGCACCAGCGGTGTGGATCTGTAGTACAGCCCCAGCTGTCTCCACCTCCCCTCTCTCCCCAGCGGTGTGGATCTGTAGTACAGCCCCAGCTGTCTCCAACTCCCCTCTCTCCCCAGCGGTGTGGATCTCTAGTACAGCCCCAGCTGTCTCCCCCCTTCCCTCTACCCCTCCCATCTCTCCTCAGCGGTGTGGATCTGTAGTGCAGCCTCAGCTGTCTCCCTCCCTCCCTCTCCCCTCCCTCTCTCCTCAGCGGTGTGGATCTGTAGTACAGCTCCAGCTGTCTCCAACTCCCCTCTCTCCCCAGCGGTGTGGATCTGTAGTGCAGCCCCAGCTGTCTCTCCCTCCCTCTCTCTCCCCCTCCCCTCTCTCCTCAGCGGTGTGGATCTGTAGTACAGCCCCAGCTGTCTTCCCCTCCCCTCTCCCCAGCAGTGTGTATCTGTAGTACAGCCCCAGCTGTCTCCCCCTCCCTCTCCCCCTCCCCTCCTCTCCTCAGCGGTGTGGATCTGTGGTACAACCCCAGCTGTCTCCCCTCCCTCCCTTTCCCCTCCCTCTCCTCTCCGGTGTGGATCTGTGGTACAGCCCCAGCTGTCTCCCCTCCCCTCTCTCCCCAGCGGTGTGGATCTGTGGTACAGCCCCAGCTGTCTCCCCTCCCTCCTTTTCCCCTCCCTCTCTCTCCTCAGCGGTGTGGATCTGTAGTACAGCCCCCCAGCTGTCTCCCCCCTCCCCTCTCTCCCCAGCGGTGTGGATCTGTAGTACAGCCCCAGCTGTCTCCCGTCCCTCCCTCTCCCCTCCCTCTCTCCTCAGCGGTGTGGATCTGTGCAGTACAGCCCCAGCTGTCTTCCTCTCTCTCCCCTCCCCTCTCTCCTCAGCAGTGTGGATCTGTAGTGCAGCCCCAGCTGTCTCCCCCTCCCTCCCTCTCCCCTCCCCTCTTTCCTCAGCAGTGTGGATCTGTAGTACAGCCCCAGCTGTCTCTGTGAAGAATCTGCTCATGGACCCAACAGGCTTGTTATTGTTGAGAGTTATGTAGGAAGAATCACAATTAAAATGTCAGTTTAAGGATACAATTCATTCATATGTGTAATGGTCTAATTTAATCAGCACTCTGCTGTCATGAATGTCTTTCTTTTTACACGAGTTCAAGATTGCCGGGTAAACAATTGAGCAGTAAATCACACAACACCGTTATATCTTTTATACATTTTATCAAGAAAGATAGAAAATAGATGCGCTACAAAAACAGAACAGAAGATTCATATCAAAATAGCAGAAATCAGTTCACTAAGTTTAGCAATGAATAATATTCAGGGAGCATCTCAGCTTCAGTGTAAATATTGATTACATGGAAAATAATGCATTCATCTATTGTCTAGAAAGTCTTTTATCATTATTTATTTATTAGCAGACACCCTTATCCAGGGGAGACTTACAGCTGTTACAAAAATATCACAGTACAAAATTAGGGGGGGCAGGGAGGAGGGAGGAGAGAGGAGAGGAGGATGGAGGAGAGAGAGAGGATGGAGGAGAGAGGAGAGAGAGATGGATGGAGGAGAGAGGGAGGAGAGGATGGAGGAGAGGGAGGTGGGAAAGGCAGGGGATTAACATATCAGGGAAGGGAGAAAGAGGAGGGGAGAGCCATGGGGAGGCAGGAGGAGAAGAGGGAGAGAGAAAGAAGGAGATGGAGAGGGTGGAGGGGAAGAGAGGGAGACGGGAAGGGAGAGTAGGAAGGGGTGTAGAGAAATAAAGAGGGGAGTGAAGGGTGGAAGAGAGGATTTCTTCTCATCAGCCCAGAAGAGTGCAGAAGTGTCAGTGAAAGTGAAGAGGAGATTATCTGAGCTGTTTGAATAGGTTCCTGGTTCAGACAGCAATGTGTGTTTAATCTGCAGTGCTGACAGGGTCAGGGCCAGGGGGACTCCAGCACAAGGTCGGTTTTCTTGTCCCCAGTACAGAAGAATGGATAGAGTTTCTCATTGGGCTTGAACTCCATGTCAGTGAAAGTGTAGATGTGAGATCTGGTCTCCACATTGTAAAAGGAGAGCTGCCCTTCCTCATAATCCAGATACACCCCCAGCTTCTGGGGCTTCAGGCTCCGGGGGAGGGAGGTCCAGGGGTCAGTGAGAGCAGTAAACTCACCTACACTCCACCTCACAGTCCAGTAACCCTGCTGGGGGGTCATGTTGAACTCCCCCTTCCTCGGGGCAGACTTTCTGCTGACTCCTAATCTCCACCCTGTATTCCCCCCCACCTGCACCTGCCAGTAGCGTCTCCCCGAGGTGAAGCCCTCCCTGCCCAGCACACAGGGCCAGCGATCAAATCTCTCTAGATTGTCAGGGATATCCTGCCCTGTCTCTCCCTCTCTCACTCGTTTCCCCTCCGCAGACAGGATGAGCCAGGGGTTTGCTGTATCAGGGTCCAGAGTCACATCAACTGTGGAGCAGAGAGGAGACATTATTATTATTATTATTATTATTATTATTATTATTATTATTATTAGTATAATATGAAGGACGTATGAAGGTACCTCCTTCATACCTTCACTGTTAAGATGAGCTCCTAATTAAAATATAATTTATATTGTTTTCTAATTAAACAAAATGCTGAAAACATGACATCAGTAAATCAGAATATATACTGAACTAAACCAGAGGAAAAAAAAAAACTACTAATGCAAATATTAAATACATAACAAGCAAAGAAGAAGCGACAAAACCAACTGAGGATTACAAGAGGACCAAAGAACCAGGAATACAGGAGAAAAGAGGAATGAAAGAGAGAAAGAAAGAAAGAAAGAAAGAAAGGTGACAAAGGCAGAAGGTGAGCCTCTTACCTCAATTAAAATGAATCTTGAAATAATATTTACTAGATATAAATATTAACTAAAACCCAAGATCACCACGTACAGTAAAGTCTCTTAAATCGACAGTCTGAACTCAAGCGGCAGTTTGAAATTCCAGTTGGAATTGTAGCAATTCTTTGAATTTCAAACTGTAGCAGTTTTCGGTTGTCATGGAAACCGCAGTGAACGCAATGAGCCGTGAGATATGGGATGCTGAAGAGGGGAGAAGAACAACACAAACTGAAAGTGTGAGAGAAAACCATGATGGAGGCTCTTCCCTGACCGGCGAGTGAACAAGATCTGGAGCCCAAACATCTTAGCCTTTTCAGACTAGCACACTCGAGCCGAGCCAAGCCAGAACCAAGCCGAGCCGCCCCAACGCGGGTGTGTTCGCACTGCTGTTCAAAGAAGAAGCTGCCTGTGGAACGTGACGTCAGATTCAGTGGACACACGTGCACAGTGGAGTGCTGTGGATTTGTTTTGAGAATGGATCCCTAGGTCGTACTGTCCGAAACGATAAAGTCTACCGAAAGATTTCACAGGAATACACAAATATGTGTTTGTGTTGCACATGTTGCTGACTGCAAATACAAACCGAATAATTTCATTTAATATTATTAAAGTTAGATTAACTACTACTAATAATAATTTTAAAAAGTTACAGATAGTATTTAAAAAATGTCAGTAAACACATCAGAAAAATAGATAGGCCTATTAAAAACAAAATCTAAACGTAACATTAAAGAGATTTTTCTTTACAGCTTGTTTTTATACATGCAATGTTAATAGATGGGATTTTTTAAAATGACCGAATTGAATGTGATTTTCAGATACTTTGCACATTTCAATATCTGAGACTTATTTCTTTATTTATTTATTTTCTGTTAAGGACTGGTTTATAAAGTAACCACAAAATAATATGCGCGATTACTGATCACCTTATTCATTAGAAAAAATGATACTGCTTTATATTGCGTGGCATAAATTAATATTAAACTGATATTAAATGAATGTTAAATTGCATATTAAATTTACGTTCAATTATTCCTTGTTACTTTCCATTGACATTCAAGTCAGATGAACTGTATTTTCAATAAGGGGAAATTATTGCATATTTTCAACGGTAACAAAACGTGATATAAATGGCCGTGACGTGCCATTACATTTTCAATCGATATTTGGTTAACATTTAGCAAGAAACCAGCTAGTGCACATTTATTAAATATTAATTTAACATTCATTTAATATCAATTGCATATATATTTAATATTAATTTATGCCACGCAATATAAGGCGTTGCTGATAAATACATGGAACCCAATTCATGAAGCAGCAGCAGACCTTGCAGTTCACACACTGTAAGGTTTGATTTGTCTCTGTTTGAAATGATCCCTGTCAGCGTTAAACAATTTAAAAATACTTTCCAGAAGACAAGTCTCTGAATTCAACACATCGGCGCCCGGTCGCTGCAGGGTCTGTGACCAAGAACTTCGTCCATTAAGACATCAGATTTACTTTTTACGGTCTGATGCTTTTATTGTTATGAGCTTTCATTTTTTTAATCCTGTTTTATTATTTTTTATTTTTTTCCACGCAGCCCAGCCAGCATACAACCAATGAGGAGACCCCCTGGAGCCACAGGACACACACCAGTGAGGAGACCCCCTGGAGCCACAGGACACACACCTGTGAGAAGACACCCTGGAGCCACAGGACACACACCTGTGAGAAGACACCCTGGAGCCACAGGACACACACCAGTGAGGAGACCCCCTGGAGCCACAGGACACACACCTGTGAGAAGACACCCTGGAGCCACAGGACACACACCAGTGAGGAGACCCCCTGGAGCCACAGGACACACACCTGCGAGGGGCCACACCAGCACGACCCAACACTGCCTGAGCAATTGCAACCCAGAGCAGCACAGCCCAGCCAGACCCAGAGCCCCTCCGCGCACCAACCAGCCACAGCACTAGCTCAGCTACGCTGGAGCCCTCGCTCAGCCAGCCCCCCCCCCCGCCACCCGCCACCACTGAGCTGAGTGAGATAAAACAGCTCCTCAACACCCTCTGCTCAAGACTGCTGGACTGGGGAACCGCAGCTTTCGGGTGGGACACAGGAAACCCTAGTTTACCTGGGAAAATACCAAGCGAATGTGTGTGTGTGTGCGTGCGTGTGTGCGTGTGTGTATACACACACAGTAATACTGCACAGATACATCTACATATTTACTTAATGTTGTAATTTGCATTTTGTTTAATTACAAATAATAGAAATTTGAAAGAAAAAAAAGAGAAAAGATGAGATCTCTTTCAATCAGCTGCTGAACATCCAGGGTCTGTACTCCTCGGTCTACAGGCTGAAGAGCACAGACCCTGAGTTTGTTCTCAATGTAAATAATATTGATATTATGATCCTATTAGAGGCGTGGTGCCGTGCAGATGTGCCCTCACTGTCCCTCAGGCTACAGGGGAGATCATGGTGCCCTCCCTGAAACACAGCACAGTCACCACGGCAGGGACTGGGGGAATACTAGTGTGGCACAGGGGGGAGCTCGCCCAATCCATCGGCTCAATTAAACAAGGACAGAGACACACGTGGCTCAAAATAAACAAAAAACGCAGTCCAAGGTGAAACTGACGTTTACCTGTGTGCAGCCTACACCCCTCCTCTGAATCCCCCCAAACTACTAGGGCTGTAAGGGTTTAAGCGTTTAAGCAGTGGCGTGGATTAAAACTATTTTCGTTTAAAATTTGTATTATATGTTTAAACGCAACTTAACAGTAAAATATATTATCAAATTTTTTTTGCATATTTTCCACAGATATGTTTCTCTTTCTCTGGTTTCCTCTTTCAGGAAACCTGACCTGTTCTTCCACGTGATCACTCTAAACACATCTTGCATAAATTAAGGACAGACCCGCTTCCTGCGTTGTTGTGTATCTCCATCGCATTGCCTTTTTACAGGTCTTATAGGGCTCTATGGAGTCCGTGTTAACGAGAGCACGGACGGAATCAAAAGAATATTAACGAGGAATTAAGCGCTGTACGAAAAAAAATGCATTTGGCAATAGAGCATTAAGCTTGAGATTTACATATTTGAAGGGATAATGTGAAACTAATGGTCAGTACAGGCAGTGGTGTAACTTTGGTTTCAAAAGTAGGGGAATGGTTTCTGTAGCTGGGTTATAAATGAGACGGGGTATTCTGTAAGGGATAAACAACAAGAAGGGCAGAATCAGTGAAAATAATTAATTCACCGTTTGAGTGCGTTAAATACATGCAATCATGGAAAATAAATAGAACCCTTTTTAAGGACTTAAACAATTAGACAACGCTGTTTTTAACCTTGCCCGCGGGAAATGAAGTCTTTATTTTTTCACATGAATGCGCAGGCGCCGCTGTGAAGGGGAGGGACGCTGGGAACGAGTATTGTATCAAACAACGGCTTTGATTTTTAATGAAAAAAAAAAGTTTTTTGGTTCTGGACATGTTTTGTTTCCTGCCAACAATATACAAGTGAATTAAACAAAAAATGTGGTCTTGTCACTGTGTGTTTTAAGTTTAATTTAAATAGAGTTATTTTTTTTTATTTTTTTTCGATGTTGGATACACACACTTTTTATGGAGCTTCTGGAGAAATGGTACGTTGTAAAATCAACTATGAATGTTTTTTTATGCTATTAAAATATATTACATTTTAGTGCTAACGTACAGTCCTCCTTTATGCTTTTATGTTTACCATTTGTACGCATTTTGAATAACAAACCGAGGTTAAAATAGGACTTAAAATAGTAGAAGTAAAATATAAAAATATGTAATGAGTGAAACATTAAATTTATGGCCGTTTAAACGGGTTAAACGATTAACAATGGGTTTAAACGTGTAGTCAATTAAACGTAGATTTACAGCCCTACAAACTACAATGAGGAATATTTTCATACCCTCCACACAGAGATCAGCCATTTTCAGACCCAGGGAAATGTGCTGCTCTGTGGATTTCAACACCAGAACAGGAACAGAGCCTGACTGCAGAAGCACACAAGGTAACAGCCATGTATTTGGACAAACCCCTCTGTACCTCACACCCACCTCAATCCACAGAAACAACCCGATTTCTGTGATCAAAATGGGAGGCAGTTGGTGCATCTCTTTCAAGCCTGGGATCTGTACATCATTAATGGCAGGATCAGAGGGGGCTCTTTAGGTAGATTCACATACTGCTCAGCTCTTGGGACTAGCGTAGTTGATTAAGCCATCACTGACCCTGACCCCTCCTTTATTAATGCATTCACTGTCAGGCCACAGACACCTCTGTCAGACCACAGTCAAATTACTGTGTTCCTACAAAAGAACAGGACAGCCCAGTAACACACTAATACAGCCATGCAAGCTGTACCATCTGAACCATACTTATAAATGGGCTCCAAACAGCACAGAGGAATTGATAAACAACTGGCTCTCCTGAAATCCACTAACCTTACTGACACCTTCAAATTATTATATTTGTTAGAATTATTATTAATATAATAATTATGATCATTATTATTATTTTTGTTGTTATTGTAATTATATTGTTCATATGATATGTAATGTAATTGCTTTGGCAATACTGCTGATGTCTGTCATTCAAATAAAGCACCTTTGAATTGAATTCAATTGAGAAGACAGGGAGGGAGAGAGGGGAGGAGAGAGAGATGGGAGCAGAGAGATGGGAGCAGAGAGAGGGGAGAGGAGAGAGGAGAGGGGAGAGAGGGAGGGAGAGAAGAGAGAAGGGAGAGGGTGGCAGAGGGAGGAGAAAGAAGGGAGGAGAGATTTGTGGAAGAGAGAGGCAAGAGGGGAGAGGAGAGGACTGGAGAGAGAGGGGGGGAGGTAGAGGAGAAGGATAGAGGGATGGAGAGGAGAGAGAGGGGAGAGGACAACAAGGAGAGAGAGGGAGGTAGAGGGGAGAGGTAGGGATAGGTTAGAGAGAGGAGAGAGGAGGGAGGGGAGAGGTGAGGCATTTGCACATAAACATAATGGGGGGCTTGGTTCTGTTTTTTCCATCCTGGGTTTTCTCATCTCCTTAAGAATTCACATAATTTGTGCTTCTCAATCACAACTGTACAACTGATTGAATTCACGTTTTTTTTTCTAAATGGGCTTTTTTAAATCATAAGTCTTACTTTTCATTGCAAAGCAGAAGCGACTCATCTTTATTAATGTCAATACAGTCACGCTGGCGATTGTAATAAAGTGAGTCAGCATAAAATACTTTATTGTTCATTCTAGATTTAATAAAAGGAGTCTCTTATTAACATGTCTTAATCTCGTTTGCACGTCCTGCTTGTAATGAAAATGAAGGCTTGGCTGATTGAAAAGCCCAATTTGGTTGTTTCACAGAATGAATCAAGTTTACTATGAACACGTTTCTCAGTTGTGATTGAGACACAAAGTGCTTCAGGATCAGATGAATTCTTAAAGCAGAGTAGAAAAGTCGGGTAAAACACTGACAATCAAGCCCAGCCTCAGTATACACTGGGATATGCATCCCCACTGAGGGAAGAGGAGAGGAGGAGAGGAGAGAAGGATAGAGGGAGGGGTACACTCATGAGAGGAGAGGTGCAGACAGGCTCCAGATTATGACACTCTTAATAATGTGTAGAAATAATGTCTGTACCAAGTTTCATCACAATCAGATCAGCAGTTCTCTAGATGCATGTCAAAGTGTAACATATGGACCCCTGCAGTGTCTACATGTGATCTTCACTTCACAGTGAGTTCACAATCTGGGGCATTATAACTAAACACACTTTCTCCTCTCCTTTTCAGTGTTACCTTTGGGAGGCACACAAGGCTGGCATTAGCTGAGCTGGGAGTGAACAGAGGTTTAAATGGGGCACAATGTAAATATAGATGGGGGCAGCAGTGTGGAGTAGTTGTTAGGGCTCTGGACTCTTGACCGGAGGGTCGTGGGTTTAATCCCAGGTGGGGGTACATTGCTGCTGTACCCTTGAGCAAGGTACTTTACCTAGATTGCTCCAGTAAAAACCCAACTGTATAAAATAATTTCTCCTCTCCTTTTCAATATATATATTAAAACACGAGACAGAATACATGTTCTAATATAACTATCAGTCAAACACATCGGATTGACAGTGTTTTCACATTAGCTCTAAACAAGTTCATGTGATGTTTTGTTTCTGCGTGCCGCTGTAAGTGTCTCCGTCCTTTAAAAATGAAACGCCCGTCTCAGTGACGTCACACAAATAAACAACCAATCAGGCAGTGAAGTTCAACCCCTCCCCTATCCAACGACATGCGTTAACAAGCTGTACTGCAAAGTATGGTGTCCCAGCAAGTCAAAGAAACGAAGTGTGTTTTAATCGTGTTTGCCCGATCACGGGCCCAGAATGACACTTCAGTATGATCGTGTTACACCATCACGCCCTTAAAGGGTTAATGGCAGTGTCAGAGACAACAACTAGAGTTTCTGAATGTTTAACTAGGAGTCTGGATTGCTGGTTATTACAATTTAACAAATCATCTCACATTCTCTGTTTATTTCAATATCCTACCACCACATTCCAGCCCTGGGGATTCAGAAGCAAGAAACAAAACACTTCTTCACTGTATTAGTGCTGTTAAACATGTTAGCTTGACAACAGTATTGATAGAAGGATATAACTGAGGGAATAATATGTTATTTTAAGTAAAATGTTGAAGTAAATGTATTTTTTAAACTCATGTTTAAATGTAACGGCTCTCAAGCATCGACACCTCCTCTCATCCTCTCATCTGCGCTCAGTCTGGGAAGTGAAGCGTCAGTGAGCTTTCACAATGCCACTCCCCGGAACTACATCCCTCTTCTCTGAGTGGACAGCTAAATTAAGATCCTTGCTATCATTGGCTGCTTCAAGTGTCCATTAAAGAAATGATTGATGTTATGAACTCTCTCTATTTTTTTTTTAAATCTTGAAGCAGCCAATGATAGCGCTAGCAGGGCGGGACTTTTTAGTGAATTGGAACCCTCCAGCCTAAAGTGAAATATGGGGACTGGTATTTAGTTATGATCAGTGATAATAAGCTCAGTTACCCAGAGATCATTGAAAGATCTCAGAGACCATAACTCAACAGAAAACCAACAGAAAGGCAGGTATGAGTCACAGCCAGATAATACGCACCCTTGCTGCCTATCTGAAAAATGCTTTCCTGTTAGAAATGCACTGACGGTATGGAAGTCCGCATTTGTTTTTATTGGTGCGCGTGCGTAGCTGCGTACCAGTTATGTGAACCCCTGCCTATCAGCACCCATGACATTTTTATGAACCATTTCAGAATGTTCAATTTAAAACTAAATAGCTGCAAAACTAAAATCTCATCATTGTTATTTTTCAGACTCTTCATAGTGTGTAGAATGATTTGAAATCCTAATGAATATCACTACGCTGTATCAGCATCATGCACATCCCTATTTAAAATAGAACATGTGTGAAGAGTCAGGCAGGTACACATGGAGGTGTGACACAATCCTCACACTGTGTGAAGAGTCAGGCAGGTACACATGGAGGTGTGACACAATCCTCACACTGTGAAGAATCAGGCAGGTACACATGGAGGTGTGACACAATCCTCACACTGTGTGAAGAGTCAGGCAGGTACACATGGAGGTGTGATACAATCCTCACACTGTGAAGAAGAGTCAGGCAGGTACACATGGAGGTGTGACACAATCCTCACACTGTGTGTGAAGAGTCAGGCAGGTACACATGGAGGTGTGACACAATCCTCACACTGTGTGAAGAGTCAGGCAGGTACACACATGGAGTGTGACACAATCCTCACACTGTGTGAAGAGTCAGGCAGGTACACATGGAGGTGTGACACAATCCCTCACACTGTGTGAAGAGTCAGGCAGGTACACATGGAGGTGTGACACAATCCTCACACTGTGTGAAGAGTCAGGCAGGTACATGGAGGTGTGACACAATCCTCACACTGTGTGAAGAGTCAGGCAGGCACACAGCTGGAGTGTGATGCAATCCTCACGCTGTGTTTTGCCATCGCCTTCATTTCTTAGTTAATTTATGTGAATAAAAATATCAAAACAATTGATATAATGTTGCAAAGATATCTCTGCAATACGTTTAGCACAGGGGATAGCAATGGTAAGAGTGTGTTTGTTATAAACACTAAAGGGTGTTCTGTAATAATTTAAAAGTATACATTGCTGTTACTTTAACAACTGCAGACTTTTTATTTTGACATGAACTTATCAATACTATAAAATAATAAAACCTGCATGACCCATGTTGTTATTATTATGAAAAGCAATGGTTAGCTGTGTGTTTGTTGAAAACACTAAAGGGTGTTCTGTAACACTTCAAACCAGATAGGAGTTATAGAAATGAATAATAAATCAACAAGCATATCAGCCTCTAGCAAACAAGTAGTAAAGTGAACCAGTACCTGATGCAGCAAGAATCCATTTCCAGACTAGAAGAAGAAGAAAAGAGCTGTCATTCATCTTCCCAGGGACACCAGTGCAAGGTCTGTTTTCTCGTCCCAAGTCCAGAAGAATGGATAGAGTTTCTCATTGGGATTGAACTCCATGTCAGTGAAAGTGTAGATGTGAAATCTGGTCTCCACATTGTAAAAAGGAGAGCCGCCCTTCCTCATAATCCAGATACCCCCCCCAGCTTCTGGGGCTTCAGGCTCCTGGGAGGGGGGTCTGGGGGTCAGTGAGAGCAATGAACTCATCTTTATCTTCATCTCCATCCCACCCCACAGTCCAGTAACCCTGCTGGGGGTCATGCTGAACTCCCTTTCGGGGGCAGACTCTCTGATGACTCCCTAATCTCCAGAATGTATTATCTCCCACCCCAGCTCCCAGTAGTGTCTCCCCTGAGGTGAAGCCCTCCCTGCCCAGCACACAGCGCCTGTAATCAAATCTCTGGGGATTGTTATGATCCTGCCTTTTCCTTCTCCCTTGTTTCCCATCCACAGGCAGGGTGAGCCGGGGGTGTGCTGTATCGAGGTCCAGAGTCAAACTGTCAACTGTGAATAAGAGAGGGACAATAATAATAATAATAATAATAATAATAATAATAATAATAATAATAATAATAATAATAATAATAATAATAATGTTATCAATTATATGGCCAGAGGTTAAAGCAAAGTGGCAGCAAAGGGGTTATTTTTACTGGACTCCAGCAAAGAAATCAATGATTACAGCCATCTATTTTTACTGGACTCAAGCAAAGAAATCAAAGATTACAGCCGTCTACCAAAAATTAAGACAGTTTGTTCAAAGTGTTGTGTCTCTATACAGTAGAAATCACATGACTCAGTGTGGCATTCATATGAGGTCAATGCCATGGTCACCAGCACCTTTAGCATGCAGGGTTTACATGAACCTGCTAACATGAAGTCACTTTTTATTATAGATGTAAACACAGTGAGTGAGACGGGGCTGCTCGCTGTTCTTTTACCCTCCACTGTGAAAGGAATCCATTGAAGAGACACATACCTGCTGAGTTGAGGATCCACTTCCATTCTAGAACACAGAAATAAAGAGAGCATTATTTTACAATCACTCCTCCTGTACTTTCTACAGTTCAGAAGATGTGCAGCACACACTAACCAGCAGGGCTGTGCTGGGGTGAGTCAGGCTGTGGATTTCCACACAGTCTACATACCTGATTTAAGGACCTCTTGCTTCACAGACTCTGTGAAAAGAAGAGAGCTGGATTACATTCTGCACACTGAGGTGTAAAATCTATTGCACACTATTGTGGAGAGTTGCATGTAAATACAGTAGGGTTGCCAGGGGTGACACAGAAACAAAGTGTTGTTCACCACAATTCCCTTTTCAATAACATTTGTCACAAGGTCTGCGTCACAAAAAAACAAGAGCAACAATGAAGCCGCTCATACAATAGGCAGGCTTGTTCTGACAGCCCCCCACCTCCCCGATAGCCAGCACACATCTCTCCAGAGAAATGAACTCCTCTGTCAGCTTGGCTTGTTCTGACAGCCCCCCACCTCCCCGATAGCCAGCACACATCTCTCCAGAGAAATGAACTCCTCTGTCAGCTTGGCTTGTTCTGACAGCCCCCCACCTCCCCGATAGCCAGCACACATCTCTCCAGAGAAATGAACTCCTCCCCCACACCTCCCCTTCCCAATCCTGAATCCTCTCAGATTTATTATTCTCATCTGTATGGGTCTCTTGGAGCATGGCAGCATTAACTTTCTTTTGGTTTAAAAATTCAAACAGAGCTGCTCTCTTTGCACAATCGCTACCTCCACTTATATTTAAAGTTCCTATATTAAGAGTCTGCATTGTAGGGTTGAAAAGAGATGCACTGGAAAGTACAAACAATAGTAAAAACATACAAAAGAAAAGATGCTTGTGTAGACTTATACATCATTCCTGTTTAGAGAGGCACGAACTTTGCTTATTACATTTTTTAATTGCTGTCTCTCTCTTTGTTCCATGCCCAATACAGCTGCATTACATCTAATTTGCTGCACGGAATTTAATAACAATTTTAAATCAGGGCAGTGCTCAATAACTTGAATCCCTCTTTTCCCTTTAACCAAGCTTTAAAATACCCGAATGCTTTCAGCACTATACCCCCCTCTCGCTTGCTGACTATCCGACAGATCAGAGCTAAATGAGGAGTCAGTATCACTGCCCCCGTCTTTGCTAAAATCACCACCACTGACCTCTGTGCTGTATGTTTGAGCGCAGTCCATTCTCTGAACAGCTCACTCTCTGATTCATCAGCCCGAATGACCCCAGCCTCAGAAACAAGGCTGCGTTTCGCTGTAATACTGTGTCTG
Source organism: Huso huso (assembly GCA_036884735.1). Lineage (NCBI taxonomy): Eukaryota > Metazoa > Chordata > Actinopteri > Acipenseriformes > Acipenseridae > Huso > Huso huso. The sequence continues at coordinate 7,550,944 of CM072681.1, read as the reverse complement.
TTTTAGCCTTTCTTTTTTGAGAGTTTAAACTCACCCTTTCTGTCTCTTTCTCCAACACTTTAAAGCCTCATTCTGTTCTGTGATTCCCTCAATCTGTTCTCTCCCTCACTACCCTGTCCCTCACCTGACAACCCCACTTCAGGTATCTCTCAGCCCGGTCACAATCACAGCTTCTCCCATCCTCCTGTCTATTTCAGATGGTTCCTGTTCACTTTCTCCCTTCTACCACACCAGACTCAATCAAACCAGGTTGGAGCTCTTCAGTCTCCCTCTTCTCTTCTATCTCAGCCTGTGCCGAGGGGTCCATCAGCCTGGCTCCCCAGGGTCCTCCCTCTATTTCAGATGGTTCCTGCAGTTCTTCACAATATGCCCTTTACATTTACATTTAAAACATTTCAGACTCAAAGCAAAAGGTTGTATTCACTACCATCTCGAAACCCAAGCTACATTTAGCTCTCCATTCAGGTCGTTCCATCATTGTATATAACTGTCTTCTGAAAAAACTACTTTAACTCAGGATTTACAGTTTCAGAGGAATCATTGTAATCTTGACATTATTTTCCATGATGACAGCTCACCGGCCAGTTTTTCAGAAAAACAATTTCATTGTTTCAGAAAAAGAAATTTAGAAACCAGCAGAAATAAAGGCAGAACAGACACTAAACTCCGTCAAAAAAACCTTGTGAACAATTTCCAAAACTATTGTTTCATTACTCATCCAAATTTGTTCAACCTGAAGCCGACTTGATATTCTCACATTCAGGTTTTCAGAATTCGACCACATTTCTCAACAGGAACAGACACATTCACTACAATTTTTTAACATTTCTCTGTGTAATATTTTCAAATTGGGACTTGATCCCTAGGGAACCCCGACTTTGGCCATCATTGTATTCATAAAGAGACCCAACTAATCTGTTTCTTTTACAAAACCATTTTTCCATAAAGGATGAAAAGTGAAAAAGGAAAACAAAGGAGAACCCCTCACTCACAGCTCCACTCTGCACACACTATAAGAACCCCTCACTCACTCTGAGCTCTTTTCTGCACAAAGGAGAAACTCAATCTCAACTCTGTTACGCGGTGGAGAACCCTTCAATCTGAGCTCCGCACACTGCACCAGAGGAGAACCCCTCACTCACTCTGAGCTACTGCACAATAGAGGAGAAACCTCACTCACTCTGACCTCCACACTCTGCACACACAACTACCCCTCACTCACTCTGAGCTCAGGACTCTGCAAGCGCAGAGGAGAACCCCTCACCTCCTTGTTCCTCGTGAGGAGAACCCCTCACTCTGAGCTCCGCATTCTGCAGATGCAGAGGGACCCCTTACTTTTCCAAGTGCACACACAGAGAGACCCTCACTCTTTCTCAGAGGAGGAACCCTCACACACTTGAGCTACTCTTTTTAACAATCCTCTGGGCTCTGCACTCTGCAGAAGGATTTTCAAAATCTGGCTCCACTCTGCACACGCAGAGGAGAACCCCTCACTCACTCTGAGCTCCGCACTCTGCACACACAGAGGATTCCCTCCTCACTCTGGGCTCCCACTCTGCAATCTGAACCCCTCACTCACTCTGAGCTCCACACTGCACAGAAATAGAGGATAACCCCTCACTCCTCTGGGCTCCGCACACGCAGAGGAAACCCCCACTCACTCTGGGCTCTGCACTCTGCACACACAGAGGAGAACCCCTCACTCACTCTGAGCTCCGGCTCTGCACAGAGAGGAGAACCCCTCACTCACTCTGAGCTCCGCCTGAGGAGTGCCCCTCAGAGGACTCTGAGCTCCGCTCTGCACAGAGGGGAGAACCCCTCAGCTCACTCTGAGCTCAATCCTCTGCACACTCTGCACACAGAGGAGAACCCTCACTCACTCTGGCTCTGCACTCTGCACACGCAGAGGAGAACCCCTCACTCACTCTGAGCTCCGCCTCTGCACACACAGAGGAGAACCCCTCACTCCTCTGAGCTCCGCACTCTGCACACGCAGAGGAGAACCCCTCCTCACTCTGAGCTCTGCACTCTGCACAAGCAGAGGAGAACCCCTCACTCACTCTGAGCTCCGCACTCTGCACATGCAGAGGAGAACCCCTCACTCACTCTGAGCTCCACACTCTGCACACACAGAGGAGACCCCTCACTCACTCTGAGCTCCGCGCTCTGCACACACAGAGGAGAACCCCTCACTCACTCTGAGCTCACATACGGGAGAACCCCTGCACACACAGAGGAGAACCCCTCACTCACTCTGAGCTCTGCACTCTGCACACGCAGAGGAGAACCCCTCACTCACTCTGAGCTCTGCACTCTGCACACGCAGAGGAGAACCCCTCACTCACTCTGAGCTCTGCACGCACACGCAGAGGAGAACCCCTCACTCACTCTGAGCTCCACACTCTGCACACACAGGAGACCCCCCTCACTCACTGCAGAGGAGAACCCCTCACTCACTCTGAGCTCACACTGCAGAGGAGAACCCTCACTCACTCTGAGCTCTGCACTCTGCACACGCAGAGGAGACCCCTCCCTCACTCTGAGCTTGCACTCTGCACACGCAGGAGAACCCTCCTCACTCTGAGCTCCACACTCTGAGCAGTGAGACCCCTCACTCACTCTGCACTCTGCACACGCAGAGGAGAACCCCTCACTCACTCCTGAGGCTCCTCCTCCTGAGCTCCTCTGCACACACACAGAGGAGAACCCCTCCTCACTCTGACTGACTGCACACGCAGAGGAGAACCCCTCACTCACTCTGAGCTCCACTCTGCACAGAGGAGAACCCCTCACTCCTCTGAGCACTGCACACGCAGAGGAGCTCACTCTGAGCACACTGCACACGCAGAGGGAGACCCCTCACTCACTCTGAGCTGTGCACTCCCGCCTGCATGAGGGAGAACCCCTCACTCACTCTGAGGAACCCCTCAATCACTTGAGCACCTCTGCACACGCAGAGGAGAACCCCTCACTCCTCTGAGCTCCGCACTCTGCACACAGAGGAGACCCCTCACTCACTCTGAGCTCCACACTCTCTGCACACTCAGAGGGGAGAACCCCTCACTCACTCTGAGCTCCGCACTCTGCACATGCAGAAGAGACCCCTCACTCACTCTGAGCTCCCTCTGCACACGCAGAGGAGAACCCCCTCACTCACTCTGGAGCTCTGCACTCTGCACATGGAGAACCCCTCACTCACTCTGGGCTCCCACTCTGCACACACAGAGGAGAACCCCTCACTCCTCTGAGAGGCTCACTCTGCACACGCAGAGGAGAACCCCTCACTCACTCTGAGCAGAGGAGAACCCCTCACTCAATCTGAGCTCCACACTCTGCACCACCCAGTGAGACCCCCTCACTCACTCCTGAGCTCCTCTCCACACTCTGCACACTCAGAGGAGAACCTCACTCAGCTCTGAGCTCCCTGCACACGCTGGAGAACCCATCACTCACTCTGAGCTCCACACCTGCACACACAGAGGATGTAACCCTCACTCACTCTGAGCTCTGCACCATGCAGAGGAGAACCCCTCACTCACTCTGAGCTCCACACTCTGCACACAGAGGAGAACCCCTCACTCACTCTGAGGCGCACTCTGCACAGGAGAACCTCACCCCTCACTCACTCTGAACCCCTCCTCACTCTCCGCACACGCTAGAGGAGAACCCCTCACTCACTCACACCTGCACACGAGGAGAACCCCTCACTCACTCTGGAGCTCCACACACTCTGCACATGCAGAGGAGAACCCCCCTCACTCACTCTGAGCTCCTCCACTCTGCACACACTCAGAGGAGAACCCCTCACTCACTCTGAGCTCTCTGCACACGCAGAGGAGAACCCCTCACTCCACTCTGAGCTCCGCACTCTGCACACGAGAGGAGAACCCCTCCTCCTCTGAGCTCTGCACTCAGAGGAGAACCCCTCACTCACTCTGAGAGGCAGGAGAAACCCCTCACTCACTCCTACAGAGCTCTGAACCCCCCTGCACACGCAGAGGAGAACCCTCACTCCTCTGAGCTCTGCACTCTGCACACACAGAGGAGAACCTCACTCACTCTGAGCTCACTCTGCACAGCTCACTCTGAGCTCTGCACTCTGGGGGAGACCCCTCACTCACTCTGAGCTCCGCACTCTGCACACACAGAGGAGAACCCCTCACTCACCCTGGAGCTCTGCACTCTGCACCCAGAGGAGAACCCTCACTCACTCTGAGCTCCTCACTCTGCCACTGCAGAGGAGAAACCCTCACTCACTCTGGAGTCTCCACTCCACTCTGACATGCAGAGGAGAAACCCCTCACTCCTCTGAGCTCCACACCCTGCACACGCAGAGAGAACCCCCCCTCACTGAGCTGGGCTCCCCTCTGCACACGCAGTGGAGAACCCCCCTCACTCACTCTGAGCTCCACACTCTGCACATGCAGAGGAACCCCTCACTCACTCTGAGCTCCGCACTCTGCACGCAGAGGGAGAACCCCTCCTCACTCTGAGCTCCGCACTCTGCACACGCAGAGGAGAACCCTCACTCACTCTTGAGCTCCGCTGCCCTGCAACCCCTCCTCCTCAGAGGCTCCCCCTCCTCACTTGAGCTCCTCTGGCTTGCATGAGAGGAGAACCCTTCCCCTCACTGAGCTCCAGGCTCATGCACACTGCACAGAGGATAACCCCTCACTCACTCTGAGCCACACTCTGCACGCAGAGGAGAACCCCCCACTCACCTGAGCTCCACACTCTGCTGCAGGAGAACCCCTCACTCACTCTGAGCTCCACACTCTGCGCAGAGAGGAGAACCCCTCACTCACTCTGAGTTCCGCATACACACAGAGAGGAGAACCCTCACTCACTCTGAGCTCCCACTCTGCACACGCAGAGGAGAACCCCTCACTCACTCTGACTCTGCACACGCAGAGGAGAACCCCTCACTCAGTCTGAGCTCAGCACACGCACGCAGAGAACCCCTCACTCACTCTGGAGCTCCCAGCACTTTGCAGAGGAGAACCCTCCTCACTCTGAGCTCTGCACCTGCACGCAGAGGAGAATCCCTCACTCACTCTGGAGCTCCACACTCTGCACACGCAGAGGAGAACCCCTCACTCCACCTGAGCTCCAGACCATGCACACACAGAGGATAACCCCTCACTGAGTCTGCTGAGAACCCTCTGCACTCTGCACACGCAGAGGAGAACCCCTCACTCACTCTGAGCTCCACTCTGCTGCACACAGAGGAACCCCTTACTCCCCTCACTCACTCTGAGAACCCCACTCAGTCCCTGCACACTGCACAGGAGAACCCCCCACTCACTCTGAGCTCCACCCTGCACACGCACAGGAGAACCCCCACTCACTCTGAGCTCCGCTGCACACGCAGGGAGAACCCCTCACTCACTCTGAGCTCCGTGACTCTGCACAAGCAGAGGAGAACCCTCACTCCTCTGAGCTCCGCACTCTGCACGCAGAGGAGAACCCCTCACTCACTCTGAGCTCCTGCACTCTGCACACACAGGGAGAACCCCTCACTCACTCTGAGAGCTCCTGCACACGCAGAGGAGAACCCCCTCACCTCTGAGCTCTGAGCTCTGCACAATACAGAGGAGAACCCCTCACTCCTCTGAGCTATTAATTATGCACACGCAGAGGAGAACCCTCACTCCTCCCTGAGCTGTGCCTCAGCACATGCAGAGGAGAACCCCTCACTCACTCTGGGCTCCGCACTCCTGCACACGCAGGGAGGAGAACCCCTCACTCACTCTGACCTCAACACATGCGCACTCTGCACACGCAGTGGAGAACCCCCTCACTCACTCTGAGCTCCACACCTGCACACTCAGAGGAGAACCCCTCACTCACTCTGAGCTCTGCACTCTGCACATGCAGAGGAGACCCCTCACTCACTCTGAGCTCCGCCTCTGCACACAGCAGAGGAGAACCCCTCCTCTCCTCTGAGCTCCACTCTGCACATGCAGAGGAGAACCCCTCCTCACTCTGGAGCTCTGCACTCTGCACACACAGAGGAGAACCCCTCACTCACTCTGAGCTCCACACTCTGCACACACAGAGAGAACCCCTCACTCACTCTGAGCTCCACTCTGCACACGCAGAGGAGAACCCCTCACTCACTCTGAGCCCGCTCTGCACTGTCCTCAACACTCTGCACACGCAGAGGAGAACCCCTCACTCACTCTGAGCTCTGCACTGCACACGCAGAGGAGAACCCCTCACTCACTCTGAGCTCCACACTGCCCGAGTGGAGCCTCTGAGCTCCGAGGAGAACCCCTCACTCACTCTGAGCTCCTGCACACACAGAGGAGAACCCCTCACTCACTCTGAGCTCCACCCTGCACACGCAGAGGGAGAACCCCTCACTCACTCTGAGCTCCGCACTCTGCACACGCAGAGGAGAACCCCTCACTCACTCTGAGCTCCGCACACACAGAGGAGAACCCCTCACTCACTGACCTCAACACTCTGCACACGCAGAGGAGAACCCCTCACTCACTCTGAGCTGCACTCTGCACACGCAGAGGAGACCCCTCACTCACTCTGAGCTCCAGACTGCACACACACAGAGGAGAACCCTCACTCCTCTGAGCTCACACACAGAGGAGAACCCCACTCACTCTGAGCTCCAACACTCTGCACACGCAGAGGGAGAACCCCTCACTCACTCTGAGCTCAACACTCTGCACATGCAGAGGAGAACCCCTCACTCACTCTGAGCAGAGGATAACCCCCACACCTGACTCTGCACTCTGCACACGCAGAGGAGAACCCCCTCACTGAGCTCCACACTCTGAGATAACCCCTCACTCACTCCTGCACACGCAGAGGAGAACCCCTCACTCACTCTGAGCTCCGCACTCTGCACACACAGAGGAGAACCCTTCACTCACTCTGAGCTCGCACTCTGCACACGCAGAGGAGAACCCCTCACTCACTCTGAGCTCTGCACTCTGCACACGCAGAGGAGACCCCTCACTCACTCTGAGCTCTGCACTCTGCACACGCAGAGGAGAACCCCTCACTCACTTGAGCTCTGCACTCTGCACACGCAGAGGATAACCCCTCACTCACTCCTGAGCTCTGCACACTGCAGAGGAGAACCCCTCACTCACTCTGAGCTCCACACTCTGCACACGCACAGAGAACCCCTCACTCACTCTGAGCTCCACACTCCTGCACAAGCAGAGGATAACCCCTCACTCACTCTGAGCTCTGCACTCTGCACACGCAGAGTAGAACCCCTCACTCCTCTGAGCTCCCACTCTGCACACACAGAGGAGAACCCCTCACTCACTCTGAGCTCCACACTCTGCACACGCAGAGGAGAACCCTTCACTCACCTCTGAGCTCCACACTCTGCACACACAGAGGAGAACCCCCTCACTCTGAGCTCCTTCACTCTGCACACCCAGAGGAGAACCCCTCACTGAGCACTCACTCTGCACACGCAGAGGAGAACCCCTCACTCACTCTGAGCACTGCACTCTGCACATGCAGAGGAGAACCCCTCACTCACTCTGAGCTCCGCACTCTGCACACGCAGAGAGAACCCTCACTCACTCTGAGCTCCGCACTCTGCACACACGCAGAAGAGAACCCTGAGCACTCACTCTGGAGCTCCTCTGAGCTCTGCACACACAGAGGATAACCCCTCACTCCTCTGAGCTCACAAGACTCTGCACACGCAGTGAGAACCCCTCACTCACTCTGAGCTCCACACTCTGCACACACAGAGGATAACCCTCACTCACTCTGAGCTCTGCACACGCAGAGGAGAACCCCACTCACTCTGGAGAACCCCTGCACACACTCTGAACCCCTCACTCACTTTGAGCCTCCGCACACGCAGAGGAGAACCCACTCACTGAGCTCCACACTCTGCACACACAGAGGATCCACTGACCTGAGCTCACACTGCACACGCAGGAGAACCCTCACTCACTCTGAGCTCCACACCTGCACATGCAGAGGAGAACCCTCACTCACTCTGAGCTCCGCACCTGCACACACAGAGGAGAACCCCTCCACTCACTCGCTGAGCTCCACACTCTGCACAAACAGAGGAGAACCCCTCACTCACTCTGAGCTCCGCACACGCAGAGGAGAACCCTCACTCCTCTGAGCTCACTCTGCACACGCAGAGGAGAACCCCCACTCACCTGAGCTCCTCTGCACACGCAGAGGAGAACCCTCACTCACTCTGAGCTCTCCTTGCACACAGAGGAGAACCCCTCACTCAGTCTGAGCTCCACACTCTGCACACGCAGAGAGAAACCCTCACTCACTCTGAGCTCCGCACTCTGCACACACAGAGGAGAGCTCCCCCTCACTCAGAGGAACCCTCACTCACTCTGCACTCCGCACACAGAGGAGAACCCTCACTCACTCTGAGCTGCACCTCTGCACTCCGCACTGAGCTGCACTCTGCACACAGAGAGACCCCTCACTCACTCTGAGCTCCACTCTGCACACGCAGAGGAGAACCCTCACTCACTCTGAGCTCCGCACTCTGCACACGCAGTGGAGAACCCCTCACTCACTCTGAGCTCCACACTCTGCACACGCAGAGGAGAACCCTCACTCACTCTGAGGCTCCACTCTGCACGAGGAGAACCCTCCACTGAGCTCTCTGCACACGCAGAGGATAACCCCCTCATTGCACACAGAGATAACCCTCACTCACTCTGCACAAGCAGAGGATAACCCCCCTCACTCTGAGCTCCGCACTCTGCACGCAGAGGAGCTCTGCACTCTGCACACGCAGAGGAGAACCCCTCACTCACTCTGAGCTCCGCAGACACAGAGGAGAACCCCTCACTCACTAAGCACAGAGGAGAACCCTCAACACTCTGCACACGCAGAGGAGAACCCCTCACTCACTCTGAGCATGCACTCATGCACAAGCAGAGGAGAACCCCTCACTCACTCTGAGCTCTGCACTCTGCCGCTGCACATGCAGAGGAGAACCCCCTCACTCCTCTGAGCTCCGCACTCTGCACACGCAGGGAGAACCCCTCACTCACTCTGGGCTCAACCTCTGCACACGAGAGGAGAACCCCCTCACTCTGACTCTGGAGCTCATGCAGATGCAGGAGAACCCCTCACTCACTCTGAGCTCCACACTATGCACAAGCAGAGAACCCCCTCCTCACTCTGAGCTCTGCACCTGCACACCAGAGAGAACCTCTCACTCACTCTGAGAACCTGCTCCACAGAGGAGCTGAGCCTCAACACTCTGCACACGCAGAGGAGAACCCCAACTCACTCTCGCAGTGGAGCTCACTCACTCTGCACGCACTCTGCAGTGGAGAACCCCTCACTCACTCTGAGCTCTGCACTCTGCACACCCAGGAGAACCTCTCACTCACCTCCTCCTGGGCTCAACACTCTGCACACACAGAAGAGAACCCTCACTCACTCTGAGCTCCGGGCTCTGCACCAGAGGAGAACCCCTCACTCACTCTGAGCTCCGCACTCTGCACACCAGAGGAGAAACCCTCTGGGCTCACTCTGAGCCCCACTCCTTTCCTCACCCACACAGAGGAGAGACCCCTAACTCACTCTGAGCTCCACACTCTGCACACACGCAGAGGAGAACCCTCACTCGCCACTCCGCACTCTGCACACCCAGAGAACCCCTGCACTCACTCTGAGCTCCGCACTCTGCACACACAGAAGAGAACCCCTCTGAGTCTGAGCTCTGCACATGCAGAGGAGAACCCCTCACTCTCTTGAGCTCCACTCTGCACACGTGCAGAGGAGAACCCCTCACTCTGAGCTCTGCACTATGCACAGAGGAGAACCCTCGCTCACTGAGCTCCACCTCTGCACACACAGAGGAGAACCCCCACTCACCTGAGCTCCACACTCTGCACACGCAGAGAGAAGAACCACCCTCACTCTGAGCTCCGCTGACTCTGCACACGCAGAGGAGAACCCCCTCACTCACTCTGAGTCCCCACTCTGCACACACAGAGGAGAACCCCCTCACTCACTCACGCTGAGAACCCCTGCACTCTGAGCACACTGCACACGCAGAGGAGAACCCCTCCTCACTCTGGAGCTCCGCACTCTGCACGCAGAGGAGAACCCCTCACTCCTCTGAGCTCCGCACTCTGCACACAGAGGAGAACCACTCACCCCTGACCTGTCTGCACAGAGGAGAACCCTCCCACTCACTCTGCTCTGCACACGCAGAGGAGAACCCCCTCTGGCTCTCACACGCAGAGGAGCTCAGTCTGAGCTGCACTCTGCACACACAGAGGAGAACCCCACCACCTGAGCTCTGCACCTCCACTCAGAGGAGCTGAGCCCGCACTCTGCACACGCACTGCAAGCACCCCCACAGACACAGCGACAGACAGACAGCATGAGTAGATAACTAGAGAATAAATAGATAGAAACATTTACAGTAATTCTACAAATAAATTTATGAAAACAGTTCTTACCAAGTTCCTCACGAAGGCAGCTGAACAGCTAAAAAAATGAATCAGACAGAACAAATAAATTTGTGGTTAGTTCAGCTCAGTACAGACATTAAAGACAGCATGAAAAAATGAATCAGACAGAACAGTGTGTGGTTATTTCAGCTCCAGTACAGATTAAAAAAATGAATCAGACTGAACAGTGTGTGGTTATTTCAGCTCCAGTGCAGATTAAAATGAATCAGACAGAACAGTGTGTGGTTATTTCAGCTCCAGTGCAGATTAAAATGAATCAGACAGAAGAGTGTGTGGTTATTTCAGCTCCAGTACAGATTAAAATGAATCAGACAGAACAGTGTGTGGTTATTTCAGCTCCAGTACAGATTAAAATGAATCAGACAGAACAGTGTGTGGTTATTTCAGCTCCAGTACAGATTCAAATGAATCAGACAGATTAAAATGCAGTATGAAAAGCACAACCATTTAAATGAACAGGATGTCCATGTGAAAATGAATCTGCTATCTGTGAAGTATATGAAACATACAAACTAAAATTGCTACAATTTTCAACATCCCTCCATAAGGAAATATTTATATTCCTAAGTCTTTGGTGTCCAAAAAAACTCCCAACTTTTTTAAAATTTAAATTTGAATAGATTAATTGATTTAACCAGGAGATTTAATTTATTAATTTATTTAATCAGGTCTCGTTTACATGAGGGTCCTGGAAACAATAAAATAACAATTGCAATGTATAAAAACAATTGCAATGTACCAACACACAATAACAACATGTGCGGCTCAAACTGAATCAGCAGCACAGAGATCCAAGAATACAATCAATAAGACAGCTATCAATGTGTTAATGTGGACTGCAGGAGAGGCATTGGCAGGAGGTTCTAAGCAATTCCCAAATACAATCCTTAAAACCAGAGGAAGAGTCATTTTAACATAGAGAGACAATGCATGTGTTGTTATATTTATTATTATTTATAATCATTTCTAATCAGCTGGATTTCCGGTCCAGGGATGTCTTTATTTATGGGTGTGGTAGTTTAAGATACTGCTGCAGAAACCTGGAATGGGTTTTCAGCATCTCTTCATTAAGTGCTTTACTTACCCATAGGCTCAAACTGTCTCTCCATGGCTAGAAGAAAAACAGAACAGTCCATATTATTGTAAACCTGATTGACATGTTTAAAATGCACAGAGCTATATGAAATGCCTCATGATAATGATAAAGTTCATACCATCCATTCTTCTCCATTGGATCACCAGCAGAGGAATGGCTCCAATACTGAGAGCTAAAATAATGAAGAAAGCCACCATCCATCCAGAGACTCCTGGGAAAAAATCACCTGGAAAACAACACAGCAGCTTAACACACTGGAACACACACTCCCCCAACACTGAAAACACCCCTCATAGTGAGCATTCCACACACCTCCCAACACTGACCACACCCCCTCATAGTGAGCATTCCACCACCCCTCCCAACACTTATAAGCATTCCACACCCCTCATAGTGAGCATTCCACACACCCCTCCCAACACTGAGCCACACCCCTCATAGTGAGCATTCCACACACCTCCCAACACTGAGCCACACCCCTCATAGTGAGCATTCACACCCCTCCCAACACTGAGCCACACCCCCTCATAGTGAGCATTCCACACCCCTCCCAACACTGAGCCACACCCCATGTGTTTCATTCAGTGAGCATGGTCCACTAGTTCATGTGTTTGATTCAGATATTGGTTGGTCCACTAGTTTATGTGTTTGATTCAGATATTGGTTGGTCCAGTTATGTGTTTGATTCAGATATTGACTGGTCCACTAGTTCATGTGTTTGATTCAGATATTGACCTCCCAGTTCATGTGTTTGATTCAGATACACTGGTCCCTAGTTCATGTGTTTGATTCAGATATTGACTGGTCCACTAGTTCATGTGTTTGATTCAGATATTGACTGGTCCACTAGTTATGTGTTTGATTCAGATGTTGACTGGTCCACTAGTTCATGTGTTTGATTCAGATATTGTTCATGTGTTTTGATTCAGATATTGACTAGGTGTTTGATTCTAGTTCATGTCCACTAGTTTATAGTTTGATTCAGATATTGACTGGTCCACTAGTTCATGTGTTTGATTCAGATATTGACTGGTCCACTAGTTCATGTGTTTGATTCATGTGTTTGATATTGGTTGGTCCACTAGTTCATGTGTTTGATTCAGATATTGACTGGTCCACTAGTTCATGTGTTTGATTCAGATATTGACTGGTCCACTAGTTCATGTGTTTGATTCAGTTTGATCCGCTAGTTCATGTGTTTGATGTTGACTGGTCACTAGTTCATGTGTTTGATTCAGATATTGATGTCCCCATGTGTGTTCATTCAGATATGACTGGTCAATCTGTTTGGCCAGTGTCAGTCAGGTTTGATTCCACAAACATGTGATACTCACTGGATATGTGGAGTTTGGATTCCCAGTCTGGTTTGGGTGTTTTACTTCTAACCAGACAGGAGAACACGTTGGACTGCTGTTTGATTTTGATGTAGCTGCTGACACTGCGGAGCCCCTGACTGACTCTCAGCAGTGTTGTGTTGGACAGTGATGTCACATCGTTTCCATTCCTGTCTCTCCAGATCACTTCAGGTTCAGGGTCCCACCCCTCTGATCTGCACACCAGCTGGGTCTGCTCTCCTTGTGTAGAGTCCATAGAGATTGAGGGCTGGGTCCCCAGAGCTGTCAGGGAATAGAGACAGTGAGACACACACAGATAGAGACACACCAGCCAGATATAGACTGAACTACTGTGACTGTGACATATCAAATCCAGGATCCCAGCTCCCCCAGGTCTGCTCATATCCAGTCCTGTGTGATATGTCTTTATTATAGACTGAACTACTGTGTCAGTGCTGACATATCCAATCCTGTGAGGATCCCAGCTCCCCTGTATTATATTATGAGTTACTGTGTCAGTGTTGACATATCCAGTCCTGTGAGGATCCCAGCTCCCCTGTATTATATTATGAGTTACTGTGTCAGTGCTGACATATCCAGTCCTGTGAGGATCCCAGCTCCCTGTATTATATTATGAGTTACTGTGTCAGTGCTGACATATCCAGTCCTGTGAGGATCCCAGCTCCCTGTATTATATTATGAGTTATGAGTTACTGACATATCCAGCCCTGTGAGGATCCCAGTGTATTATATTATGAGTTACATATCCAGTCCTGTGAGGATCCCAGCTCCCCTGTATTATATTATGAGTTACTGTGTCAGTGCTGACATATCCAGTCCTGTGAGGATCCCAGCTCCCCTGCATTATATTATGAGTTACTGTGTCAGTGCTGACATATCCAGTCCTGTGGGGATCCCAGCTCCCCTGCATTATATTATGCCCTGTGAAGGGGCTCTAGGGGAGGCGGTCATATGTACTGTATGCACGTCACAACAGTAGGTCTACTTTGTAAGTGGCGTTTTAACATCTTTTCCCATCTGTATGAAACATACACAGTTACTTTTGAGGAACAGTTTATACTTAAAATAAAAATAAAGTGTCAAATCACCCAAACAACAATTCCATAAAAACAAAAAAGCGTACTTTTTTTTTTTTTTTTTTTTTACTGGTGATGGTCATTCGAACTTTACTGTTTGTGTACGACTGTAACCCTCTGAATACTATCCCCATTGAACGATGCCATCTATTTATTTCACAAAGCAATTTAAGCTCAGCAGCATTCTTTTTTTTTAAGCAGTTAAAAACATTGAATATGTACAGGAGGCTGTGTGGTCCAGTGGTTAAAGAAAGGGGGCTTGTAACCAGGAGGTCCCGGTTCAAATCCCACCTCAGCCACTGACTCATTGTGTGACCCTGAGCAAGTCACTTAACCTCCTTGTGCTCCGTCTTTCGGTGAGACGTAATTGTAAGTGACTCTGCAGCTGATGCATAGTTCATACACCCTAGTCTCTGTAAGTCGCCTTGGATAAAGGTGTCTGCTAAATAAACAAATAATAATAATAATAATAATAATACAGGCAAACACTTTTTTTAAATGAAAAGTAAAAAAAAAAAAAATTCTGCTGTTTACAAACCCGATGCTTTAGTTCAAGTCAGCCTTCATTTGTGCAAAACCTGCACGTAAACAAACAAATCTCTTACTGTACTTTTTTAACATTTACTGTGGTTTATAAAAGTCACTCGTTTTAGACTGCGTCAAGCCTTTATCAGGTTAAACAAATCGACCCGTTCCATCAAGGTAAGCCATTTGTTTTTATCCATTACAATGTCTCTAATTGTCCTTCGATTAACAGTATGTGCCTCACTTAGGTGAGAAAACATTTGTAATGTCTTGCTGACTTGCTTTCTTATTTTCAGATGCACACATGCAGATTTGTTTCTTTTGCTCTGGTGTTAAATGTAGGGTCGACTCGCCATGTTGTACTTTCTGTTTTGCTTTGGGAGCGGGAGTGTTGATGACATCGGATTGAACGTTCACTTAACAACAAATTAAGAAAGTGAGTCAAAGGTAACTGCATAACTTAGTTGTTTTAATTGGCCATGATTATTTCGCTGGCGCTACAATGAGGGAAACTACAATGCTTATATTTACGTTTGCTTGGCTTGGGAAGCTGGTGGGTGGCGGACAGCGGGGTGTGATATAACGGGTACAAATAGCACTGTTTTTATATTGGTGACATTTGTTCAGAGAGAATAGCTGGTGGTATGCGAGGATGGCGTTATAATGCGGGACAACTGTATTTACATTATTAAGTAAAGGTTACTGAGCATATCAGAGAATGAGGGTATAGGGGGAGTCTGTGTTTCTGTTCAGATTCCTGACAGCATGTCACACTAACATCTTTGTATCTTGGTAATTCGTATTCTATACTGTTCTGTAAAGACTGTTGGCATATGTCATGGACATCACTTTTTCAGCATACTGAAAGTCTAGATTATCTAGATTACCCAGTCGTGGGTAGTTTTGTAATGAAGAGACAAGAGCTGGTAATACATTAGTAGTGGGTTCAACTTGTGTATCAAACATTACTGACCTGCGACTATCACTTCAGTCAGTCCTTCTTCATACTGACTTCCATCATGAGCATAGCAGGTATAGATGCCTCTATCAGAGGGCCGGATGTTTCTCAGTTTCAGAGAGATATTGCCTCTCTGCAGTGCAGAGGGAGAGAGAACAGTGCGGTCCCGGTAAGCTCTGTCCTGTGCTCCTAGAATATTCTTTTGGAAACGATATAAATGGACTGGTTTTTCAAATGCATCCCTGAACCACCTCACTTCCATGTCCACAGCACTGACTCTGGATGAAATGTGACAGGGCAGGATGACATCATCACCAGGCTCAGCAATGACAGGCTGATCAGAGCCAACGACAGTCCATGCATCTGAGAAAGAAAAGACAAGGTAAAGCATTTGCAAACAAATATGCTGTTTCTCAAAACTGTAGAAATATTAGAATATTAGAAATAGTTGAGAGCTATTAGCTAAGTTCTGTGAGCCCATACATCGATGCAGGCAGCTATATACAGGGGCCTGGAAATAAGAGGGAGCATCTCAATGGATCAATTTCATTTCTACAGTCCCTCTCACCTTGTGTAGAAACAGCTGGAAGCAAACTCAAGACAATGAGACAGGTCCTCCCCAGGAACCTCATCTTCATTTCCCTGGAAAACAACAATGATAAAGATCTCTTAGTTAAAGCTGTGTGACACTAACCGATTATAATATCAGGGATCACATTCATCAGGATGGTTCTTATTTGAATGTTCAGCTGCCTTCAAAACTGCTTTGGTTAAGCCTTTACTCAAAAAATCCAACTTGGATTGTAATTTTAGACCCTTTTCTAACCTGCTATTCTTAGCTAATGTTCTTGGGAGAAGGTAGTAGTCAATCCACTCCACAGATTTCTGGATTGTAGCAATGTTCTTGAGAAGGTAGTAGCTGATCCACTCAACAGATTTCTGAATTGTAGCAATGTTCTTGGGAGAAGGTAGTAGCTGATCCACTCAACAGATTTCTGGATTGTAACAATGTTCTTGTGAAGGTAGTAGCTGATCCACTGTATTAGCAGAGGTAATACCATCTTGAGCTCCGCTCTCGAGCTGATCCACTGTCCCCAGAAGATGGTATTACTCCATCTTGAACCAGCCAGCATTCTCGAACCAGCCAGCATTATGTACACACTGAACCAGCCAGCATTATTTCTCGTATTTACACACTGAACCCTCAGTATTCTATTACACACTGAACCAGCCAGTATTCTATTACACACTGAACCAGTCAGTATTATATTACACACTGAACCAGCCAGTATTGTATTACACACTGAACCAGCCAGTATTCTATTACACACTGAACCAGCCAGCATTCTATTACACACTGAACCAGCCAGTATTCTATTACACACTGAACCAGCCAGCATTCTAATACACACTGAACCAGCCAGCATTATATTTACATATGACTGAACCAGCCAGTATTGATCACACTGAACCACTCAGTATTCTATTACACGCTGAACCAGCCAGTATTCTGGACACACTGAACCAGTCAGTATTATATTCACACTGAACCAGCCAGTATTGTACACACTGAACCAGCCACTTTACCTCTATTACACACTAAAACCAGCCAGCATTAAATGGGTACACACTGAAAAAGCCAGTATCTTATTAACACACTGAACCAGCCAGTATTGTATTTATACATAAATAAACTGGTGAGATCACTGGTAAACACAGTGTGACTCTTCACATCTTCACTGTTATGCTGAGGACACACTGCTGTGTATGTGTCTATGAAACCTGGTGACATCGCTGCTATTTCAACCTACTAGTAAGGCTGAAATCAGAAGTTGGATGTCTCAAAATGTCTTGCTATTGAGATCCAGTTATGTACAATACATTATCTTCCATCAAGTAAGGAGACTTAGGGTTTGTATTGGGGAATACTACCCCGGGAAAAAATGGTGGAAAAATGGCTTATTGGCAATGTATTTGTTTGCATGGAGAATTAGGCTGGAATATCACTCTCAGTGTTGATTGAACTGATAGTGTGATGTGGTACCGGCCCTACAGTAATGAATCTCATTAAGTGTTAATGACAGAGGTGGAGGTTCTTAACTGGCAGATAATGGCCTGTGGGGAGGTTCAGGGGGTTCACAGTCAACTCACCCCAAAACAAGGTCTGCTTAAGCACTGTCGGACGCAAGTGAAATCAGATGCTTCGCGGTCCTCTCGCCCAAACTGTGTGACATCTCTTACACAATAAAAGACACCCTTCATACTATGTATTAACTTATATAATAATAATAATAATAATAATAATAATAATAATAATAATAATAATAATAATTTTGTATAAGATAAAGCCACACGTTGATTCGCGTCCTCATATCTCAGTTGCGGTTTGCTTAGATAGTGTTTTAAATATAGGAGCTGTATCCATCACGTTTTAAATCCTTGTATAACAGGTGAATTGTAGGCTACTGCACACGACTACTACTGCTGATAATAACAATAACAGTAAGAATAATATATGTTGTGTTTTATATAAAATAAAGCAATTGGCTTTTGAATGTCAAAATACTGTAAAATGCAAATTTGGGACAGTTCAGGATTTTCAACTCACACCCCAGTTACAGTGAGTGCCATCTTCAGTGAACTGTACAGGGTGTTCATAATTCACTCAGTAGAGACTGTGAGTCCTGAGGGACTGTAGGCATCTTCAGTGAACTGTACAGGGTGTTCATAATTCACTGAGTTGAGACTGTGAGTCCTGAGGGACTGTAGGCATCTTAAGTGAACTGTACAGGGTGTTCATAATTCACTCAGTAGAGACTGTGAGTCCTGAGGGACTGTAGGTATCTTCAGTGAACTGTACAGGGTGGAACACACAGTGTTCACAATGCAGTTTGCAAGTGCAGTGCATTTCGGTTGGTTTATATGGTCTGTGAACGGATGTTTACAATATCCTGCAGGGTATCTTGAAAGATGGCAGCTGTTGAAGTATTGCTCCAGTTTTTAACAGCATGTTTAAGATTCTTACATATTGCTGTGGAGGGAAGCAGGGGAACGTGGGGAGCTCTTTGCTAATTTAATGAATACATGTGTTGAATGTCTGCAGTAGGAGAGAGTGCAGTATTCAGGTACATAATTCTGCTCTGTTCTCCTACTGTAGGCATTGAACAAAGTAATTTGAGAAAAGACTGAATATATTTGACTATTTTTGTGAGTTTTGTCCAGTTCGGCATAGATTTTGGTGTCTGACCAAATGCTTATCAGAGCTTTAGTTTCTCGCACTGTCCATGTAATTTATGGTTACCAGATTCGCAGTTTTTTTTTCTCTTCAATTCACTGACGCCGTACCGACTATGAAGCCACTAAAATAACAGTATATAATAAAAACGTAATAGTTTACAAATTAAACATTGGGGGCCCTATTTAGCAACGTTCACAAACCTCTAAGGCAATAACAAAACACTTTTGCAGACAGTTAGCGCATCAGAATCAGGCGCAAGTTGAGGGCAAACCGTTTTATTACCAATTTAGCAACTGTAATTTAGTGCCCACCCGGCAAGTCAGCGTTAGCGCTGGACATGGGCTGAACTTTAGAGGCGTGTCCTCATTTACATACAAATGTAGCAATTTAGCAAACTATCAGCAGTGCCAGCATTTGCATTTCAATTGACATGTGAAAACCAGGTCTAAACTGTGCGCACAATACATGGGTCGAGTATAAATAGAGATGAAACTACCAGCGAAGCAGGTAAAGAAAAGAGAGAGAGAAAAAAGAGAATAAAAGAAACACTGGATTCCTGAGTGGTCAGAAGAAGAGGAGGAGGAGGAGGAGACATCCCCAAATATTTAGAAGTCATATTAAACTATAGATGTAACTGCAGTGTCAGTAAAGCAGGCAGGAGAATTCATCCATTTCTCACGAGCTGCAACAAAATACAAAGCAGGGTTTTCTTGGGGGGTATGGGTTTACTGGTGTCCTGGGAGCCATCGATTGCACTCATGTGCAGCTACGTGCACCAACACAGAATAGACACATCTACATAAATCATAAGGGGACCTATTCTGACCTAAGTAGTGTGTGATGCCAACAACTACAACACAAATGTGTATGCAAACCATCCTGGCGCCACTCAAGACTTGTTTATCCTCACTAATTCACAGATGGCAGCTGCGTTTATATACGCTACCAATGTGATTCCGATGTTTGGATGTCTCTGGGGGAACACTACAGCACACTCCTCAGAAGGGTAGTAATATCATCCGAGCTTGTTGTGTTTTACATAACATATCTCTCCGTAATGGATGTTGAACTTACAGAGGAAAGATTACAGGGCTTGAGGGAAGCAGATGCTGAACTTGTAGCTCCAGTGGTGGAGGCTGCAGATGCTGAACTTGAAGCCCCAGTGGTGGAGGCTGCAGATGCTGAACTTAAAGCCCCAGTGGTGGAGGCTGCAGATGCTGAAATTGAAGCTACAGTGGTGGAGGCTGCAGATGCTGAAATTGAAGCCCCAGTGGTGGAGGATGCAGATGCTGAACTTGAAGCTCCAGTGGTGGAGGCTGCAGATGCTGAACTTGAAGCCCCAGTGGTGGAGGCTGCAGATGCTGAACTTGAAGCCCCAGTGATGGAGGCTGCAGATGCTGAACTTGAAGCCTCAGTGGTGGAGGCTGCAGATGCTGAACTTGAAGCCCCAGTGGTGGAGGCTGCAGATGCTAAACTTGAAGCCCCAGTGGTGGAGGCTGCAGATGCTGAACTTGAAGCCTCAGTGGTGGAGGCTGCAGATGCTGAACATGAAGCCCCAGTGGTGGAGGCTGCAGATGCTGAACTTGAAGCCTCAGTGGTGGAGGCTGCAGATGCTGAACTTGAAGCCCCAGTGATGGAGGCTGCAGGTGCTGAACTTGAAGCCTCAGTAGTGGAGGCTGCAGATGCTGCAAGTGCCAAGCAGGTCAGACAAAGCCTTATAGACAGGGGTTCACAAAACTACGCATGCAGACCAAAAATATAAAATGAGTTATTGTGTCAGTATATTGTTTAACAGGAAAGCATTGATAATAAAGCGACGTTTCTCATGGTTCGAAGGTGAGCTATACATGCCTAACTTAAGGAAAGCTCCGGATTCTAAATTTTTCAACCCTCTCCCCCCCTTCCGTCGCTCGCTCACTCACTCAGCAAATGAAACAGAAAAATATTTATGTAACTTAATTTTGATTATAGATTCCTTTTTTATTTCTTCAGTATTCACTCTCCCAGTCCAGGCTGTAGCCTTGCTTAAGGGGCTTGGTCATCCTTCTCACTTGGGCTGCTGGATATTTTACATTTTTTTGCCCTTTGTCTTCTTCCTTCTTTTTTTGTTTCAAAATGCCCTCCATTCGCTATCACAGGTGCACAGATGCTCTTAAAGGGAATGTTGAATCCTTATTGGTTGTAACCTTACTCCCCCCACTGTGCTTTGATTGGCTGGGTGCATGATTCGCTATTTGATGTACGTTAGCCCATGCATGAGACCCGACTGCTGAATCACATTTCATGTGCTTTCGCGGTGGTTCGCTAGTGTTGTCATTTTTGTCCTAGCGATAGTGGCTGCACACATTTGCTAAATAGGACCCTGGGTGTATTATTCACACAGTTTCCTTCAATGGTAATCTCCACAGTGTGCAGCAGACATGGCTTTTTACTGTTGAGATATCTGCCGATTCCTGTCCACTGTGATTCATACTGTTGAGAAAATAAGGAAGTAATAACACACAACACTACCTTACTGTATTTCTCAACACAAAACCCTCCCTGGGTGGCTGAAACACTCAGCTTCACTTACACTCATAAAACATCCACACTGTATACAAGCACTGACCAGACCAGAATGTAGGTTTGTACTGAAATATTTACACACGAATGTGCTGCTAGCCAATCAAGGGACAGATGCCTCCATATATACTGACACAGTCTGATACTCTTGAATCACCACACCCTTACCCACTGTGTGCACAAGCAAACAGAGGGACAGATGGCTTCATATACTGACACAGTCTGATACTCTTTAGCATGTGCTCCACCATGTCCAGTTTCATCACAGTGAATCAGTGCTCCTCAGAGACAGTGGATGTAAACACTTTGATGGAGACAGATAAACAGGGAGCCTCCACAAGCCCCAGATTCTGATCCTCTTGATTTGTGATAAAGAAGGACCTTTTCAGGGACCAGAGAGACAGACATACAGATATACAGACAGAAAAACAGCCTCCATCTGCCGAGTGATTATGATACGATCAATAACTTGCTGTGCTAAAGAAGGTCTTCAGTGAGTTTCAACACAACAGGAAAGATGTTCTCTAGATATGCACAACTCTAAAGGTATAAATATTACATTTCTCATATATTTAGGTAGAACTACATACACTTCCTAGTGTTTTTTGTAATACACTGAAAGACAACATTCTAAATAAGTTTCTTTATTTTTACTCAGAACTCATTATTGTGTTGGGAATTTCTTTGGAAATGCAGTTGTATTTCTGAAAGGAGAAACCGCCCCCTCATCAAATATGTAATCATGGAACTATATAAATACCCTCCTCCCTCATCGTTCAGTGTTTGTTTGGTCCCCTCCTCCCTCATCGTTCAGTGTTTGTTTGGTCCCTCCTCCCCTCATCGCTCAGTGTTTGTTTGGTCCCCCCCTCCCTCATCGTTCAGTGTTTGTTTGGTCTCCTCCTCCCTCATCGTTCAGTGATTGTTTGGTCCACCCTCCCCTCATCGTTCAGTGTTTGTTTGGTCCACTCCTCCCTCATCGTTCAGTGTTTGTTTGGTCCCTCCTCCCTCATCGTTCAGTGTTTGTTTGGTCCCCTCCTCCCTCATCGTTCAGTGTTTGTTTGGTCTCCTCCTCCCTCATCGTTCAGTGTTTGTTTGGTGCCCTCCTCCCTCATCGTTCAGTGATTGTTTGGTCCCCTCCTCCCCTGCCTCCTCCTTGCACCGTGTCTTGTCCAGGGGGAAGGTGGCCTCGGTGCTGCTTGTCCTGCCCGCTCGCATTAATTTTGATCTATCTCATATATTTATTGTATTACAGTTTTGCCAGCGCAGGGGCTAGCAAGCGCCAATGAGCAAGACCATGGGCCAAATTCAAATAACAACGTAATCATTTACAGGCAGGTCTGTCTGTCAATTCAATAAATCATTCATTTCATTCCATTGGTGGCTGTCTCCTTTCTGAAATATATTACACATGAAACTGACTGACATAAAGTAAATAACACCAAAAAATATGAATACATATTTACCTGTCTGTTGAACGATTGCGCTGCTCTAAGAAGGGAATAATCCTGAACACTTTCACCAATGCTGCACTTTGTACTGTACATTGAACCAGCACTGCTAAACATACCCCACTTTATAGTGTAATAGAGCTATAAAGACTGAAACAAATATACAGGCA
Organism: Huso huso; assembly: GCA_036884735.1. NCBI lineage: Eukaryota > Metazoa > Chordata > Actinopteri > Acipenseriformes > Acipenseridae > Huso > Huso huso. Next base: position 7,528,053 of record CM072681.1, on the reverse strand, counting down.
GTCGTAAAAGATGCACACTGATTGCTTAGTCACTTTCCATGTTAAACTGTGACAATATCAAGCACAAAGTCACACTTCTGAACTGCATCTTAAACACGGACTGCCTCATATGGGTTTATATAGAAATCATAGCAGCTTTGCAGATGAAAAACATCATGAGAATAAAAAGGATCCCATTTACATTTCATCACAATCACTTCAGTGTCACCAGTGCAGCAGCAGCCTGCCTGTGTATCACAGTTAGAACTAGTGATCTGATTATCAAAGCAGCCTGCCTGTGTATCACAAAGTTAGAACTAGTGATCTGATTATCATCAGCCTGCCTGTGTATCACAGTTAGAACTCAGTGATCTGATTATCAGCAGCCTGCCTGTGTATCACAGTTAGAACTAGTGATCTGATTATCAGCAGCCTGTCTGTGTATCACAGTTAGAACCAGTGATCTGATTATCAGCAGCTGTCTGTGTATCACAGTTAGAACTAGTGATCAGGATTATCAGCAGCCTGCCTGTGTATCAGAGTTAGAACCAGTGATCTGATTATCAGCAGCCTGTCTGTGTATCACAGTTAGAACTAGTGATCTGATTATCAGCAGCCTGCCTGTGTATCACAGTTAGAAACCAGTGATCTGATTATCAGCAGCCTGCCTGTGTATCACAGTTAGAACCAGTGATCTGATTATTATTTCGTGTTGTTATTTTCCAACTCAGGTAGCTTTGCAGTACCTGCAGTATGAGCTAAATGATATAAATACAAGAATCAAACCAATTCAGTGAGAGAAGCTGGTTGAAATGGCTCTAAGTGTGTGTTGCAGTGCATGGGTTAGGGTTAGGGGTTAGCAGAGAGATGCTGATTGAAAATGGCTCTCAGTGTGTGGAGCAGTGCATGGGTTAGGGTTAGGGTTATAGAGAGAAGCTGGTTGAAATGGCTCTCAGTGTGGGAGCAGTGCATGGGTTAGGGTTAGGGTTATAGAGAAGCTGGTTGAAATGGCTCTCAGTGTGTGTTGCAGTGTATGGACAATGGCAGGACACAGTATTGATTCATTGCAATTGTAAGCAGAGAGCCTGTGGAGGCTGACCTAAGGCCTGTCGGATGTAAGTGAATCAGAGGCAAGTCCAGTCGACCCACTGCTGAATAATAATCCGAATCAGAAACAGAAACAGAATTTCACTGACCTTTACTATGCTGTGGATCCCACAAGGACAGCAAGACAGTTAAAAGAGAAACTGTACCCCACACGTTTCAAACTCTCTGCTACATATTATTAAAACGACAATGATAATAATAATAACAAACAACAACAACAACAACAACAACAACAACAACAACAACAACAACAACAACAACAACAACAACAACAATAATAATAATAATAACCTGTCGTCTGTAGGTAAGCCAGTGTAAATTTCATATCTTCCACAACATGGATTTAGCCTCATAGCATGAAAGCCACTGTATAAATGAAAGCTTTATGACTTTTGAATTTCACAGACAGGCTCCTCTCCTCAATGATAATCTATGGGGTTTGACTCCATAGCGTTCACAAACAGGCTCCTCTCCAGCTCAATGATAATCTATGTTTGTTTCACGCTGCCTCACAAACAGGCTCCTCTCCAGCTCAATGATAATCTATGGGGTTTGACTCCAGCGTTCTCACAAACAGGCTCCCTCTCCAGCTCAATGATAATCCCATGGGGTTTGACTCGATAAGCGCTCACAAACAGGCTCCCTCTCCAGCTCAGTGATAATCTATGGGTTTGACCCGATAGGCGTTCACAAACAGGCTCCTCTCCAGCTCAATGATAATCTATGGGGTTTGACCTGATAGCTGTTCACAAACAGGCTCCTCTCCAGCTCAATGATAATCTATGGGGTTTGACCTGATAGCTGCCTCACAAACAGGCTCCTCTCCAGCTCAATGATAATCTATGGGGTTTGACCTCATAGCGTTCACAAACAGGCTCCTCTCCAGCTCAATGATAATCCATGGGGGTTTGACCTCGGATAGCTGCTCACAAACAGGCTCCTCTCCAGCTCAATGATAATCTATGGGGTTTGACCGATAGCCGCTCACAAACAGGCTCCTCTCCTCAATGATAATCTATGGGGTTTGACCTGATAGCCGCCTCACAAACAGGCCCTCTCCTCAATGATAATCTATGGGGTTTGACTCGAGATAGCTCACAAACAGACTCCTCTCCCTCAATGATAATCTATGGGGTTTGACCTCGATAGCGCTCACAAACAGGCTCCTCTCCTCAATGATAATCTATGGGGTTTGACTCGATAGCGTTCACAAAACAGACTCCCTCTCCTCAATGATAATCTATGGGGTTTGACTCGATACCGTTCACAAACAGACTCCTCTCCTCAATGATAATCTATGGGGTTTGACCTGATAGCTGTTCACAAACAGGCTCCTCTCCTCAATGATAATCTATGGGGTTTGACTCGATACCGTTCACAAACAGACTCCTCTCCTCAATGATAATCTATGGGGTTTGACTCCTCAGCTGTTCCAAACAGGCTCCTCTCCTCAATGATAATCTATGGGGTTTGACTCGAGCTGTTCACAAACAGGCTCCTCTCCTCAATGATAATCTATGGGGTCTGACTCGATACCGTTCACAAACAGACTCCTCTCCTCAATGATAATCTATGGGGTTTAACTCGATAGCATTCACCAATAGGCTCCTCCAGTATCACTTCTCATCTCAATCACACTGTGTCTTCATTGCATTGCTCTCTCACTGTAAACCACATCCCATTGACCAGTATCACTTCTCATCTCAATCACAGACTGTGTCTTCCTCATTACATTGCTCATTAACAAACCAAGTCTGTAAGTGCTCTGGCTTTTCTGTTCCGTATCACATCATGGATCGTTATCGCTGCGTTACCTGTTTGACAATGTGTGCAATAATCCTTCCACTATCAGTGCACTAGACAGGCCATTTTGAAAAGAGCTTTGAAACACACTTTAAAGTTATAAGTGTAAAAAGTTGTCAGGATGTTAACAATGAAAAGAATAATTGCAGGTACGTATTTAAACAGCTGTAGCAGCACGCGGGGACGGGTAACGCTAGATTTTTCAGAACCACGCTACTTACTGTTGAAGAGAGCTGTTCTATTAGCTATTGTAACTTTAAACACACAGATTTAGAGTCTGCTTACCTGCTTTCACTTTCACCTGCACTCTGTCCTTGTGCTTCAGTTCAGCTCTTTAAGAATAAATAGAAACAGCTTTTTAAACCGCATCAGTACTACTGAGTTTAGATATGAGAAGTGTATTCTAAAGATTTACACACTCTGTAAAGAACTTCCCATCTGTTTGATAAGCTTTCTAGCCTGAAGTAGCCTGTCTAAAGCTAAAGTACAGGTCAAAGTACAATTCCTGGTTTTATTGCACCGTTACCTGAGAAACAGCCCTTGAGGAACACGCCCACACACTCTCTGCCAGTGAAAGAATGTGTACCTGGTTCAGACACACCTCATAAAACAAACCAACACATGATCCTTTTCACAGAACTGGAGCTCATGAGTGATTTAAAGTCTATTCTGGAAAATTAAAAATAAATAGTAATAAAATATTTCTGTGCTTTTTTTTTCTTCAGCTAACAGTCCATTTTCAACACAAGTGGATACGGTTCTGTAGATATGTAAAAGTGTAACACACACACTAATACTAAATAGTGATAACCTAGCATATGCATTCCCATTGAGATTACAGCAGAGTGGAAAAGAGAAGGACAGTGGAGGGGAGAGAGAGGGAAGGCGACAGAGGGTGGAAGAGCCTGGAAGAGAGATGGGGTTGAGTGAGAGGAGAACACTGAAAGAAACAGGGAGGGGAGAAGAGAGAAGGAGAGGTTAGGGTTTGAAGAGAGAAGGAGAGGTTAGGGTTAGGGTTTGAAGAGAGAAGGAGAGGTTAGGGTTTGAAGAGAGAAGGAAAGGGAAAGGCAGATCCGGATTTTTAAACTCTTACAATGTTGTTCTAAAGAATGCTCATGCCAAAGTGTAACAGAGAGGGGCAGGAAAGTGAACTGAAGGTGTTAAAAGCTATGGGTTAATATTACTGCACATGTGGTCTCTGTTCTGAAAACAAGCTCGAGAGAAGTGAATGAGAGCTAGAGGACGATATGAAACAATTGCACCATATCTCAGGGAAATAGACGTTAATCACAGATACTATCAATAGTGTCCTGAGGAGATAGGATGGAGGATCGTAAAATAGGCTGTAAAATAAGCTGTAAATAAGTTGTAAAGTAAGCTGAAGAAGGAGTTTAGATCACAAGGTCACGTAGTGAGAGGGTGTGTAAGAAGTGAGTGAGGAATAGGTTAGTGAGCAGCCGTAGAAGAGGAGCAACGATAGAAGACCATCTGTTCCATTGCCTCTGTGTGTCTGTGTGTGCCTATGTGTGCCTCTCTGTGTGCCTATGTGTTTCTCTGTGTCTCTGTTCCAGTGTCTCTGTGCCTCTCTGTGTGCCTATGTGTTTCTCTGTGTCTCTGTTCCAGTGTCTCTGTGTGTCTCTGTGACTCTCTGTGTCTCTGTGTGCCTGTGTGTCTCGTGTGCCACTCTGTGTCTTGTGTGTCTCTGTGTGCTTCTGTGTGCCTCTGCCCTCACAGAGCCTAACTGAACTGTATTTTGTTCTCTCTGTACTAGATTGCTGAAGCATTTAAAGTCGATGTAACTGCGTAAAATAAACTGCTTGTGTTTTCTTTCTGTATACTGGAGTCCCGTAACACACTGTGTTTGGATTAAATACCATTTTAATCCCTTTTTCAAAAATGTTCAAGTGGTACGGGGACACCCCTCTCCCACTCTCCACCACCTTGTAAGTGCCACATACTTTAAACCTAATTGAGAATCCTGGGGTACTGAAGATAGTAATACACAGACTCTGTGTTATAGCACTGACACTGTGTGTGTGTGTGTGTGTGTGTCTGTCTGTATGGACAGAGGATGGGAAAGAATAGGAACCCCTGCCATAGCACTGTCAATAGGGTGTAGAGCCACACTGGGACTGACTCACCTGCCATAGCACTGTCAATAGGGTGTAGAGCCACACTGGGACTGACTCACCTGCCATAGCACTGTCAATAGGGTGTAGAGCCACACTGGGACTGACTCACCTGCCATAGCACTGTCAACAGGATGCAGGCTCGTCTGCATTTCAGCAGCCGAAAGTACATGTCAAGTTTATTATGTATTGAAGTTAGCAATAAAGAGTGTGCGTCTGTGTGTGTGCCCAATTCTGAAGTGTGAAGTGGGAGGCTTCATGGTAAAGATAAATGCTATTGTCTTGCAATTGTTAGTCTTTATTTGCTATAGTGTTAAAGCTTTAGTTTAGGTTGCTATCGTGTGAACAGATATGTTTCATTATTATTAATGGGATGTGTTAATAATGGGGTCTTATCTTTACAGTAAACGTGTCTGTCACAGTGAAATGATACCAGAAGGTGACTTTCAAAGATAAATAAAAACAACAAAAGAAATCACCAGGCCTACATATTACCAGTAACACAACCTCAAAGCCCTGCACAGCGGTGATTCCAGAGGATAGCACATCGAGGGGCACCACTTCATTACTCCTTTTATTGTGTCTACAGTGTTTTACACATACAATAAAATAACTCCATTCAATGATGTGAAAAACACACAATGTGAACCTTTCCTGCAATTGAGTGAACCCCCACTGCAGTATAAACCTGACATATATAGTACTGCTATTAAATGAATAGCAATAAAGAACAAAGTGCAATACATATATACACAAATATATATTGTGGCAGAGTAGGGGGAGGAAGAGGAAAAAATGTAGTCCTGGAGGAACCAGCAGGACTACATTACCCAGAAGGCAACAGGACTGCAGAGGAAATGGGAAGCACCTGAGACCAATTAAGCCCTGCGCAAGAGCAGGAGAAGCCCTGCAGTCAGGGCTGATGGAGTAGCAAGCCGTGGGCAGACTGGCTGAAGAAGCACAAGCCAGCTGCTGAAGAGCCCTGAAGAAGGTACTGTGTGTGAACTGTGTGTTTAAAAAGGGGCTTGGTTTGGCTGGTAAACGGCTTAGCCATCCAGCCATAGTTAGTTGCAGGAGGAAGTTTTAGTTAGTGCTCCGAAAAGGAGTTAGGTTTTTGTTTTGTTTATTTTCTTTGTTATTGTAAATAATAAAAGTGCTAAAGTACCTTTCTGTGTCTGGCTGTGTGTGTTAAAAGTGTGAAAAGTAAACCTCAGCAGGTAGGCTACATTTACAATAACCATGTGTGTGTGTGTGTGTGTGTGTATATATATGGGCATTTCCTTGTTAATGTTTGAGTAAATTGACAAGTTGCAGCTTGATTTCTTTGAGATTAAATATTAAAATGAGATAACACACACTGGAAATATAGTGTGGATAATTTTGTCTGAAAAAGCTAAGTTGAAGAATTGTTGTCTGGACATGGAAGTGTATAGTATTCCTCTCAAACGTGATCCAAACATAACATGGCAAAACATGATGACTTACAGGGTGTTTAAACAATATTGTCACATTTATGTCTAATTTCACTTGATTATTCTAATCCAGAAATCTTAAAATATATATAATATATATTTTTTAAATGTGCTATGTTCATATCGGTGTCTGCCACACTGTTACGAACATGAGTTATTATTTCAGCTCTTTAGGAATGAATAATACTCTGTTTTCCTTTTTGGGAGCCAACTTATATTAAACGTGTTTTTTGGGGGATACAGGATTTTGTTAATCACTAATAAAGGTTTTTAATCTTGTGTCCTGAAATCTGTTCACTCATTTATACATTCGTAACAACTAGGAAGTCGGTTACAGTAAATCAAAACAGCCATTCATTATTCATTATCTAGGATTTTGCCCCATGCCCTTTGACTTCTGACTGGTATCTGTCCTTCATGTTGTGATTGTGGTTTGGAACTATCACTTACTTGCTGAAGTGTATCATTATTTAGTGGATTACATCTTCCATCTCTCTGGATTAATAAAGAAGGGACAGATTGATGAGCGTGTGTTTCAGTATATCTTGTAAAATAAGCTGTGTGGACGGAAGCGTATGCCTTTCCATGTAACCATGGTAGTAATAATAATAATCCACTTGTAGGCAAAACTTATCTTCTGCCTTCATCTATCCTATTAGTTTCTGTTCTGCAGAGTTGTTGTTTAAATTATACATTTTATATTATTGTTTGATAAGCACTGCAAGTCTGTGATGGAGAGACGTAGGGTAGGGCGGGGTAAGAGGCCTATGTGGGGTAAGAGGCCTTTTTGTCCTGGTGCTAACAGGAAATGATGTAATCAGAAGTGACTGCCGCCCTCTAAACGAACCTGCTACCAGTTTTTGCAGCTCAACAGACAACCACATGTGAGAATTTCTTACATTTTTTACTCTTATAATTTTTTTTTTTCAATTTGGTTGCATGGTGTGAACACTGTGAGGTCTGCAGGTTTAAGGAGGTATATTCAAATTGAACTATTGGCTTCATGATAATGTTGTGTTTGTGTAGGTGCTAATTATGCACAGGCCTTAAAACAATGAAAACAAAATGCCTGCCTTTTGGGTGAGAGTTGGTGTTGTTGGAATTAAAATGCTGTTAATAAAAGATCATTAAATTATGATATCACTAGAGACACCTGCTTATACTCAGCTATGTAGGCTGCATATAAGTTTATTTAGAACATAAAAAGGGTTGAAATGTACATTCGTTTATATGACAGATATGGAATTTTCCTTAAGGGGGGCTCCTTACCTCACCCTACCCTAATTCTCTCTTTGACTGTAGTAAGACACGCTGTTTAAACTTCACTCAGCCAGAAAGCGGTTCTCCACCCATACTAGCTTCAAAAACGAAACTGCAAACTAAAAACTGATTCACTTTCTTTTTGTAAATGGACAGATAAAACTACCTCATAAAGGAATGTTTATTCAATCTGTGTGTGTCTGCTTGTCAGGGATCGGGGAATAGCATAAGAATGAAATCTGTATTTATACATTTGTTGTTTTTTTTGAGGGCGATATTTCATTTTGGGTAGCGGGGTGCACACTGCTGGTAAAGTGAACTTTTATCTTTTAAGTATTCTTTGCTAATGAAAATGCTTCTACATATAGGATTTGTGAGTTTGAAGATTGTTAACAATTAGTGATAGACATGGTGCTCACCATTGGATTGAAGGAGCTCAGGTGATGCAGGTCTGCTTGTTTTCTGTGGCAGGCTGTTGTCTGTATGGGAAGGCAATAAAAAGACACAAGGATAATCAAGAACTATATTTTTATAAAGTGATTAACACAGACATACATGCTTATTCCTCAGTGCGCCTTGCGTTTCCATTGAGTTTATATTCAATATGAATCTAATTGTGTCTAACACAGTAATTTCGTAGCTGCTCAGTTCTGGTGGGATTTAGCCCTTTCACTAGGCAGAGCAGTGAGAGGATGCAAGCATCCGAATACACCAGGTTAAACACATCAACAACATTAAGAAATAGAACCGTCCTGACACAGGGAGTAAAAATAGAAACAAAAAGAAAGAAATGCCAAACCGTAAATGTATTGAATCATTATTATTATTATTATTATTATTATTATTATTATTATTAAACTCAATGTAAAAGTAGCAATACGTATATAACACAATATGGCTACTTAAACTAAATAGCCGCAAATGATACACCCAGGATTGAACTGAAATGAGCTATCTGCTTAAGAAAATGAAATAAATAAAAGTGCTGCCAGTGACAGGATGGATATGTTGTTTAAATAGCCATTAAAACAGCCTGTATTTAAATGGTTTAATTAGTCATGTCAGATATTTAACAATGTGTCCAGGTTTTCACCTTTGAAAATCTGGTCACCCTATTTATTAAATATTAGGTTTAGATGTCCTATTGATTTGATGTTATTCATTTAGATTAGGTTTAGACATCATGTTATTTGTTATTATTAAATGGGTAGAAACAATTTGCGAAAATACTAGATTCTCCCTAGCCATTAGATATCTGGTGATAACACAACGGTGCGGAACTTCTTTCTGTGAAGCGGCCTCATCACAGTAAATAAAATCAATACACCAACTGCAACTGTGCGCCTGAGTAAACAAAACCAATTTCGAGTCAGTCAGCATGACAGCAATCCCTGAGATTAACTACAACACCACTGAAGTCAGCATGACAGGCAATCCTGAGATTAACTACAACACCACTCGAGTCAGCATGACAGCAATCCCCTGAGATTAACTACAAAACCACTCGAAGTCAGCATGACAGCAATCCCCTGAGATTAACTACAACACCACTCGAGTCAGCATGACAGCAATCCCTCGAGATTAACTCACAACACCACTGAAGAGTCGGGCCAGCATGACAGCAATCCCTGAGATTAACTACAACACCGAAGTCAGCAGACAGCAATCCCTGAGATTAACTACAACACCACTCGAGTCAGTCAGCATAACAGCAATCCTCGAGATTAACTACAACACCACTCGAGTCAGCATGACAGCAATCCCTGAGATTAACTACAACACCACCGAAGTCAGTCAGCATGACAGCAATCCCTGAGATTAATCTCACAACACCACCTCGAGTCAGTCAGCATGACAGCAATCCCCTGAGATTAACTACAACACCACTCGAGGGTCAGTCGAAGCATGACAGCAATCCCTGAGGATTAACTACAACACCACTCGGAGTCAGTCAGCATGACAGCAATCCCCGAGATTAACTACAACACCACTCGAAGTCAGCATGACAGCAATCCCTGAGATTAACTACAACACCACTGAGTCAGCATGACAGCAATCCCTGATATTAACTACAACACCACTCGAGTCAACATGACAGCAATCCCTGAGATTAACTACAACACCACTCGAGTCATCATGACAGCAATCCCTGAGATTAACTACAACACCACTCGAGTCAGCATGACAGCAATCCCTGAGATTAACTACAACACCACTCGAGTCAGCATGACAGCAATCCCTGACATTAACTACAACACCACTCGAGTCAGTCAGCATGACAGCAATCCCCAAAGAAAATGTCAACATCTCACCATACTGAGGTAAATGAAGCAGATTTAGACAACCTAGAAACGAATACAACTGAAGGAAACACCAAGCACCAGACAGAATGGACTATGAAAGTTTTCCGTGACTGGCTAACTGAAAAGAACATTGACATTGCTTTAAACAAAACGTCACAACAGCACCAGCAGCGCCATCTACTGGTCAAAACCCAGACATACACGTTGAAACAATGATCCAGTTCAAATATCTACAAAGACTAAACAAGAAACTATTATTGAAGCCCCGAAAAAGAAATATTATATAAAACGGTTTGAAATCAAATGTTTAATTGTTAATCTAACCATGTTAATTACTGTGGAAGTTCTTCTCTCAGTGTAAGGTGACACAAATAAAAATTATTAAAATAAAGTTTAAAGTCTTCTTTATTTACCAACAACACCACACTCACAGACCCATTTAATAATAGCAATAATACACTCCAGGGTCTGTGTTTTATCATGAGATATATCACCACTTCCTGGGCGTTTGAAGGACTCCACTTCTCGCCTAGTGCCTCCCAACGCACCCAAGGCGCGGGGTGATATTACCCTCATGATAACACACACACATCCCGTGGGTGTATTACTGCTTAATTAATGTAGTCATTAGGTTTAGATGTCACACTCCTTTGTTGTCACTGTATTGATTTAGATATTCAGGTTGGATACCACGGGATCCTTATTTTGAAGCCAGTGGAACTGAAGCGTTTCTCCGACCCAGAGAAGGAAGCATTTGGCGCTGCCATGACAACCTATGACATCGCCCGCACAAGTTACAACACGTCGAGTTATTTTTTGTAATACAGTATTAACGCTTTATTGTTTTCTCAAAATAACATCAATAAGATTATCAGCTCAGCTGCTAGTGTGTACTAAACACAATCTCAGATATCAGTGAATAGATACAGAGACAAGCCGTGGCACCAGCAAGAGGTTCAAATGAAAGCACCAGTTAAAGTTTAAATAAATACATAAATAAATAAATTACGACATGAAACAAAAATACATGTGGGTATATTTTAATCAAAAGTCCACACATCTATAATCTGAGTATTTATCCAAATAATCTCACAGCAAATTCTTTCCAAATGAATCATTTCTGTTTCCCCCAATTGGTAAGTAATGTGGCGTTATAGTTTCTTAACACAATGTAGCGTTTCACGCAGTAGACAGAAGAGAAGGAGACAACACGGGGCTTTCAGGTTCAAAGCTTTATTTAAGCTGCTATCTCTCAACACGCTGCAGACCACTGATCTACACTCCACACGCTTCGCAGCTTGCCCTAAAACAACAACGCGCGTTTATAACTCAGCTCCGCCCCTTTATGCTAAGCGAGTGCCGGAGGGTACAGCTTTTCCATTGGTCCACAGCCGCAAACCAGGACCAATGGGCACACACAACTAACAGCCAATGACAGGGACCAGGGCGCACCCTGCGTGCAGGACAGCTCGCACAGCCACAGAGACAGAGCGAACCCGCAGCTACAGGGAATACAGACGAGGGGAGGAACACAATACAGCGGTAATAACAGCACCCAGACAGGGGAGACAAGAGCGAATACACAACACAAAACACAAACACACGGACCGCTACAACACTACTGGATTTTACAAATCACCTATGCGAGTCTGCACCTCAAACACTTCGAAATATCATTTTTATACATTTTATAAACAAATAAATGATACACAAAACTGTAGCACGTTTACTCTTAATATCATAACAAATATACTTATTATAAATACGTACCTTCTTTTATTTGTTGGAAAACGGTCTGGAACTGAAGTAAAGTGTTTTTTAATACAGTGCTATTTGAGTATTTAAAATATGGTTATCTTCAAAATTAAAATGTATGTCAGCAACAGTATGTTAATTAAACGAAGCGCCTGACGAACTCGGAACTTTCGCATTTTTAAATCCCTAACGGTCTCTGCTCAGCGAGTGGAATGTTCAGGAGAGGTTTGGTTGCCTAGCAGTCTCCCCCTCCTTCTCTGCCCCGCCCCCTCTCTCCCTCTCTCGCACTTTTGAAAGTGTTAGCTTTTTAAGAGTTACTGTAACTCTGTAAATAGTTAAAATGAACGGTGGCCAACCCTGGTTATTGTTGCATTAAATCTACACTAGTGTAACGTGATAACAATCAACTCCATCAGAGTACATTTTTACTCTGCCAGTTTTCTACCTTTCAACCCTGTAGTGTGTAAATATAAAATCAACTCTCACACTGTAACTTTTACTCTAATAGAGTTCACACTATAGGATGTAAACTTGAATTATAACCATTCCAGCCATATAATACCCCCTGTACCCCCCAATGCGTTTGTGCCTTTAACCTTAGTGTACTTACAACTAAAATAAACACAGCACAGAACCTGCTGTTATTTCTTTTAATCTCAACATGTACACCTCATTCAACACGTGACATTACCCTGACTCACATTGAACAGGTGAACATGACACATGACAATGTGTTCTCTATCAGTATGATACAAAAACAGTCTGATGTACGGCCGATGGTAAAGAAGCACTTCTACACACATCAAAAACAAAATGCAAGTCATACAATGTGACAGTATGGGACAATGCATGTTCTCTCATCATCCGTGTCATACGAAAACTGTCTGTCATGAGGTCTATGGTAAACCAGGTCTTCTACACATATCACAGTAAATGCATCACTTATTTCATCAATGCTGAATGCATTTAAGCAATCATCAAAACACAATGTAGCAACGTTCAAGGACAAAAGAAAAGCTTGGTCATCTTTTACAATCACCTCTTACGCCCCGCCTGTCCCGCGGGCGGAACATGGTACTGCAATTACACATTATATTTCATAAATCATTTGTAATATTATTACAAAAGCAAAAGAGAAAAAAAAGCTGATTCAATATCAAAATCGTTGTTTTCCTACCGTCAAACAGCGAAGGAATTTTTCGAATCCATCATTTCACCACTGAGATATCCCCTTGGCAATGTGACTTGTATCACATGCTTCTAAAACAGCTGCAATTGACTAGCTGTGCGTTTTGCTGCTCTGGTCTTACAGCTGTCTGATGATGGTGAAACCTCCTGATTACGTTGTAGGGGAGGTCACAAGCTGTCCAATGATACCTTCACTTTGTTTGTAGCCCAATCCATTACAGAGTAATCGATCTGCGCAGTAAACATACCCTATCTATTGCAACCGAAGTGCGCAGCGGATACGCACAACGGATCACGGTTTTATAACATTTTCTGATCATTTTTTCAATTTATAAAATTTGTAAAATCGAACAAAATGTCGAGCAGTGTTCCAAAGCATCCTAAACAAAGTAGATTCAGTCTTTCTGAAGTTTTGGAAGAGATGGATAGGAGTGAAAGTGATTGCGAAAATGATCAACTTCCTGGTTTGGAGAGCGCTGATTCAGTGTCTGGACGCAGCATTGAAGATGGATTGGATCCTCTTCAGGATTTGTAAGTATAATGGATCCACACTACATATTATTATTATTATTATTATTATTATTATTATTATAATTATTATTATTATTATTATTATTATGCATAATTTTCAATATGCATTTTTTACTGTAAGTATGTTATTAGAAAATGCAACCATTTGACTCTCAAGGGACACAAAGAAATAACGTTTATTTAATAATTTTTTAGCAACACCATGTCTCAACTGTGCTGTGCTGCTCTATACAGTCTCTGATCTTTACATGCAATAAAAGTTGCAAGAAATAATTGTTGCTTCCTGACCGTTTTTATTATTTTCTCATTGATGTTCACTGATTTATTGCATGAGAGTGTTTAGCAAACTTTTTTTTATATATATAATTCCATGATTACAAGGCGTGGTGTTACTCACCTAGAGACAGTGTAGGTTTTCTTATCCTTTCAAGATAAGCTGTCTGCCTCCCCCAACAGTCACTCACCCAGTTCCTTTGTTTGCCACATGTCAATCAAAGTAAAGATGAAAGGAACTGAGGTGTTTTTAGTCTGGCAGCTTGATTTGAGAGCAGCCAAGTTCTCTGCAATCTCATTATTATTAATATTATTATTGTAGACATTTGGCAGACACCTTTATCCAATAATCAATGTTCACCTCTCAGCAGTGCAAATACTGTGCTTGAATCTGTTGCTCATTGATACTGATAATGGAAATGTTATTCTAATTTTCAATTCATTTCACTTTTCAGTGAGGACACTGAAGAAAACCCTCCCCCCTCAACAAGTGAGAGTTTTGATGTTTCTCAGCAGAAAAGGCATACTCATCATGCATACTCATCATGGATACATTTGGGCACCCCAAAAGCTCTCCAAAAGGCCACCTTTTGAATGAAATATTGGACAAAAAAGGGGGGATTACAAAATCTAATTCATGTGGCAATGGATAGCATGTGAGGTGCCAGAAGTTCACATCCCTTTTAGAACTTGCTCAAGAAACTAGTGTATCACTGGACATAAAGATTTACACAATGTTCATTTTTGGAGAGGTTTGGGGACCCTTTGTAAAAACTCCTGTAGAATTTGATCCCTTTATTCAAATAGTTCCAAATTTTTACCCAGTATAGTAGACATGTTGGTGAAGCACTGGAAAAAATCTGTCTCTTTTCATATGCTACAAGTTGAAAAAATGACTATAGAACATAAAAAAATGAAAAGCTTTTGTTGTTTTTTTTATGTATTTTTTCTGGATATCTCCTTCCAGTGTGGTACTGAGTAAGACTTTTATCACACCTGAGGTTTTATTCTTGATGCCCAAGGGGTTACCTTGAATTCAAGCCCTGAACCATGCCTGTGCTGTCTATACTTTGGAAGATATTGTGATTTATTTAAGGGCACAGCCCCCCAGGCGGAAATTGTCTGTGAGGGGCTGGGGTTTTGAGAGGTTAATGATCTTTTTGAATACAGGCATTTCACTTTCTGTACCTGAGCAAACAAACATACCAATGTGATACTCGCTTCCATAGTTCTTCACCCAACTAGTTGTGGAAACATCAGAGTATGAACTTAAATGCAATATTTCAGTTAAAATATCACTACCCTCCAAACTGTTGATCATTTCCATTTTAATGGGACCAAACTGAAACCGTTGAAAATAAAAATTCTCCCAATGAAAAGCCAAATGATGCTGATGTTTCTTTGCTAAAGTCTTAGTGATGTTCTTAAAATTCTTAACAGACCTTTTGAAGAAGTTGTGTTTCCCTTCAAATCTCATGCACCATGTGTGTAGAAGTGGACCGATTCTGCAAACACACCTCAGATAATGTATCATGAAGTGGTGTTTGGGAATCAAGTTTCTATCTGGAAACAGAGACTTAAACAGTTTGTGGTGATCACAAACAAAATGCTTCAAATAATATGTCATACCATTTGTTACAATTGGTGAGAACACAATTTTCACTGTGTCTGAAAAGGAGATTTGAATTCCTTCGGTTTCCAAAACTTTTAAATCATTTACAAGTGGCTTTAGTATTTCATCAAATCCACATTTCTTTAAGTCCTCTGAGTGAAAGAGAGCAACAGGATGAATATTCATCAACACAGAGTTCAATTTTGGTGGTAGGTTAAAATAAAAATAAAATAAACACAGCCAAGTTTATGTATTCCCTTTTTTGAGCCTAAAGGATTGGCAGTTTCAAAATCGTCATAGTAAAGCTGAATCTGTAGAGCATATTCTTGTTGTGAAAATAGACAATGATTTCTGAAGTATGAACCATCATTAATGTCTTTGTAAGTACCTTCTTGATGTTCTCTTACCTGCTGGAAACTTTTACACACTTCACTGTTCTTAAACATAGACTTCAGAGTTCCTAAGATAGGTACATCAATAAACGTATCATTTAATGGAACTTGACTGTACACACCAGGTGTTCCATCTCAGCGTACATCGAACCGCACTCCAAGAACATGCTCTACAGGCTCAACTATTTCCCATTTTTCCTCAAAATACCTCTGCCGCTTGGCTCCTGTGTTCAAGACTGAGAAAGGATTTTCAAGCTGATCAAAATAATCCCCAACTTTTTCACCTAGGTCTTGACCTTGAGTCTCTGATGAAATACTTTTTAGTACAGCTTCCCTTGCTTGAGCATGGATGTCATACACAAGTTCTTCCATTGAACCAACCATAGATTGAACAGTACTTTCAGCAACCCCCGATGCCTGTAACTGAGCTACAACAGAGCCACACATGTCCAGCAATTGCCTCCTCTCAATAGGAACTTGAGTAGTAGGAGAGTCTGTACCGACTGACTGACAACATGAAGGTTCAACATCATTATTGCTCAAAGTCTCAACATTGTCAGTGGTATTTGGAGTAACACAGTCACCATGTACATGAACCAAGTGCTTCTTAAAGCCAGAATAAGTGCCAAAAACTGAGGAACACTCAGGATCTCCACATTTCAAACGCATGTCCTTCCTGATGGAACTTAAAATGTTGACAAAGCAATGCACAACTTCTGTGGTGTACTTTACAAATGAAACAAACATCTTTAAGCCCAAAGATGTGTATCAATTCAAGTGTCTCTGTTAAGCAGCCTTGCTCTAATCTCCTTGACCCTTGGGATCTCCTTTGCATTCCCTACATCAATATTATACACTGTGGTTTGAATGAACTGACAAACACACACATTGACACACACACGCTGACACACACACACACACACACACACACACACTGCCACACATATAAATTCTAAGTAGTAAAACTTTTATTTAGTAGAAAATGTTATACAATTGTTGCGCGTGTGTTGGAAAGGTAACCATACAAATAATGTGCGGTGTAATTCAGAATGTGCGTGACAACACGTCATTTCTCTTGTTAAATGTTTTTACCTGCATGGCAACGCATGAAGCTCTCCTCACGATATTGAGAGTCGTTCTTTTTCTGCTTAGTAAGCAGACACATACCCTAAATGACTATGAATTGACTCATCTGCGGACGGACGCTTTTTCCCCCCCCCTAAATCAGAACTGCATCGCAACGCAAGTCCTGAAAAGTACGGCAAACTCCTCGCGAGGAAGACTGCCCTGGCTTGTGCGCGTGAACGCCGCCAGTGATCACTTATGTGTTTTTTACCTCGTCACTGGTGCAGAAGGAACCATTTCAAAACCACAACACCCAAGCATCTGGGTGTCTCACTTGCAGCAACCAGAGTGGCACTTCAGTATTCAAACAGAAATCTGGATTTCAGATTTTGAGGTTGTTTCAGCCTGACAAACTGCTTTTTATTAAAGGGGTTTACAGAAATTCACATTAAACTTATTTTAGACAGTGAATTTGGGGGAATCCATACCAAAATATAAAGCAGTTGCTCACTATATCAGCAGTTCCCTTTCAAGTCGAAAATAACCATCAAGGTATGGGACATTGCCGTCAGGCAGTAGGGATTGGCTGAGCTTTATGTCAAAGCTGCCGATAGGCCTCCGCGCAAGCTGCCGTGTAAGCCCGCCCCCCTGGGAGCTTACTATACGCAGCGCGCGGAGAGTCACTTCCTCTTTTGCCTTCAGCCTCAGTAGCGGTAGGACTTAGAGCTTTTAAACTGATTGTACTCAATAAGCTTAGGCTTGAGAAGCTGGTTTATCCCCTTCTCCGAGTTTATTTCAGTTATACTCTTCGGAGTAATTATTATTATTATTCTTCTTATTATTATTTTAGGATTATATATTGTTTTTACATTATATATTTCCTTCTCGCTTTGCTTCGGCATCGCGTTTCTTCGTGGTCTCTCCGTCTTTCCTCTGTTCTTATTATTGTGTTTGGGTTTTTGTATATTATTGTGTGTATATATATTGTTATATATATATTTGTATTATTTTGTTCGACGCGTGTTGCGCTGGCCTTGGCCCACGCAGTATTTGCATCCTCGGTCTAGCTTTAGGCTAGACCGTGGCGTAGCGTGTAGTCTGCTCTGCAGTGTTCCTCCCCACCGCGGCGCGTTCCCCGCCACGTGGTATTGTACTACACCCTCTTACTTATTCTGCAGCGTCCAAAAAAAAAAAAAAAAAAAAAAAACTTTTTCCCTTTCACTATACAGAGGAAGACAACCACCAACGTGCAAAATCCCCAGCACCATCAGGTAGGTATTGCACAGCATCAGACACCGTACCAGCACTTAGCGTCTCCGCTTGGCGGGTCAGCTGACGCGTAGGGCGTCTGTGCTAGCGTTCCACGCCGGTACTCACGAAGGCGCTCGCGCCCGGCGCTTTTTTGGTGTCAGCGCCAGTGCGCTTTGGTGCTTAGTGCTTCTGCACTTGGGGCTCAGTGCTGGACGCTGGGCGCCTGGTGGCTCCGGAGACGCCGGTGCATCGCTCCATCACGCCGTGCTCGACGCTCGGTGTTCTCGACGCTCGACGCTTCGGCTACCGACGCCAGCGCTTACCGGACGCGACGCGACTCGACGCCGACGACGCGATTCCTGGTGCTCGACGCCGGTGCCTCGACGCCGACGCCTGCGTTCGATCGCCGGTTTCGATGCTTAAGCCGACGCGACGCGACTCGACGACGTGACCTCGGTGGCTCGACGCTGGCGCCGATGCCGCCGGACGCCGACGCCGACGCCGGCTGGACGCTGGCGCCGGACGCTGTAGTTCATCGCTTTCGCACCGACGCTGACGGGGCTGGCGTATTATCGCGACCTCGACGCCGACGACATCTCGCAGGTGCTCGGCGTTTCGGGCGCCGGTGCTCGACATCGCAAGACGCGACTCGACGACGCTCGACAAAAGACGCACCCTCCTCGGTGTTTGACGCCGGCGGGCGCTTTGACGCTTTGGTGTCCGACGCCATGCTCGACAAAAGACGCACCTCGGGCGTTTGACGTGACAGTGCTTGACGACGCACTTAGTGCTCGGCATCAGTGCTAGACGCTTCGCTGTTCCACCATGTCTGGGTTCCACCGTTGCGTGACCTGCCAGGCCAAGTTGCCTGCCAGCGACCCTCATGAGTACTGCGTCGCATGCTTGGGGCCGGACCATGCCGCATCTGCCCTGGCAGATAGGGCATACTGCCAGCTATGCGGGGTTTCAGACACGCACCCTTCGGCCAGAGAGCTGGGGAAGGCAGTTGGAGGTCGTTCCCCATCCTCGGGCTCGCCCCACACCGCTCCCGCCCCACCGTCATCTGTCGCGGTCGCTGCCGCGGCCTCAGTGTCCCTCTGGAGCCCATCTTCCCAGCTTACAGCTGGTTAGGAGGTCTCCAGTCAGGCGTGCTCGGAACAACATTCCCGCAGTCCCTCCTCTACGGGGCTCGCCCCGGTCGGGAGTCTCGATCCAGGTCTCGATCGACCCGGAGAAGGCACTCGCTCCCCCCTAAAGGGTAGGCGTTACCAGGACACATCTGGGTGGCTGAGCTCACCTCCAATATGTCACAGTTTATGGAGCTCATGATGGGACAGCAATCCCTCCTCATGACCCTAGCAAATGTGGCGCCCCGGGCCCCAGAGCTAGTAACCGACCCATCGCTAGTCAGCCGACGGTTTCCTCCACCAGTGCCTCACAACCAACCCCAGGAAGTAGAGTGGGACACCGATGCTGTCTCAAGGGACGATCTGACGCAGACCCGCTCTTTGAAGACACAGAGCCTGGTGGCATCCCAGCACTCTGGGCAGGACGACCCTGAAGTGCTGGATACTAATGACCCTATCTGGTCAGTGGTGGAGAGGGCAGCCCGTCACTTAGGCGTGGACTGGCCTGCGTTAGAGCCAACACGACGCCTCTATTTGAGTTGCCATCGCCCCGCCCCTTCAGTCCAGGATGCTCCCGGCATTCCCGGATTTTAAGGAGGTGCAGTCCACCTGGGGAGCCCGGCCTCCGCCCCTGCAACTTTCGCAAGGCTGGCTTTCACCATGCACGGGCGAAGCGGTTTGGCTAGCGTCTTTTCCGCCAGTGGGCGATGCTCGCCCGCGCTAGTTAAGGCGCCCGACATTATTGGGGCTGGCTAAGGACCCTTCCTGCCCTAACAGGCAGTGTAGGACCACGGAGGCCCACCTGAAAGGGGGTTATGCCGCGGCTACAGAGGCAGTTAGGCTGTCTAACGTGGCCAGCCTCCTGATGGTCTACCAGGCGGCGCTGATTCGCGATCTGCCTGAGTCCCCATCTGTTGGACTTAGGACCGAGCTGGGTGCAGTTTGAGCTTTTGGTTTGGTTGGCTCAGCTGAATGCGCGAGAACAGGGCAGGAGCATTGCTTCCTTGTGGTGGCAAGGAGGCAGCTCTGGCTCGCAGGCCAGGGTACAGGAGCCTGATAAGGCCCCATTGCTAGATGCTCCTATATCCCCGGGCACACGCTTGGCCCAGCGGTGGAGGAGATGCTGCAACGCTCTGTCAAGGCGTGGAGGAGGCGGCGAAAGCAGTTGGCAAAGATGTGGCCAAGCAAACCCTTCCAGCAAAGGTGGCCACAGGAGCGCCAGTGGCGCAGGGCACCGCCGCAGCAGTAAAGCACCCACAGGGCAGTAAAACCGCCCTTTGGGGTTTCCCAGCACGCAGCCAACCCAGCTTTTGCAAGACCGCAGCTGGAGGGTGGCGCCCTAGGAGGAGGTAGCAAGACCCTGGGGCCCCGTGGGCTCTGGCCAGGCCCCTCGTGAGCGAGCACAGCCTAAGCAGCCCTGAGAAACCCCCGCAGCCTAACCCACCCCCCTACACTGTTCCACAGCTCCTGTTCTGGCAACAATGCACCAATCCATCTGGGTGCGCAAAACTATACTCAACCGGCACACCTTCAATTCGGTTAAACCCCTTCAGGGGAGTGGTGGTAACTGCAGTGAAGGACCCGGTTCAGTCCTCAGCTCTAAATGCAGAAACACAGGCATTGCTCAAGAAGCGTGCCATTCAACTAGTAGACCCTGCTCTGACCGACCAGGGTTCTACCCAAGTACTTCCTAGTGCCAAAGGGACGGCGGGGGCTTCCCTATTTTAGATCTGCGACTACTGAACAAATACCCACGGGTGTTGTCGTTCAAGATGCTTACGCGACAGGCACATTGTCCAGTCTGTCCGCAGGGCGACTGGTTTACCACCGAGAGACCTCACAGATGCATACTTTCACGTTCCCATCTGTCCGGGTCACAGGAAGTACCCACGATTCGCATTTCAGAGCAGGGTCTACGAGTTTTGTGTCCTGCCATTCGCCTGTCTCTAGCTCCTCGAACCTTTTCAAGTGTATGGATGCCATTTTAGCCCCCCCCCTTGCGGGCTCAAGGCGTCCGACTGCTGAACTATCTGGACGACTGGCTCTGCCTGCAAGGCGCGCAGTCAAAGGAGCAGTTGGCACAGCACACAGTGATGGTTACAGACCATCTTCAGCGGCTAGGTCTGAAGGTCAACAGACCGAATTCTTGGGTCTGCATCTGGACTCTGTGTCCATGGAAGCGACCCTGTCGACACAAAGAGTTGCCTCGCTGGGAGCGGTGTCTCTCCCTATTCAGGTTGAGAGAAACAGTCAGCATGGAGCTGTGTCAGCGCATGCTGGGGTTGATGGCTGCCGCCCGCAAGCCCTTCCTTTGGGCTTACTACACCAGAGACCCTGCAGGCCTGGTTCAATGCCCTCGCTGCATCCGCTGAGAGACAAAACACCGCAGGTTGAGGGTATCCCGAACCTGCTGGGTAGCACCGCGCTGGTGGAAAGTTCCGTCCGAACATCCGCCAGGGCGACGCTTGGGTCCCATCTTCGAAGGGAGGTTATTACGACCGACGCCCAACCAGGGTTGGGGAGCAGTCTGGAACGGGTTGGGGACTCGCGGAGTGTGGTCAGGACCCTGAGGTCGGCCCAAATCAATGCTCTGGAACTCAGAGCGGTGGACCCTAACCCCCGCACTTCTTGCCAGTGCTTCTAGGCAAGCACGTGTTAGTGCGGTCAGACAACACCACGGTAGTGGCGATATCAACCGCCAGGGCGGTTTGCGGTCCCCGGTCTTCACCGGATGGTAACACGGCTGTTGCTTTGGGCACAACCGCTTAGCCTCTGGCGCGGCGCGGTTCACCCACCGGCAGAGTCAATTACGAGTGGATCTCCTGTCCAGAGGAGGTCCTTGCAGGTGAATGGCGCTCTTCACCCCTCGGGTGGTAGAGCGATTTGGGATTGGTTCGGCACAGCGCTAAGTTGATCTTCGCTCACAGAGACCACGCACTGTCCCCTATGGTTCTCGGTGAAGGACCTCGACAGCCCCCTGGGAGTCGATGCACTGGCCCCACGAATGGCCGCCAGGGCTCCTGTACGCGATTTCCACCGATTCCGATGCTCCCGCCTTCTTGGAGAAGGTCAGGGTAGAGCAAGCGACAGTGATTCTGATCGCTCCTCGGTGGCCTCGGAGGCTATGGTTCCCAGTCTGGTGCAGTTGTTGCACGGTCGCCCGAGGAGCTCCTCTGCGAAGCGGACCTGTTGTCCCAAGCCCAAGGAGGGCTATGGCACCCAAACCCCAAACTCATGCAGTTATGGGCTTGGCCCCTGAACGGGAGCGCCTGTCAGCCTTAGGGCTTTGGACGGCGGTTATATCCACCATTCAGAGTGCGAGCGCCTCTACCGGTCGCAATATGCGTGACAAGTGGCAATTGTTTCAGAGTTGGTGTCTGGCTGAGGGCCATGACCGGTCTCCCGCCCCATGGCAGTGATATTACAGTTTCTGCAGAAGCTGCTAGATGAGGGGAAGTCTCCCCCCACACTTAAAGTGTATTTGGCTGCTATTTCGCTTGCCATGTATGCATTGACGGGTTATCACCTGCTGCCATTTTCTGGCATCTCAGTTCCTAAAGGGCTAAGACGCTGGCGGCCTCCAAGGTCGACCAGTTTACCGTCATGGAGCCTTGATGGTGCTAGAAGCCCTTACCAAGGCACCGTTCGAGCCTCCACAGTGTGGATATGAAGTTCGTGGTCTATTAAGACCGTTTTTGCTATCAGTGGTATCAGCAAAACGCTGCGGGTTACTACATGCACTTTGGTGCATTCATCATGTACTCGTTTCGCAGGAGACGGTTCTAAGGTCTCCATAAGGCCCAAACCGGCCGCTTTACCCAAGGTCATATCCGTTTCATGAACCAACCAGTCGAGTTGATGGCTGCTCCATCCTCCTCCTTTTTCTTCCCCAGAGGAAGAGCGGTTACACATGCTCTGCCCTGTGCGGGGGCATTGAGGTGTTATATTGACCGCATAAAGACTGTGAGGCAAACAGAACAGCTGTTCATATGCCATGGTTCTAAGACTTTGGGCCAGCCGTTGTCTAAGCAATGCCTTTCCATTGGATAGTGGATGCTATTAAGTTAGCATATGATTCTATGGGCCTTCCGCCACCAGGGCAGTTGAAGGCACATTCCACTAGGGGTATGGCAACATCCTGGGCCCTCTTTAGAGGGGTGCCGGATGTCTGACATTTGCGCTGCAGCCAGTTGGGTTACACCGCATACTTTTACGAGGTTCTACTGGTTGAATGTACTGGAAACCTCTCTGTCTGGTCATTTGGAGCATCTGTGTTACACTCTATGACGCCTCAGGGTGCGGACATATAGAGTGGTTGATGAGATGGTGTTGACTATTCCACCTTAGGACAGGTGTCATTGTGAACATAGACGCTGAGGCGCAGTCCGCATATGCGTAGATGTACTGCCCACGCAGTTGCGTTATGACGTAAGTCTGTCCTACTGCCGAGAATCCTCCCTCGCTTGCGGCTTGGGACACTGTTCCCCCATACCTTGATGGTTATTTTCGACTTGAAAGGGGAACGATAGGTTGCGGATGCAACCCCAGATCCCTGAAAGAGAAAAAATAACCATCGTGAGGTCTCTGGAAGCCTTCACGGCCTGAAGAGCAAAAGGAAGAGAGTCTCCTGGCCGCTGCGGTAGTAAGCTCCCAGGGGGCGGGCTTACACGGCAGCTTGCTGAGGCTCATCGGCAGCTTTGCTATAAAGCTCAGCTAATCGCTACTGCCTGACGGCAATATCCCATACCTTGATGGTTATTTTTCTTTCAGGGGAACCGGGTTGCATCCGCAACCCATCGCTTTTCTTCCCTATATTTTTTGCTCTCCATTTGCACAGTGCTGATTTAGGGCAGCAGGCTTGCGCAGATCTAGTCAGTAGGCTACGAAGGCTAGGATGGCTCAGATATTAAAAATAGGGATTGGTAGAAACAAGCTGTAGAACATGCTGTGATGGTGACTGTGTCCTGTGCATCCCATAACGTGGAAGGCAGACACGTGTTGACTTTGGACATAGCTGAGAACAAAAAAGGACGGGAATTAGTTTAGTTAGAGATTTAAGCAGCAAGGGTATTCTCAAACAGCTGCATTAATACTATAACACAGGCATAACGCAGTTCATGGTAAGAGGTTTTATACAGAACTGTAAACCCACAAGAGATCTGCAACATCATGACAGACCAGACACAGCAAAAAACACAATAAAAAAAAGCCGCCTAAGATTATCATTGAGGTGAACTGCACCACTGCTAACCATAAAATCACCCATCAGCCACTACTTTCTGCCGTCTTGTAATCCACAGTAACAGCTGACCTGCTCCCTTGCAGTGTTTATAGTTAAGGATAAACACGCTCATTAACATTTAGTGAAATGTGGGTTTCCATGCGAAACTGGGTGTGGATTTTCCCGTGTGTTTCGTCATTCACACGAGTAAATGAGATTTACCCTATGTCTTTAGGTCAGTAACGTTTTATTGTTTCCACAGAATAACATCAATAAGATTCAGCTGAGCTGCCAGTGTGTAATAAACAAACCCTCAGATATCAGAGAATAGATACAGAGACAAGCTGTGGCACCAGCAAGAGGGGACAATGAAAGCGCCAGTTACACTTTAAATACATAAATAAATAAATTATGACATGAAACAAAAATACATGTGGGTATATTTTAATAAAAAAAAAATCTATACCTCCATAATTCAGAGTATTTATCTAAATAATCTCACAGCTAATTTTTTACAAATTAATCATTTCTGCTTCCCGAGTGGTAAGTAATGTATGTTATAGTTTCTTAACATTAATGGATTTTAGAAATCATCTATGCTAGTCTTCCCTCAAATAGTTTAAAATATAATTTAGATTTATATGGCAGTTAATATATAAATCAAATCTAAAAAACGGGTCGCATTTTGTAATTTAAATAGGTATGAGCTACCAAAACGTATTTTTGTTTCATATGGTTATTAATGTATTTATTTGATTAAACTTTAATCGAGGCTTTCATTTTATCTTCTTGAAGTTACCACAGCGCCGCTACCCGGAACTTTCGCATTTTTAAATCCTAACGGTCTCTGCTCAGCGGAGTGGAATGTTCAGGAGCCGGTTGCCCAGCAGCATCTCCGCCTCCTTCTCTGCCCCGCCCCTCTCTCCTCTCTCGTTGCTCCAGCTAGGAGTTCACATTCAGCTTTCCTTAGATTATATAGCGCCATTCTTTACTAACTTTACAAATGAGCTTATTAGAGGCTTCGTGTTTTTAAGATGGTTCAGGTGCAGTCCGGGCAGACTGACTGGAGCATCATTACAGTATACCGCACTGCGCTCGGCTTTGTGTGGAGGCTGATACACAAAATAACGAACGACTGTTAAAGAAATCACATGGATTGCTTTTTAATGGTAAATATGGATCCAGTATTCTAAGTATTATCTACAGTTAATAACTCAGCTATATTCATATTCACAATGTAATACAGTATTAAGACAGGGTCCAGTATTAGAAATCAATGTTCATTGACCATTTCCATACATTCTCTATATGTTTCCACATTGTGGTTGCAATCTATTAGGCACAAGGGGCTCAGTGATGTTAACAACTAGAGCCCACAATTAACCAATATATTTAATGTAAAAATCGTTCATGTCTTTCTTTCTCATAGCTGCTTCTGTGTGTATACACCAGTGCTATTTAATGTGTGTAATTATCCGTCTTGTCTAAGAATGTGCAGATTATATATAAAAAGATATTTATGAGAGAGTGGCCGGCGATGAGGGCTCTCCCGTGTGATAGTTGACCGCGACGGTGAAACTACTAGACAGTTACGATTGCGCATTAATGAGCGAGTATAAAAGTTACATTGGGAGAAAAGATATTCATTCACTGCTATCTAGACATTTTGTAGATGCCAAACATTCAGCTTCAGATCTTAAATTCTGTGGCATACAAAAAATGTTTCAAGCTCGCAGAGGTGGTAATCTCACTGCACGAAAATAAAGGTTTACAAATTTAGTACATTTGTAAACAATTTGTAAACCTTAAGTTTGCAGGGGTTTACAACGTCATAGTAAACCATTTTGTAAACTGTATGTTTACATTAAGTTTACACACACCTAAGTGAGTAAACATTATGTTTACAATGTTTGCACAATGCTTGTAAACTACACACCAAAAAACCTTAGGTTTACAAAAGGTTTGCAGGTATATAGGAAGCCACATGTAAAATGTAAGTTTGCATAATGTTTACAAGAAACTTATGTAGAGTTAAACTGATTTGTACCTAGGGTTACACTACAATTGTAAACCATTTTAAACCTTAGGTTAGAAAAGGTATATTTACATGGTTTACTCACAATCTTTCTGGTATAAAATAGTATTGAAGGGATAATGCAGTGGCCATACAGTTTATATTGCTAGCTGATTCCCACAGTCTTTTTAATTGTGTTTTGTAACTTTAGGAGAAAGATTCAGTGTAATATTTTTTTTTTAAATTGTCAGAGCTTTCCTAGGTTTTCAGTGCCCCACATTCTCTGAAAACAAATATATAAAACTGATGACATAGTGAAATCCTACTATCAATACCATTTTTGTGGGGTGGCAGTTTGCAGTATTTCATTGTGATGATTTTTTTTTTTTTTTTCACTATACCATAAAAAATGTGCAAGCAACATTACATGTGTTTGCCCATGGTATGCTCAGCAAAATCAACTGCTCATGGAAGGCATGACCAGTCCATCATGCTGAACGCTCTGGGCAAACACATGCAATGTTCTATGTCCCGGGCTCACTCCTTCTCATCTCTTGTCCCGCATTGATGGTATCAGCTGTCCATAAGCATCAGGACAATGCCGTGTTTCACCACCTTCTGGTGTCTCCTCATCACCTACCTTGGACTGCTTAACTTATCTTTCATTACTCTAACTAAATTGTACTTGGATGTTGTTTCCTAAAGTGATTCAATTTGAGTTAAGTTTTCACCATCCAAGCTGAGGGCGAGGTAAACAGACAGCCTCTAAGAAGAACATAAAGTTTACAAATGAGGAGGCCATTCGGCCCATCTTCCTCCTTGTTTTATCCCCTGCTGTGTTGGCACTGAACTCTGCCGAAAAAAAAAAAAAAACATGAAGGACTGCTGTGCTGTAAGTAGTTCATCTTGGGTTGTCTGTCGGACTGTACCATAAAATAACATTTGCTTACTAAGGTGTGTGTACATTAGTTTGTGTTACATGGTGGATTGAGGCTGTAGTCTCTTCGAGCGTCACGTGTACATAGCCAGAGTTGCGAGTTTCTTAATTTAGTTTTTGAGCAGGGGTAGAAAAAGCTGACATCTGAGTGAGGGTTTAATTCAAGGGCAGCATTAATTATCTATCTATCTATGTATCTATCTATCTGCGCCTTAGGTACAGAGAGGTTAGAAAACTATTTGCTTTAAGTCTGCAAAAGAACAATACTATTTATATGTTAAAGTAATGTTTATGTAGAATATAAACATCAAATCAGGGTAACAAACAACATCAACTTAATTCTGATAAGCTCTTTCACTCAAGGTACAGATAATAAAAAACATGTATTTTATTATGATTAATGATTTGAAAAATGAACTTTTACTTAAATCAGGAAGTCACTTGAGAGAAAAATATATATTTCAAGAACCTTGGCCAAGATGGCAGCAATACAAAATTACAATCACAGTGTTAAATAATAAATTAAACCGACAGTAATAATACATGGACCTTTGAATATTTAAAAGAGCATGTCGGAAATAAAATCAATAATATGTTTAAATTAGAATCAACTTCATGATTTACAATAAATATACAAACTATTACAGAAACCACACTTACACCTCTTAGGCTTACAGTGGTTGTTATAAACTATAGAAGTAAATGAAAAAAAAAAATGAAAGAATGACCTTTACTGGTATGACCAAAAGCATCATTTTCAGTGTTGCCCTACAATACTGAACCACACTATGAAATAAGTTCATGAGTATTACCAAATAAGATCACCATTTTTACGATAGTCGATTAAAATATAGAAACATGTTGACAGTAAAAAATAACTTACCGAATACTGAGGGTACTAATGTACTTTTTCATGAATGTCCACAAAAAGTACAATGTAAGAAATATCAAGATTATTTCTCATATTAATAAAAATAATAAACATAACCCCAGAGACAGGAGATGGCAGGTGCAAGCACCAGTGTGTGTATTTATTAATAAGCCAAATAAACAAACAAACAATTTAAACAAAACAACTCGAACACTCACAAAAATAAAAAAAAACATAACTCACCACACACAAACTGGAGACCCACACTCGCCAGGACTACTGTCCTAAATGGAGCCTCCAGACTCCTATCTCAATTAGAGATAGAGACAAACATTATTTTTTCTTAGAACAACAATTACATGTAACACATTTTTAGCATTTTGAGAAGACAGCAGAATGAACAAACCAGTGCAACAGACACTTTGATTGGCATTAAAGTGAAAATGAATGAACCAGGGACATAGTGCGACAGACCGGTCAGAGACATGCGTCAACAGTTGCCTATGATTCAGAGAATAAGGAGGAAATGAACGAACCACGGACATAGTGCGACAGACCGCTCAGAGACGTGTGTCAACACTTGCCTATGATTCAGAGAATAAGAGGAAATGAACGAACCATGGACATAGTGCGACAGACCACTCAGAGACGTGCGTCAACACTTGCCTATGATTCAGAGAATAAGGAGGAAATGAACGAACCACGGACATAGTGCGACAGACCGCTCAGAGACGTGTGTCAATACTTGCCTATGATTCAGAGAATAAGAGGAAATGAACAAACCACAGACATAGTGTGACAGACCGCTCAGAGGCGCGTCAACACTTGCCTATGATTCAGAGAATAAGAGGAAATGAAAGGTAAGACAGTAAGTGTCAATCCAAGGACACCTCCTGGTTCAGCAAACACAATCAGCAAATCTTTAAAAAATTGTAACCATGTATCGACCAGATCAGAAATAAAGAAATGTGTCTGCAACACCATCAAAAAAAGACATAACCATCTAACAAACCTCAGCACTTTGTCATGAACTGTTGCTGGGCTTGCGTATAGTTGTTCTGCTACATAATCTAAATCCTGAGAAATTCCTGCTTCAATATTTACAGCCATCTCTTTTTCCGCAGTTGCTTCCCACTGTTCTTCATTTTCACTGTCAGAGTGGTTCTCAATATTAAATTCAGATACAGGAAAGAATGACAAAACATTTTCATCAGATACATTTTTGGGCACATCTTGGTTACCGTCCACTTTCCAGGTTTCTTTCATTTGGCTATATATTCTTCTCCAGTTGATGATCAGTTCCTTTTGTACAACGATGCTCGTGGTATTGCTCATAATGTACAGAATTATAGCTGACTTTACAAATTTCACATATCACTCTCTTCTCATCTGGCTCGCTTTTCTTTCTTCAGGAAATCTATAAAATAAAAAAGAGCGAAACTTTGATGAATCACTTCCCATTTAAGAAAAAATCTTAACAAGAAATGTTCTGAAAATATTTCAGAAAAACTTCTGGTCAAGTTTCTGAGTACATGTATTGTGTGTGCTGCGTGTTCTGAAGGGTTTTAAAAAGGGTATTGTGCTTGACCCGCTTTAAGACTGTTACCATTATTTTAAAATGTGCACCGATTAATCTACAGATTAATTAGCTGATGCCCATAAATTAACCAATCAAATATTTTAATCGAGTGACAGCCCTAATTTAAAACTCTTACGGCCCTAATTATTACATTTACTATAGTAGATCGAGGTTCACTGTATTGCAGCACTGTGCCTTTAAGAAATGAATAATCTGAACGGAAGCAGGTGACATCACAAATAAGACGAAGTAGAACAAAGCAGCAAAAAGTATGTACATGCAGCAGCCTACAAAAATAAGAAAGTGGTCCAGTGGTTAAAGAAAAGGGCTTGTAACCAGTAGGTCCCCGGTTCAAATTCCACCTCCGTCACTGACTCATTGTGTGACCCTGAGCAAGTCACTTAACCTCCTTGTGCTCCGTCTTTCGGGTGAGATGTATTTGTAAGTGACTCTGCAGCTGATGCATTGTTCACACACCCTAGTCTCTGTAAGTCGTCTTGGATAAAGGGGTCTGCTAAATAAAAAATACATCTAAAAATGCAACAGCTTTATCATCACTGACAGAGACACTCCTCCACAGAAGCAGGAAAGAGTATGTTTGGATGTAAAGAAATAATACGCATTACTTTATTAAAAAACTTAACTCAAACTGTGGCAAAAACACATTTGCAAAGAAAAGTGTGCAACAGAAACCACATATAATAGTAATAATTCATATCATAATATTGTTCTTCTGTAAATTAATGTTTTGTGTGCGCTTGTTTGATATATGGGGTCAGTGGAGCACTTTGAGGCATTGACCGGCTTTTTTTGTTGTTGCAAATATCAGAATGGTGTTTTTTTTTTTTTTTTATTGTTTTACTTTGCTTAAAAAGCGATAGCTTTAAAACAACTTACAAGCTGTCTATAACATTGGATCACGTGAAAGGCTTGCGATGCTAGTTATCGCTGGAAAGCTATTTGGTTGGGTGATATCAAACCACTTTTTTGTAGTGACCAAGCGATAGTTGCTCTTTGTTTTGTTTCTGGTGTAGGACGCTCAGAGCACTCCACCGTATAAAATAGACAAACATATAAATAAAACATACAGGTCAAATAGCTAATTTCCACATGAAGTTCAGTTTGAATTTCAAAACAAGGCAGAACTGATGACACTGCACTTAGCAAGAATAAAGCAGTATCATAAACATTTCTAATTGTGAAACTATTTCATCATGTGCAATATGATCAACTACAAACTCAGTCATAAGTAATACAAGGCATTCCCACTATAGGACGATGGGATGCAGTAATTAATTGCCAACGGTCCTCATATATTTTAAGAATAATAGGGGCTGTAAAAGGAGTCAAGTCATTATGCCAAAATATGATTTTTTTTTGTAAATATTTAATTTAAATGAATGATTTGCAAATATCGATGTAAGCACAGTGATCAAAAAATGTTTTTGTTTTTTTACATTAATTTATGTATCTGTACCACATAGGCCTACAGTATGCCTGCTTGTGTTGATCCTTGTGTCATGAACGTATATTTTTTTTGGCCAAAAGCTTATACTCACGCCGAACTGAATAATAACACAGACTTCTAAGTCTACCGGATTTATAGAAATTCAAAATAAACTTTAAAAATACTCACGCTTTCCTAATTCACAGTATAACACAGCATCTAACGCAAGAGGTACTGTATTGTACAGTAGCATGCACCTCTTAAATAAAATAAATAAGTAGCTACGTCCCCTCTAGGGATTTTATTTAGTTAGCCACTGTGGCTAAAGCAACTCGTCATTTTTTAGCCACACTGAAAAAACTTAAACCACGCCAAAGAAGGTTAAAAATAACTGTACACCTATTTTATTGTAGGCCTACACAATACAAAAAGTATAACCATTTCAAATGTTAATAACCTACTAATACAACTAAACAACCACTCTTTCCATTGCTTTCCTTCCCTTTGCAGTTTCCAATGCAACCCTAATGACACATACAACAAAACACTGTCACTGGAAGAATAGGTACCTGTCTGCCCTTTACAAGTTCACTGGGCTAAAAACACAACTGTACTACAGGAATTGTAAAGACATTTGTTTTACAGTATAAAATGTTCATACTTAAATATGAATAGGTTTTAATATGTTTCAGCATGACAAAATGTCTTATTTTAAACATGTAGCTAGATATTTTAATGGCAGACCCCACTCTACCAAACACATTTGCAGTAGGCTATCTGCATGCTATTATTACTTTGATTTTTTTTAATAAATGCTAAATTTACTACCATCAATTTAGTCAATTTAGATTACATTACATTATTTGTTTATGTATAACTGGCATGCAGCGTGCTATCAAAACAAAAGTTTTCTTTTTTTTTTATTCATTGCGTCATATGAAGAATAAAAACAGGGCTCGTCGTAATATTATTAACACATTTAGCTAATGTCTTTATCCAAAGCGACTTCATCGCTTACTCCAGCAGCTATTGTTTGTTTTGATTGCTCTTTCGCTTGAATCGCATATCGCTTGTATCGAGGGTGTTCTGTGCACAGGCAGTTTAACGTTATATGGTTAAATAAAGTCTTCATTGCTTGATCTGGCAGCACGCGTAATTAATAGAAATCATACTGGCTGGTCTGACTTACACCAGGTTTTAATGGTTTTGCCACTGTGGCGAATAGAGTACATAGAGTAGAGATGAAAAGTTTGTTAAAAATGTAGTTAAAAAAATAATAACAACACGCAGACAGATAGAATAACCCCCTCGTGCAAATATTTAAAGCTTCGAAAAGCTGAATCAGAATATCCATATCCCAATTAATACACCGACACCACTTAAAATATTAAATTAAAACCCCAGACACTGTGCAACTACAGTCATAGAATTGTGAACGATCTGCTTACCTTAACGCCGGTCCCCGAGATCACTGTGTCGTGTTGCTGAAAACGTTACCACGCAGCTTTCTGTCGACTCCAACCTAACACAAATTAAAATATTAATACATTATATCTAATCTGTAGAATATAATAATACTATATCTGAATAATTGATAATATGAAATCAGTCGATGTTAATTAAAAACGTATTTGTTAAATGAGTATATTATCAAGCTGAAATAGTAGAAAAACAAGCTTACCTGAATATGTTGACCGATCTCTCCAACTGTCTTAAGGGATTCTACTTCCTGTTGTCTTCTGTCACTTCCTTTGAGCGCCAATGTTTCCCTGATATAAGTATGTTCCGCGTGCCAGAATACAGTGTGGGAGTATCATTCAGAGAGATCATATTGAAATGCTGGGAATGAAGAGAATGAAGAAAACGGTTCAAACGCCTATATGATTGTTTAGATGGTCATTGTGTTAATAAATAAATAAATAAATAAATAAATACGAAAATATATTGGTTTCTAGGATGTTCTGCTTTTAGTAGAAAAATCTACCATTGTTGCATTAATATTGGACAGTATGTTAATCATTTTAGAAACACTTGTTCTTTGTATTATATAAGTTATATTTTTTAAGTTTTGGAACCAACGGTACTTGATATAGCCTGTACACACGTGTAGTATTGATTATATACAGCTCTGGAAAAAATTAAGAGACCACTGCAAATTTTTCTTAAATCAGCATCTCTACATGTATGGCAGACCGGCAGAGGGCGAAAATGACTCTCCACTGACCGGGATGACCGCCAACTCATTCGAATGTCACTCAGCAACCGTAGGATGACATCAAGTGACCTACAAAAAGAATGGCAAACGGCAGCTGGGGTGAAGTGCACGGCGAGGACGGTTCGAAACAGGCTCCTAGGGGCAGGGCTGAAGTCGTGCAAAGCTAGAAAAAAGCCCTTCATCAATGAGAAGCAAAGAAGAGCCAGGCTAAGGTTTGCAAAAGACCATAAGGATTGGACCGTAGAGGACTGGGTAAGGTCATCTTCTGATGAGTCCAATTTTCAGCTTTGCCCAACACCTGGTCGTCTAATGGTTAGACGGAGACCTGGAGAGGCCTACAAGCCACAGTGTCTCGCACCCACTGTGAAATGTGGTGGAGGATCGGTGATGATCTGGGGTGTTTCAGCAAGGCTGGAATCGGGCAGATTTGTCTTTGTGAAGGACGCATGAATCAAGCCAAGTACAAGGTTGTCCTGGAAGAAAACTTGCTTCCTTCTGCTCTGACAATGTTCCCAACTCTGAGGATTGGTTTTTCCAGCAGGACAATGCTCCATGCCACACAGCCAGGTCAATCAAGGTGTGGATGGAGGACCACCAGATCAAGACCCTGTCATGGCCAGCCCAATCTCCAGACCTGAACCCCATTGAAAACCTCTGGAATGTGATCAAGAGGAAGATTTGATGGTCACAAGCCATCAGACAAAGCCGAGCTGCTTGAATTGTTGCGCCAGGAGTGGCATAAGTGTGGAGTAGTGGTTAGGGCTCTGGACTCTTGACTGGAGGGTTGTGGGTTCAATCCCCAGTGGGGGACACTGCTGTTGTACCCTTGAGCAAGGTACTTTACCTAGATTGCTCCAGTAAAAACCCAACTGTATAAATGGGTAATTGTATGTAAAAATAATGTATAATGTGATATCTTGTAACGATTGTAAGTCGCCCTGGATAAGGGCGTCTGCTAAGAAATAAATAATAATAATAATAATAATAATAAAGTCACCCAACATCAATGTGAAAGACTGGTGGAGAGCATGCCAAGACGCATGAAAGCTATGCTTGAAAATCAGGGTTATTCCACCAAATATTGATTTCTGAACTCTTCCTAAGTTAAAACATTAGTATTGTGTTGTTTAAAATGAATATGAACTTATTTTCTTTGCATTATTCGAGGTCTGACAACACTGCATCTTTTTTTTTGTTATTTTTGACCAGTTGTCATTTTCTGCAAATAAATGCTCTAAATGACAATATTTTTATTTGGAATTTGGGGAAATGTTGTCAGTAGTTTATAGAATAAAACAAAATGTTCATTTTACCCAAACACATACCTATAAATAGTAAAACCAGAGAAACTGATAGTTTTGCAGTGGTCTCTTAATTTTTTCCATAGCTGTATATATATATATATATATATATATATATATTATTTTTTCCAAGAAATTATACACTCAGGGCGGCTTTAGCTGGTAGGTGAAGTAGGCAAATGCCTAGAGCGGCAAAATTCAGAGGGCGGCATAATTTAAAAAATCTATTCTCCCAGCTTGCATTATGTGCATTAAAATATATAACAAATGTGTTACAATACAGTTAAAACTGTCAATCGATAGCGCCACTATAATAATTCATAACACCATCGGTTGGTATTGTAATGCTCATTTGTTACTGCCTCACAGATTCAATAGGCTACACATTTAGATAGGCTACTTTATTTTTTTTACGCGGTCACAGGATCGTTGGTTAACGTCAGGGGTTCCCAAAGTGCGGCAAACAACGGAACTGTGGCCATTAAACATTTTCTAAAAATGGTCTATTTATTTTCTTGGAAAGAAAAGACTTGGATCATGACAAGTAGCCTACATTTTATAATTAAAGTCGGTACACCCTCATCTTGGCGCTGCTGTATAAGACTAATCTAAAAACAAAATACACGTTGTTGTATTTTTTGATGCGCAGCATTATACTTGGTTGTGAGTTTGCTATGAACTATAATATGAACTCGGTTAAAAAAAAAAAAGTTAGCTTCTAAATCCCACTCCAGCAGAAACTAGGTAAGTTACTTAAAATATTATAATAACCATACTAATACTGTGTGAAGGTGCTGCACAATACAACTATACTAGATACACAATAGGCTTTCAAAGTGCTTAACGTGGCTTATGTGCTTAAATGGGAGAAACATAGCCTACTTTTATTTCAAGTGTATATAAAATAATCTTGTTTATTTGGACTCAAGTTTTATTCCTGAACAGGTCTTAATGTACAAAATGTGTTTGTAGTGGCATTATATTTATGTGCTGTTTGTTATAGATATACTTTTCAACATTTGTCATTATCTTTTTAGGCAACCTAAGAAGAAGCCATGCTTTTAAACAGGTCTGGTTTTCAAAATAAAATTGAAAGAATATATATATATATACAATAGACCAAACGTGAATGTATGCATTAAGGGCTTAAATAACAGGAAATTGTGGATGTATGGAACAAACTAGTCATATTGTGGAAGATGGTGTACAGTGATCTTTCAGTGAATGGCTTTATGACGTTTTCTCTTGTGTAACGTCTTTTATATGTTAGGCAAAATAATAATAATCTGGAGCCCAGTAAAGGCAGACATGAACACCTACTGTTCAGGAGTCTGCCCTTGATGTTTTCTGCGAATGCAGGAGATTTACTGCATCTTTCAAGGTAACTGAACATTTTATTAGTGTAGTAGTGTATTTAATTTATTTAATTAATGTGCACTTTAATAGCTCTGAGCCATGCTTGGACAATTATTTATCCTATTGGTTATAGTGAAGAAGATGAGTTTGGATTAGGCCTACCTGCTGGTCTGTCAATAATAATATATTAAAAACAGTACTGGAGGGCAAAAGATTGATGATGGCAAAAGTTTTGGACCAAATCAAAACTTTGACCCACCTGCAAATCGCAAATTACAAACCCAATATTAATGCTGAGTTCCCTCTGGGGTAGAAGGACTAACCTTCTGACAAACAAAAAAGCCGCCATCAGTACAAGGTTTGTAATTTGCGATTTAGCTGATGGATCAAAGTTTTGATTTTGTCCAGGCCTTAGGCTATTTTTGTTCTATACCATTAACATGTACAAAGAAAACTGATTTAACTTGTGTTCATAAATACTTAAATCTAAAAATGCATTTGTTTTATACAGAAACAAACAATAGAACTTCTTCAGCATAACATGGCAAAGAAGAGAAAAAAGACCTCGGGAGATTCAATAAAAACATCACCATTAACGCAGGTATAACCATTCATGCATATTTCATTAAAAATATTAATATGTACTTTAGATATATTTAACAAATGTAGTGCGAAAGAGGAACCATGCACTCATCAAATGTATCTTGTACTTTACAGAACTTGGTTCGAAGAGCATACAGATATTTGACAGGAACAGATCATCTACCTACCTGGGACACAAATAAGGAGTAAGTTTTCTATTATTTCAGAGAAATGTGGAGCATATGATTTTGTTTTCAAAGGGTTCATTGCACAGATGGCTTTTTTGACACACTGTTATGTTACTTGAACTACTTGAAGCTCCAGCAGAATATGTTGTCATCCATGGTCACAAACATTGTATAATTTTATGTTTACCAATGTGTAATATTTTTGCATGATTGACTACAATGCAATAGAAGCTATTTTTGTTACCACAACTTAAATGCCTGCTATTCGTGGCATTTCAGACAGTTTATA
Source organism: Huso huso (assembly GCA_036884735.1). Lineage (NCBI taxonomy): Eukaryota > Metazoa > Chordata > Actinopteri > Acipenseriformes > Acipenseridae > Huso > Huso huso. Next base: position 7,490,806 of record CM072681.1, on the reverse strand, counting down.
TGTTGGATTTGAACCAGTTGCCCTTTATTTGCATTTTAGATAAATCCTAGGGAAATTACCAGATTTGGTAATTTGGTCACAGTGAATTAAAATTAAACAAAATGTAATTATAATAAATTAATACAATTTAGTTCTAAAGAAATATATCTAGTGTATTTATCTCATTAACATGTTTCTGTTAGTATGCTGCATGTGTTGGACTGTAAATATTCAAATATATAACAGTCTGCTTCACAAGTCTGACATACATTTTTCTGAAGCTTTTAGATTACACACAATCTTGACAGTTATCCTTGCGTATTCTTTTTTTTCTGCATCATCCTAGGTTCAGAAAATTCATGGCTAACACAAAAAATAAAGGATTATGTCAAAGGGGGGAACCCAGAAGCCTCAGATGATGAAGTAGCTGGTGAGTTCAAAGGCGTAATTGCTCTTGAAGCAAAAACTGATAATACGAGTAACTAGAGTAATTATTTAGTTAGTATCTTCATAGATTAAATAAAATATGTTAGTACCAGTAAGCTGAATAGTTGCACTGTGTTCCAAGTTTTAATATACACCAGCAAGCAGCAGTGTGTTTAAGAGACGAAGCACATGGGGGTCCACCCCATGCCATTGCCCTCTTACTGACCAGTGGATAGCCTTTGTTGCAAATGCAGCAACTCATCTTCCCTTATGGGCAGAGATCATTTGGTAGCAATTGGTTGTGAATGGAGAAGAATAAAACATAGAGAATATATAAAATGAGAAATTCATATTTTTAATTTTTTTTAATTAGTGGCCATGAAGACCTACTGGTGCAATGTACGAAGGAAAGACAATGAAAAAAATATATGGGAACGCAGACAGCTGGAGGCTCGGAGGAAAAACAAGAGAGACGTGAGTTAATTTAGTCACTCATTTTCATCTTTTTCCATGAATGCAAGCTGCAGTTGTATAGATATTACATTTTGTGTACAATTGAATAGAAAGTTTAACATTGCATACTATATTTACAAGCAGGGTATGAACAAACAAAATAGCTGTAAGTCTTATTTTGGAATGTAAAGATGGACAGAACTCTTTTTTATAGCATTAAACATTCTTTAATAATCTGACATACATAAATCACCCTCAGAATAACATTATAAATGATCAAAATGCTTTTTATGTATGATAAGAGATCTACCTACAAAATTAGCATATATATATATATATATATATATATATATATATATATATATATATATATATAATAATTTAAAATCTTCTGGAATCAACATGCAGGTATGTCTCCACTTTAAGTAATGTATGTTTTATAGCAGTTGTTAAACAAGGTCAAAATGCAGTTTAATTTTTTCAGTTTTTTTTATTAAAGTTCTAGTGTGAATTTTTATTTATTTTATATCTTGCGATTGCATTACAGGTCATTCTGTTTAGAGGTTGAATGCTCAAAATTTTTCTAATAGAATACTGAAAACCTAATTATTCAAAATTCCACCCCTACCACAAAGAGAACAAAAATAGTATCTTTGCTAATGTTAAAAACAAACACTCTTTAAGTGCTATATATTGTATTGTATTGTAGCTAGAATGGATTGGACAAAAGTGTGGTTCCTCAGAATTAAAAAAAAGTAATATTGGTTGAGGTGGTTGTATATGAGCAACACTGCAAAACATCTATTATATATATATATATATATATATATATATATATATATATATATATATATATATATATATATATATATGCAGTAATTAATTAATTAATTGATTGATTAATTAATTAGTATCATCATTATATATATATTTTGTATTTTATTTTTTAGAAATGCCAGACTCGAATACAGGGGGTCCCTCATTCATCAGCATCGGAGGAGGAGAAAAAAGAATTTAAGTGCCTTTAAAGTGCTCCCTGTGGAAGTCACTGTGATGAGCACGGAAGAATCTGAGGAGGAAGATAATCCCTTTAATGAAGGAGAAAAAATATCTGTGAAGGTAAATTGACCACGAAAATGGGAGTCAAAAAATTTAAAGAGGGGAAAAAAAGCATGTGATGCTGCATTTGGCATTCTGAAAAAAAGGGAAATCCAAACTTCCTTGCAAAAGAGGAACATTTTCAAATTACAAAAGACCAGATTTGCCTGCTGAGTTTTCATGGTTGATTAAAGATTAACATGGGTGAAATTTAAAGGACACAATTTAAAGTTATAACAAATTTGGGAAGAGATATCTTACATGGTTTTGACTCCCATTTTGTGAATTGTGTTTTTCTTTTATTATTATTATTATTATTATTATTATTATTATTATTATTATTATTATTATTTATGTGGTACCTTATCACATTATTCCTAAGATCAAGATCCTGAGAAGAATGATCTTGTGATCTCGACATAACAAAGACATTTTCAATGTCCTCAATGAGCCACTGTAAATAAATAAATAAAAGGCCTACTGGAAAACTAAATATGTTGTATGCTGTTATCTATTGCATCCATCCATGCTTGCATATTTAATAATAAAAACGAATGCTTAAAAAAAAAACTTGTTTGGTACTAATTTAAAAGTTGCCTAACTGTTTTAGCTAACATTACAAAAGGTATTGTATTCTTACATGGCTTATTTTCTTTTTTGCAAACTAGTGTAAATACTTCAGGTTTAATGATACTTCATTAAATAAAGAACATTAGCAAGACCTTTCATTGTAACTTCAAACAGATTAAATCAAACGTCTTGCAAGTCGAGTAACTTTTGCTATGTAGAATACAAAACGGGGGGGGTTAAAATTTGGCAAATTTAATGGCTATGTGCACAGCTGTTTACAGAGGTAATGCAAAAAAACAGGTTAAAATGGTATGTGTAAACCATTCACAAAGACAGGTTTACAACATTTTAAATGTCCAAAAGGGCATAATGTGGAAATAAGTTTGTATCACTTTGTAAACCTGATGAAAAAATACTGTTTACAATTCAATTTATGCAAACCATTCTAAACTATACATTTGCAAAGGTTTACATAGTTTCTAAACCATTATTTTACTAATGCGCAAACCTGAGGTCCAAATGGACTAAAAGACCTCCATTAGGTTCTTGGTCTAGTAAACCATATGTAAAAATAAAGTTTACAATAGGTTTGCAACATGTGTGCATACTTTGCAGACTGAGTTTGTTATTTTACAATAGGTTTACATAGTTTGTAAACCATTCGTTTACTAATTTGCAAACCTTTGGTCCGAATGGACTATAAGTCCTCCAAAGTTCTTGGTCTTGTAAACCAGTTGTAAAAATAAAGTTTATAATAGGTTTCCAACATTTGCAAACTTTAAGTTTGTATAATTTACAATAGGTTTGCGTAGTTTGTAAACCATTAGTTTAATAATTTGCAAACCTGATGTCCAAATGGACATAAAAGACCTCCATTAGGTTCTTGGTCTAGTAAACCATTTGTAAAAATAAAGTTTACAATAGGTTTGCAACATGTGCAAACCTTGCAAACTTTAAGTTTGTTTAGTTTTACAATAAGTTTAAACCATTTGTAAACCATTTTTTTTCGTGCAGTGCTGGAGATGAGCTGGGCTGGGGCTTCCCAGGGAGGTTTTTATTTCATGATGAACTGTTCCTATCCATCCTGATGTAATACAGAGTATCCTGGAGATGAGCCGGGCCGGGGCTTCCAAGGGAGGTTTTTATTTCATGATGAACTGTTCCTATCCATCCTGATGTAATACAAAGCATCCTGGAGATGAGCCGGGTTGTGGCTTCCCAGGGAGGTTTTTACTTCATGATGAACTGTTCCTATCTATCCTGATGTAATACAGAGTATCCTGGAGATGAGCCGGGCCGGGGCTTCCAAGGGAGGTTTTTATTTCATGATGAACTGTTCCTATCCATCCTGATGTAATACAGAGTATCCTGAGATGAGCCGGGCCGGGCTTCCAAGGGAGGTTTTATTTCATGATGAACTGTTCCTATCCATCCTGATGTAATACAAAGCATCCTGGAGATGAGCTGGGCTGGGGCTTCCCAGGGAGGTTTTTACTTCATGATGAACTGTTCCTATCCATCCTGATGTAATACAGAGCATCCTGGAGATGAGCCGGGCTGTGGCTCCCCAGGGAGGTTTTTACTTCATGATGAACTGTTCCTATCCATCCTGATGTAATACAGAGCATCCTGGAGATGAGTCGGGCTGGGATTTCCCATGGAGGTTTTTACTTCATGATGAACTGTTCCTATCAATCCTGATGTAATACAGAGCATCCTGCAGATGAGCCGGGCTGGGGCTTCCCAGGGAGGTTTTTACTTCATGATGAACTGTTCCTTTCAATCCTGATGTAATACAGAGCATCCTGGAGATGAGCCGGGCTGGGGCTTCCCAGGGAGGTTTTTACTTCATGATGAACTGTTCCTATCAATCCTGATGTAATACAGATCATCCTGGAGATGAGCTGGGCTGGGGCTTTCCAGGGAGGTTTTTACTTCATGATGAACACTTTCTAAACAAAACCTTTATTTAAAGGGGGGGTTGTTGTTTTCCTGAAGATAGCTTAATGGGATAGTATAATGATTCATTTATATGCTCAAATTGCATCTAATGCTCGTTATGTTTAAGTGAGAACACTTATGTAGACAGAACACAAAAATTCACAGGCAAATGGAGACTTTTATTGCTTGTTGGCTCTAACATAATGATAGGAGAAGCACTTTTAGTGACCAGAGGCATTGGGCCATAGCCAATTAAGCTATTTTGTGCAATATATAATTTATAAACTTTAAGTGATATAATGCATTATGATCACATGTCGACCACTGTTAGGCTGTCTTTGTAAAGAGCTGCACTTTCACCTACAAATAAGTTAAAAACATTCTTCTTAGTGACTAATAATAATAATTTACATGTATTCGTTTTTCACATTTTTATTTCTTCTATTGTTATCATTCCAGTGTCAGCTAGAAACGAACACACACACACACACACACACACACACACACACACACACACACACAGAGACACACAGACCCAAGCAAACTGATACACACACACACACACACACACACACACACAGACGCACACAGATCCACGAAAACTGATACACACTCACACACACACACACACACACACAGAGACACACACAGACTCACGCAAACTGATACACAGACACACACACACACTGATACACACACACTGATACACAGACACAGACGCACGCAAATTGATACACACACACACACACACACTGATACACAGACTGATACACACACACACACACACACACACACACACACACTGATACAGAAACGCACAATGACACACACACACACAAGCACAATGATACACACACGTACTGACACACACACACACCCGCGCACTGACACACACGCACACACACACACACACACAAGGGTCGGGTTTAAGTTTTGAATAAAGAAGATCACAGGTTCAAATGTCACTGGAGAAGTTTGTGACTTCAACTGATGGACATTGTTTCAGTATTTCAGATGGTTTCCAAGATACATCTTGGAATGATTTTAAGAAGGACAGAGATGAACAGATGAAGGGAGGGACACTTTTAGCTTTCAAGCCCCATTGTGACCAAGCATCCCCTCTCCCCTGTATGTGGAAAACAACATGTTTATTTAAGTGCCAGTGCGTCCTGAAGATTGATGCTTGTTGCTGCGACCGGCGCAATTAAGATAACAGGCAACTCTGAGCACTGCCTGCAGTAAACACCGGACAGTCTCGTCCACAGAGCAACCAACAACCAAGGATAAATGAACCCCCTAAAACACAATGCATGGATATTCTGAATGTTACTTAAGAACATAAGAAAGTTTACAAACGAGAGGATGCCATTCAGCCCATCTTGCTCGTTTGGTTGTTAGTAGCTTATTAATCCCAGAATCTCATCACAGCAGCTTTGAAGGATCCCAGGTGTCAGCTTCAACAACATTACTGGGGAGTTGGTTCCATACCCTTAACTGTAGGCAAGCACGAGCTCAAATGCATTGGTTCAAATAGATAAGGGCACAATTTTTTAAATGATGTGGTTAACATACCCATGATGCCAAGTTTTTATTTTAGCTAACCGTCACAAACAGGCCATCCTCAAGAACACATACACCCGGCTAATGAGGGTCCCAACCAACAGCTAAAGTTGAGCTATTTTCATCTTAGCTAAAATAACTGTAACAAACTCTTGAAAACTGTGTAACATAGAATATAACACTCTCACAGACACACATACAGCAAAACACAGCAAACATTTCTTTCTTTTTTCTTCGTTTCAGGGCTTTCAAACTTTGGCTTTCATTTTCAGGAGCTTTGAGGTGAAGCCCCTCTGTCAAACAGGTTTGTGACAGAGAGCGAATGAATCCGAAATAAAAAGTCTCCCTCTCGACCTGTGAGAGCACTCTGTACAGCAGGAACTGTGTGCCTCGCACTGAGCTGCAGTCGGAAGCCGGCCATTCGGGAAGTCATCGCCCTATGAGCGAAGTGTCAGTCATGAATTGGAGGAGACGTGATTGAACTAACTACCGGAGGGGGCGGGGCTGAGGGTACTTTGTTTTGAAAGCATCACTGCCTTTCAAAACAAGCCCAAAACAAGCGCAACCCATGCTAGAGTATGGGTGTTTATGCAATCTCCAACAAGCCCAATCCCACTTATTATAAGCGGACTTGGCAACTGTGAAGCTTACCTCAGCTGCCAGTTCCAATTGGACAGCAGCGATCTGAGGAGGCTCGTGCTGTAGAGATTCTCTCCTTTCTTGTAAGTTGTGTTGGATTTATTGCTGTGTTAAATATTAATGATGCAAACAAATAAAACACAATCAATACTTTCATTTGCAGTTTTATTTGGTCAGTTCTTAGCGGGCATCAACAGCTTTTTGGATGTTGTTGCGTTGTTTTGGGTGATCAAGCTGGCTCATGACATCCAATTCACAAACTAGATTTATTAACATGGAGGGCAGACACGCGTTGTCTTTGGACGTAGCTGGGATCAAAATAAGGACAGGAATTAATTCAGTTACATTTAAGCAGCTCACTTGCTCTTCGTGTTTAACTTTAGCGTAGTTTTTACAGCAAGGGTATTCTCAAACAGCTGCATTAATACTATAACACAGGCATAACACAGTTCATGGCAAGTGGTTTTATACAGACCTGTAAACCCACAGGAGCTATACAACATGACAGTCCAGACACAGCAAAAAAACAATAATAAAAAAGCCGCCCGCATTCATTAAGGTGAACTACTCCACTGCTTACTATAAAATCACCCATCAGCCACTACCTTCTGCCGTCTTGGAATTCACAGTAACAACTGACCTGATCCCTTGCAATATTTATAGTTAAGGATAAACACGCTCATTAACATTTACACGTGAAGTGCCTGTTTCCATGCGAAACTGGGTGTGGTTTTCCTGTGTGTTTTGTCATTTACATGAGTAAATGAGATTTACCCTACCCATCTCTTTAGCCATTTTTTTCTGCCACAAACCTGATTTAACCGAGTAATTCTCCCACACGTGCACTCGCATCGCCATTTCACGTGTAAATTGACCCGCATGGAAACCCCATGACTGTCACTGCTTTGGAAACCAGAGACAAGCGATCCCAGGGAGGTTTTTACTTCATGATGATCTGTTCCTATCCATCCTGATGTAACACAGAGCATCCTGGAGATGAGCCGGGCTACGGCTACCCAGGGAGGTTTTTACTTCATGATGAACTGTTCCTATCCATCCTGATGTAATACAGAGCATCCTGGAGATGAGCCGGGCTGGGGCTTCCCAGGGAGGTTTTACTTCATGATGAACACTTTCTAAACAAAACCTTTATTTAAAGGGGGGGTTGTTGTTTTCCTAAAGATACCTTTAATTAAAGTTGTATTCTATTACTGGTTAAAAATGCGATTAAAAGTGTGATTAATCTAGATTATTTTTTTTAATCGCACAATTAATCGAGATTAATCGCACGATTAATCAAGACATTCCTAATATAAATATATATAAATTTGCATAATGGACATAGTATTGTGGGTGACATTTGCAAAGCTTTGTAAAATTGACAAAGTTCATGCAGAATAAACCACCATAACAAAGTATAAGCACACAGTTCTGAGTTTATTTGCAAAGCAAGTGTAAAATGTTGTCCACGTCACCATGAAACACAGGTCCATACTACATTTATTGTACATGTTTTTCCTCTGCATGTCTGGCAGATGTGCTGGTTATTATCCTGTGGAAGGGTGTGTGTAACTGGGGCAGACACAGTGATTTGTGGAGGGCTGCGGAGGCAGGGTATGTGTGTTGAGGTCTGAGTTCAGTGCAGACAAAGCTTCAGCCTGGCCACTCACTCACCACGATGTTTATCAAATTGAGAACGCATTTTGTGCTCTCAGGAAATGTGCTGCTCAATACTGATCTTATCATTGATGATTATGCAGTTTTAAAATGAAAGTTATTTTGCATTAATGGTCATAATGAGTTTGCAAAAGAAGGTTCCTTGTTTTGTATTTGTAGTTGCTTTGAAAAAAGACCCAACAAAGACCTTTCTGTCAAACTGACATGGTTTTCACCTCTCAGTTAACTGCTTTTGTGTAACTCCTTGCCCAGAACACATAAATAATAACCAGCAGTAATTCTGAGGCAGAAACTGAGGCTGGATATAGGAAATGCATGCCTTCACAATGATCCTAAGCACAAAGCAAAAGCAGCAATGGAGTGGCTCAGAAAGAAGAAAGTGAATGTCCTCGAGTGGCCTAGTCAAAGCCCAGACCTGAATCCTATAGAAAATCTGTGGCAAGACTTGAAGACTGCAGTCCACAGATGATCCCCAACCAACTTGAAAGAGCTTGAGCTATTCTGCCAAGAAGAATGGGCAAACACTGCACCATCCCGCTGTGCTAAGTTGGTAGACACTTATCCAAAACGACTCATGGCTGTTATTGCTGCAAAAGGGCCTTGCACCAAGCATTGTCTCAAGGGGTTTAATAATTGCTCTTTCACGTTGAAAGTGTAGATGATGTTGTGTAGATCAGTGAAACTTCCTCCTACTTTAATGCACTGTAATAGGCACTGTAAAAAAAAACTATGTTGTACATCACGGTAAGAGCTGACAAACCCGAAAAAGATAGGAAATTGTCAGGTAGGACCACCACTGCGCTCTTACTGCACCCATGTTGTGACAAGGCTTTCCAGTTTTCATGCTGTGATAGAATCGTGAGTGAATTGTAAAAGCTATTCAGAATTACTGGAATATTAACACATCTGGAGTGAGCCATGTTATTTCTTCTGTACAGTTTGAAGTTTGCAGATATTCATAATGGTAACCTGTCATTTCAACCCTTTCACATTCTTTTCATTATTTTGGTTTTGTTGATAAAGGCCACGCACACACACACACACACACACACGCACGCACACACGCGCACACACACACACATGCACGCACACACACACACTGACACACACACACACACACACACACACTGACACACACACTCACACACACACACACATGTTTGATATGCTGGAAAATAAATGTGATGTATGTGTGGCACAGTAATGAGTTAATTGAAAGAAAACCAAATAATGTTATACAAGCATTTTCCTTACCAATCAATCCATTAACTTTATAGATCTTTCTTAACAAATTATTAAACTGCAGAGATAAATGACTTTTTTAGCAACAAAGGACAAACATTGATTTTTTATGTATAGTGTCACAGAATTGTCATCTTTGTGTTGTAAAGTAGCCTACACATAGTTCTGTAATGTTGTTCATAGTTAATAGTACACATTTTCAGTGGAATACCTTAAAAAATTAAGATATTAAACCAATAACTAATTCAGTCATTACCATGATTGCTCTGGTTTTAGTCAGAAAGGACAGTGACTCTTCCAAGGATATCTGTTAGGCTGTTTCAAAGAGCTTTTGAATCCTCAGCAACCCACTGACCTGCCCAGGGGTGGTGACTACCTATGCTGTCTGAAGTGACCCCACCTCCTGTAGCAGTTCAGCAGTGTGTGCTGGGAAGCCTTGTCACAACATGGGTGCAGTAAGAGTGCAGTGGCGGTCTTACCTGACAATTTCCCATCTTTTCGGATGTCACCTCTTACCGTCACTTCAAACTTAGTTTTTTGTTTTAATAATGATACTGAGTGGTTGACAGAGCCTTGTTTAAACCTCATTTTCCCAGGTTTCGTGAAAAACTGTTCGGTAGTTTAAAAGTGACAGAATTGCGGAAAAATGTTTTCAAATTATTCACACTTTTTTTAGGTCTAAAATTGCTAAAAATAATAAAAAGCGCCTGTGTTTTTAAACCCGATTTGGCAGGCAGGGACTCACTGCATTTTGTGGAATCGATATAGTCATTAATTTTGGTCAGGCATGCAGTGTATTTTTGCTGTGTTGCCAGACGCCCCCACCCCCCACCCTCTAGATGAACGCAAGAAAACCTTTCAAATTACCCCCAATACCTCCAGGAAAAAAATGTTAGTTTGTTAACACAACAATGGTGAAATGTTCAATATAAACTGAATGTATTAAGAGACAATTCATGCAAGTAACACTGTGTGACAGTCTGGCTCGCAGTGGTGACGTCACGGACCAGGAAGTAGAAACCAAAACAATGGATGGGCGGTTGAAGCTGAGTGCAACGGCACTCAGCGTATTTATTAATAAACAAAACAAAAGATTTAAACAAAACAACAAAACACAAAACAAAAAGGCACAAGGGCCAAACGAATAAACAAATACTGTTTAGCAGTCGCCTTTAACTGTCGTGATTTTTCGCCGCTCTCCTCTCCCCGCATTCTCCTCTGTACACTCCACCCCGAGCAGAGAGCTGCAGGTTTATATATTCTGGCCGAGGGATTAACTAGTTGTTAATTATCTTATTACCCCTCGGCCAGAGTCTGCAATTTGGTAAGGGGATGCATGACTGTCAGCTAGTTAAATAATCAGTAGCTGATCAGCCATGCATCCTCAAGGGTTTTAAAAAATAATAATAAAAGACGGCGCTTTTATCCGCTACGGAAACAAAAATACAAATAATAATACATAGGGGTGGGACACTCCACACATGCCCCCCTATTGTGCAGCACATGGTTTTTCGGCCACCTCCCCTTAGTCCCCAAAGTCCTGGTTAGCAGTCCCGCGCAGGAACAGGGGCAGCAACGGCCAAGCAGGCGGCCACGGTGGGATGTGCTCCCACCCAAACAACTGTAGCGTCCCAGTGGACCACGACAGGCCGGTTCCTCTGGCCAGAAAATTTTGGGGTGGTCTCCAGACCTGCCCCCTTCTTCATGGCCGGCAGCTCCTCCATGGGGCTCCGGCCAACCTTTCTCCTGCAGCGAAATTGCTGCTGGGAAGCTGGTCTCCTAACCTCCCACCCCTTCTTCATGGCTGGCAGCTGCCCTTCACGGGCTCCAGCCACAGTATTTCCTGCCGCGAAGTGCGGCTGGGGAGCTGGTCTCCTGACATGCCCCCTTTTCCATGGCTGGCAGCTCCCCTTCACGGGCTCCAGCCACAGTATTTCCTGCCTCGAAAAGCGGCTGGGGAGCTGGTCTCCAGACATCCCCCCCTTTTCCATGGCTGGCAGCTCCCCTTCACGGGCTCCAGCCACAGTATTTCCTGCCTCGAAAGTGCGGCTGGGGGAGCTGGTCTCCTGACCTCCCCCTTTTTCCGTGGCCGTCAGCTCCCCCTTCATGGGGCTCCAGCCATTAGTATTTCCTGCCGCGAAAGTGCGGCTGGGGGAGCTGGTATTCTGACCTCCCCCCCTTCTTCGTGGCCGGCAGCTGCCCTTCATGGGGCTCCAGCCACAGTATTTACTGCCGCATGGCAGGACTGGTAGCGACCCCAGGCAAAACAGGACCCTTGGGAGGCGAAGGTAGCAGCTGCAGCCCTTCGGCAGGCAATGGCAGCAGCAGCGGACCCTCGGGAGGCGACGGCAGCAGCAGCGGACCCTCGGGAGGCAACGGCAGCAGCAGCAGTGGACCCTCAGGAGGTGAACTCGGGAGGGGAGCCCCTGGCCATGGAGGCGGCAGCGGGAGCTCCACTTCTCCCTCGTTCCCTGTAGCTGGTGGCTCTCCAGGCGTGTGGAGCAACAGGCAGCCCCAGGCGATGCGGATCAACAGGCAGCCCCAGGCGATGCGGGAGCAACAGGCAGCCCCAGGCGATGCGGAGCAACAGGCAGCCCCAGGCGATGCGGAGCAACAGGCAGCCCCAGGCAATGCGGAGCAACAGGCAGCCCCAGGCGATGCGGAGCAACAGGCAGCCCAAGGCGATGCGGAGCAACAGGCTGCCCCAGGCGATGCGGAGAAACAGGCAGCCCCAGGCCATGTGGAGAAACAGGCATCCTTGGGCGAAGCGAGGCAGGCATCCTTGGGCGGGGAGGCAGGCATCCTTGGGCGGGCGGGCGAGGCAGGCATCCCTGGGCGGTGCGAGGCAGGGCAGGAGCAGTCCTTCCCATGACGGTGGATGTGGAACCAGCAGGTATTCACCCTCTGCTGGTGGAGGTGGAGGGGCAAGCAGTCCTCCCACGGGCGGCTGAGGCAGAACCAGCAGGCATTCACCCTCTGCTGGTGGAGGTGGCGGAGGCAGAGGCAGCTGCTGCTCTGCTCCTGGCGATGGGGGAGACAGAAGCAGCTCCTCCTGCTCTGCTCCTGGTGGTGGTGGAGACAGAGGCAGCTCCTGCTGCTCTGCTCCTGGTGGTGGTGGAGACAGAGGCAGCTCCTGCTGCCTGCTCCTGGTGCTGGTGGAGACAGAGGCAGCTCCTGCTGCTCTGCTCCCTAGTGCTGGAGACGGCAGCAATGGCTCCTCTCCCTCTGGCGCTGGAAACGGCAGCGATGGCTCCTCTCCTCTGGCGCTGGAGAAGGCAGCGATGGCTCCTTCCCTCTGGCGCTGGAGAAAGCAGCGATGGCTTCTCTCCCTCTGGAGCTGGAGAAGGCAGCGATGGCTCCTCTCCCTCTGGCGCAGGAGAAGGCAGCGATGGCTCCTCTCTGGCGCTGGAGAAGGCAGCGATGGCTCTTCTCCCTCTGGCGCTGGAGAAGGCAGCGATGGCTCCTCTCCCTCTGGCACTGGAGACGGCAGTGATGGCTCCTCTCCCTCTGGCACTGGAAACAGGAGAAGGGGCCCCTCCATCATCTGCAGCCAGGTAATTGAGCACCATGGCTGCGATGTCTGGGAGGGATGCTGGGTGGTGTGTCTGTTCCCAGGCCTCCCAGCGCTCCCCATCTCTCGCCCACAGGCGGTTGATCACAGCAGGGAGGGCCACCATTATATCCCTCTCAGGCTCCGCCAGCCAGTCCCAGATCCCCTCAGAGGGACAGGATTCTTCCGCCTCGGAGGATGTGGGTCCTCTCTCACGCTTGCTGGATGCTCAGGCTCCCTTCCTCTCCTGCCATGGAGGGTTGGTCCGGTGCCACGTGCCCGACCTCACCAACCGCTGAGCACCCTCCTCACCCTTCAGGCAGGTGAGGCAGGCGCCCAGCGTGGTAAGGTAAGGCTGTTGCTGCGCCTCCTGCTGTTGTTGCTGCTGCTGCTGCTTTCTCCTCCGGCTACTTTTCCCCATTTTTTTTTTTTTTATTTTTTTTTTTTCAAAAAAAAACCCACACAAAAATACTGTTTGAAAAAAAAAAACGTCCTTATCCTTCCTGGTCCGACTGTTGGAGGCATTTGTTTTGTCCCACCCTGCCACCATATGTGACAGTCTGGCTGCAGTGGTGACGCCACGGACCAGGAAGTAGAAACCAAAACAATGGATGGGCAGTTGAAGCTGAGTGCAACTTTTCAGCGATTTATTAATAAACAAACAAAAAGATTTAAACAAAACAACAAAACACAAAACAAAAAGGCACAAGGGCAAAACGAATAAACAAATACTGTTTAGCAGTCGTCTTTAACTGTCGTGATTTTTTCGTCGCCTCTCCTCTCCCCTGCTCTCCTCTGTACACTCCACCCCGAGTGCAGAGAGCCGAGGTTTATATATTCTGGCCGAGGGGTTAACTAGTTGTTAATTATCACATTACCCTCGGCCAGAGTCTGCATCGTTTGGTAAGGATGCATGACTGTCAGCTAGTTAAATAATCAGTAGCTGATCAGCCATGCATCCTCACAGGGTTTTTAAATATAATAATAAAAGACGCAGCTTTTATCCGCGCCGCAAACAAAAATACAAATAATAATACATAGGTGGGACACTCCACACATGCCCCCTTGTGTGCAGCACATATGGCCTTTTCGCCACCTCCCCTTAGTCCCCAAAGTCCCGGGTTAGCAGTCCCGGCAGGAACAGGGCAGCAACGGGCCAAAGGTGGCGGCCACGGTGGGATGTCCTCCTCCCACCCAAACAACTGTAGCGCCCCAGTGGACGACGACAGGCCGGTTCCTCTGGCCAGAAAAAAAATTTTGGGTGGTCTCCCAGACCTGCCCCCCCCCTCTTCATGGCCGGCAGCTCCTCCGTGGGGCCCGCCACCCTTTCTCCTGCAGTGAAATTGCGGCTGGGAAGCTGGTCTCCTAACCTCCCACCCCTTCTTCATGGCTGGCAGCTGCCCTTCACGGGCTCCAGCCACAGTATTTCCTGCCGCGAAAGTGCGGCTGGGGGAGCTGGTCCTGACATCCCCCTTTTCCGTGGCCAGCAGCCCCTTCATGGGCTCCAGCCACAGTATTTCCTGCCGAAAGTGCGGCTGGGGAGCTGGTATTCGACCTCCCCTTCTTAGGCCGCAGCTGCCCTTCATGGGACTCCAGCCACAGTATTTACTGCCGCATGGCAGGACTGGTAGCGACCCCAGGCAAAACAGGACCCTTGGGAGGCGAAGGTAGCAGCTGCAGACCCGGCAGGCAATGCAGCAGCAGCGACCCTCGGGGGCGACGGCAGCCAACGGACCTCGGGGTCGACGGCAGCAGCAGCGGACCTCGGAGGTGAACTGGGAGGGGAGCCCCTGGCCATGGAGGCGGCAGCGGAGCTCCACTTTCCTCGCCCCTGTAGCTGGTGGCTCTCCAGGCGATGTGGAGCAACAGGCAGCCCCAGGCGTGTGGAGCAACAGGCAGCCCCAGGCGATGCGCGGAGCAAAAGGCAGCCCCAGGCGTGTGGAGAAACAGGCAGCCCTGGGCGTGCGGAGAAACAGGCATTCTTGGGCGAAGCGGAGGCAGGCATCCTTGGGCGAAGCGAGGCAGGCATCCTTGGGCGGCGAGGCAGGCATCCTTAGGCGGCGAGGCAGGCATCCTGGGAAGCGAGGCAGGCATCCTGGGCGGTGCGAGGCAGGGCAGGAGCAGTCCTTCCCATGACGGTGGATGGGAACCAGCAGGTATTCACCCTCTGCTGGTGGAGGTGGAGGGGCAACAGTCCCCACGGGCGGTTGAGGCAGAAAGCAGGCATTCACCCTCTGCTGGTGGAGGTGGCGGAGGCAGAGGCAGCCTGCTGCCTGCTCCCTGGCGATGGTGGAGACAGAAGCAGCTGCTGCTGCCTGCTCCTGGTGGTGGTGGACAGAGGCAGCCCTGCTGCTCTGCTCCTGGTGGTGGTGGAGACAGAGGCAGCCCTGCTGCTCTGCCCTGGTGCTGGTGGAGACAGAGGCAGCTCCTGCTGCTCTGCTCCTGGTGCTGGAGAAGGCAGCAATGGCCTTCCTCTGGCGCTGGAGATGGCAGCGTGTCCCCTCCCTCTGGCGCTGGAGAAGGCAGCGATGGCTCCTTCCCTCTGGCGCAGCAGAAGGCAGCGATAGCCTCTCCCTCTGGCGCTGGAGAAGGCAGCGATGGGTCCCTCCTCTGGCGCAGGAGAAGGCAGTGATGGCTCCTCTCTGGCGCAGGAGAAGGCAGCGATGGCTCCTCTCCCTCTGGCGCTGGAGAAGGCAGCGATGGCTCATCTCCTCTGGCGCCGGAGAAGGCAGCGATGGCTCCTTCCCTCTGGCGCTGGAGAAGGCAGCGATGGCTCCTCCTCTGGCGCTGGAGAAGGCAGCGATGGCTCCTCCCTCTGGCGCTTGAGAAGGCAGCAATGGCTCCCTCCCCTCTGGCGCTGGAGAAGGCAGTTATGGCTCCCTCTGGCACTGGAGAAGGCAGCGATGGCTCTTCCTCTGGCGCTGGAGAAGGCAGCGGCGGCTCCTCCCTCTGGCACTGGAGACGCAGTGATGGCCTCCCTCTGGCACTGGAAACAGCAGCGGGCCCCTCCCATATCTGCAGCCAGGTAGTTGAGCACCATGGCTGCGATGTCTGGGAGGATGCTGGTGGTGTGTCTGTTCCCAGGCCTCCCAGCGCTCCCCATCTCTCGCCCACAGGAGGTTGATCAGCAGGGAGGGCCACCATTATATCCCTCTCAGGCTCCGCCAGCCAGTCCCAGATCCCCTCAGGAGACAGGATTCTTCCGCCGGAGGAAGTGGGTCCCTCTCACCCTTGCTGGATGCTCAGGCTCCTTCCTCTCCTGCCATGGAGGGGTTGGTCCGTGCCACGTGCCCGACCTCACCAACCGCCAAGCACCCTCCTCACCCTTCAGGCAGGTGAGGCAGACGCCCAGCGTGGTAAGGTAAGGCTGCTGTTGTTGCGCCTCCTGCTGCTGTTGTTGCTGCTGCTGCTGCTTTCTCCTCCGGCTACTTTTCCCATTTTTTTTTATTTTTATTTTTTTTTTTTTCCAAAACCCACACAAAAATACTTTTGAAAAACAAAAACAAACGTCCTTATCCTTCCTGGTCCGACTGTTGGAGGCGTTTGTTTTGTCCCACCCCTGCCACCATATGTGACAGTCTGGCTCGCAGTGGTGACGTCACGGACCAGGAAGTAGAAACCAAAACAATGGATGGAGGTTGGCCGAGTGCAATGGCACTCAGCGTATTTATTAATAAACAAAACAAAAGATTTAAACAAAACAACAAAACACAAAAAAAAAAGGCACAAGGGCCAAACGAATAAACAAATACTGTTTAGCAGTCATCTTTAACTGTCGTGATTTTTCGCCGCTCTCTCCGCCTCCCCGCATTTCCTCTGTACACTCCACCACGAGTGCAGAGAGCTGCAGGTTATATTCTGGCCGAGGGATTAACTAGTTGTTAATTATCATTATTACCCTCGGCCAGAGTCTGCATCGATTTAGTAAGGATGCATGACTGTCAGCTAGTTAAATAATCAGTAGCTGATCAGCCATGCATCCTCACAGGGGTTTTAAATATAATAATAAAAGACGCAGCGCTTTTATCCGCGCCAAAAACAAAAATACAAATAATAATACATAGGGGCGGACACTCCGCCACACACACTGAAATCTAACTTTAATACCAGAAGCATATCATAGTGTCCAGTGTCAGCTCCATAGTATAATGGGCTTCATTTATATGCTCAAGTTGCATCTAATGCTCATTATGTTTAAGTGGAGAACACTTATGTAGACAGAACACAAAATTCACAGGCAAATGGAGACCTTTTATTGCTTGTTGGCTCTAACATAATGATAGGAGAAGCACTTTTAGTGACCAGAGGCATTGGGCCAGCCAATTAAGCTATTTTGTGCAATATATAATTTATAAACTTTAAGTGATATAATGCATTATGATCACATGTCGACCACTGTTAGGCAGTCTTTGTAAAGAGCTGTACATTCACCCACAAATAAGTTAAAACTTTTTCTTAGTGACTAATAATAATAATTTACATGTATTCGTTTTTCACATTTTTATTTCTTCTATTGTTATCATTCCAGTGTCAGCTAGAAACGAACACACACACACACACACACACACACACACGGACGCACGCAAACCGAAACTGATACACACACACACACACACACACACACACACACACACACACACACACACACAGAGACACACACGGACGCACGCAAACTGATACACACACACACACACACTCACACACACACAGAGACGCACGCAAACTGATACACACACACATACTGATACATACACACGCACAATGATACACACACTGACACACCTGGGTGCACTGACACGCACTCACACACACACACACACACACACACACACACACACACACACACAAGGGTAGGGTTTAAGTTTTGAATAAAGAAGATAACAGGTTCAAATGTCACTGAGAAGTTTTGTGACTTCAACTGATGGACATTGTTTCAGTATTTCAGATGGTTTCAAGATACATCTTGGAATGATTTTAAGAAGGACAGAGATGAACAGATGAAGGAGGGACACTTTTAGCTTGTAAGCCCCATTGTGACCAAGCATCCCTCTCCTGTATGTGGAAAACAACATGTTTATTTAAGTGCCGAAAAGGCCCTGAAGTGAAGCTTGTTGCTGCGACCGGCGCAATTAAGATAACAGGCAACTCTGAGCACTGCCTGCAGTAAAAACCAGAGAGTCTTGTCCACAGAGCAACCAACAACCAAGGATAAATGAACCCCTAAAACACAATGCATGGATATTTTGAATGCCACTTACAAACGAGAGGAGGCCATTCAGCCCATCTTGCTCCTTTGGTTGTTAGTAGCTTATTAATCCCAGAATCTCATCAAGCAGCTTCTTGAAGGATCTCAGGGTGTCAGCTTCAACAACATTACTGGGGAGTTGGTTCCATACCCTTAACTGTAGGCAAGCACGAGCTCAAATGCATTGGTTCAAATAGATAAGGGCAGAATTTTTAAATGATGTGGTTAACATACCCATGATGCCGAAGTTTTTACTTTAGCTAACCGTCACAAACAGGCCATCCTCAAGAACACATACACCCCGGCTAATGAGGGTCCCAAACCAACAGCTAAAGTTGAGCTATTTTCATCTTAGCTAAAATAACTGTAACAAACTCTTGAAAAAACTGTGTAACATTGAATATAACACTCTCTCACAGACACATACAGCAAACACAGCAAACATTTTTTCTTTTTCTTCGTTTCAGGGCTTTCAAACTTTGGCTTTCATTTCAGGAGCTTTGATAGAAGCCTCTGTCAAAACAGGTTTGTGACAGAGAGCTAATGAACAAAATAAAAGTCTCCCTCTCGACCTGTGAGAGCACCTGTACAGCAGGAACTGGCGTGCTCGTGACTGAGCTGCAGTCGGAAGTCGGCTATTCGGGAAGTCATCGCCTCTATGAGCTTAAGTGTCAGTCATGAATTGGATTAGACGTGATTGAACTAGCTACCGAGGGGCGGGGTTGAGATACTTTGTTTTGAAAGCATCACTGCCTTCAAAACAAGCCCAAAACAAGCGCAACCCATGCTAGAGTATGGGTGTTTTGCACTCCAACAAGCCCAATCTCACTTATTATAAGCGGACTTGGCAACTGTGAAGCTTTTCAGCTGCCAGTTCCAATTGGACAGCAGCGATCTGAGGAGGCTCGTGCTGTAGAGATTCTCCTTTCTTCCGTAGTTTTTACAGCAAGGGTATTCTCAAACAGCTGCATTAATACGATAACCCGGCTTAACACAGTTCATGGCAAGTGGTTTTATACAGACCTGTAAACCCACAGGAGCTATACACAATGACAGTCCAGACACAGCAAAAAAAACAATAATAAAAAGTCGCCTGCATTATCATTAAGGTGAACTATCCACTGCTTACTATAAAATCGCCCATCAGCCACTACTTTCGCCATCTTGGAATTCACAGTAACAACTGACCTGATCCCTTGCAATATTTATAGTTATGATAAACACGCCATTAACATTTACACGTGAAGTGCCTGTTTCATGCGAAAACTGGGTGGTTTTCCTGTGTGTTTTGTCATTTACATGAGTAAATGAGATTTACCCTACCCATCTCTTTGGCCGTTTTTCGGCCACAAACCTGATTTACCCGAGTATTCCTCCCACACGCACCTCGCATCGCCATTTCACGTAAATTGACCCAAGATGGAAACCCCATGACTGTCACTGCTTTGGAAACCAGAGACAAGCGATCCCAGGGAGGTTTTTACTTCATGATGATCTGTTCCTATCCATCCTGATGTAATACAGAGCATCCTGAGATGAGCCGAGCTGGGGCTACCTAGGAGGTTTTTACCATGATGAACTGTTCTATCCATCCTGATGTAACACAGAGCATCCTGGAGATGAGCTGGGCTGGGGCTTCCCAGGAGGTTTTTACTTCATGATGAACTGTTCCTTTATCTATCCTGATGTAATACAGAGCATCCTGAGATAAGCCGGCTGGTTCTTCCCAGGAGGTTTTACTTCATGATGAACACTTTCTAAACAAAACCTTTATTTAAAGGGGGTTGTTGTTTTCCTAGAGATAGCTTTAATTAAAGTTGTATTCTATTACTGTTTAAAAATGCGATTAAAAGTGTGATTAATCTAGATTTTTTTTTTTTAATAATGACATTAATCGAGATTAATCGAACGATTAATCAAGACATTCCTAATATAAATATATATAATTTGCAAAATGGACATAGTATTGTGGGCGACATTTTAAAGCTTTGTAAATTGACAAAGTTCATGCAGAATAAAACCACCATAACAAAGTATAAGCACACAGTTCTGAGTTTATTTGCAAAGCAAGTGTAAATGTTGTCAATGTCACCATGAAACAAAAGTGGATACTGCATTTATTGTACATGTTTTCCTCTGCTTGTCTGGCAGATGTGCTGGTTGTTTTCCTGTGGAAGGGTGTGTAACTGGGGCAGACACAGTGATTTGTGGGCGCTGCTTGGAGGCAGGGTATGTGTGTTGAGGTCTGAGTTCAGTGCAGACAGAGCTTCAGCCTGACAACTCACTCACCACGATGTTTATCAAATTGAGAACACATTGTGTGCTCTCAGGAAATGTGCTGCTCAATACTGATCTTATCCCTGATGTTTATGCAGTTTTAAATGAACATTATTTTGCATTAATGATCAGGAGTTTGCAAAAAAAAACCCAAGTATTGTGTCTCTTTTGGCAAATGCACATTTTCTCAAGTTAGCTGTCAGCCGGGCTACCCTTAGGGACTGAAGGACAGACATGATCCTAGCCAAATGCTCTCACCAGGTGGATTTGTAACAACCACATTGTCAGTATACGCTATTCACAATGTGGTGTAAAACCTGCATCAGTCTGAAAGGCAGCGATGACTCATGAAGCCCAGACAGCACTGTTATGAAATGGAACAGCCCTTCTGGTGTTGAAAATGTGGTTTCTCTGAACTGCTGGTTAAGGGATCTGTCAGTATCCCTTCATCAGATCCAGAGTGGAAATAAATCTTGTCGCCCCCAGTCTCTAGAAGTTTGTTGACCCGAGGCATGGGGTAGGTGTCAAACTTGGCAATAGCGTTTACCTTACGGAAATCAACGCAGAAGCGTTGGTACATGCTTTTGGCCACTTAAGTCGACTCTTCTGGGATCCAGTAAGGTCTCTCACCTGGGGAGAGATAATGATATATTCAACCATGTTAGTTCTAATTTGGCACATCAGAAAAACATAATTGAACTCCTCAATTAATTTAGGCAGCTCGTAACTGTTCCCCCATTGAAATGTTTTTTGTGTTTGTTTTCTCTAGACCGGGGCCTGAATCATCCTTTACTTCGTCTGGGGCTATAAATAAGGCCTCCCTTGCCTGCCAGGGCTTTAATAAATTTACATGATAAATTTCTCTTTCATTACAACGATCGGGCTGTCTAATTTATAATTCATCTTTCCTATAGCCCAAATCACTTCATACAGCCCCTGCCATTTAGCACATAGTTTTGATTCGGAGGAGGGAAGCAGCAACATTACTTTGTCTCCTGGTCGAAAGGTTCGAATTCATGCATTTTTGTTGTAATGCTGCTGTTGCTGGTGCTGAGCCGATTTGAGATTGTCATGGGCCAAACGATCTCTCAGTAGGAGCACATGCTGCACTACATTTTTGGACGAGACTTTGTGCTCTTCCCACCCATCTCTCAACAGATCAAGAATTTCGCAGGCTGTTGGCCGCATAAGAGCTTGAAGGGGAGAACCCTGTCTAATTCTGAGGCAAAAGGAGGTAGGGGAGAAGTAACCCAATGCTTTTGCTCTGGTTCTAAAATCGTCTCAGCATCGCTTCAAGGTCTGATTGAAACGTTTCCACCAAACCATCCGGCTCATGGATGATAAACAGATGTCCTCATGGGACGTATTTTAGTATTTTGTAAACTTGCTGTAATGTATTAGACAAGAAGTGAGTTCCATGATTAGTCAGGATTTTTGGTGATCCCTACTCTAGCCATAATCTGCAATAATTCTTTGGCAATTGCAGCGGCACTTGGGACCTCAGTGGAACTGCCTCTGGATATCGCGTTGCATAATCTACACTACTAATATATGTGTATACCCAGAGTCAGAAGGTAGCAGAGGGCTTGCTATGTCCATTGCAATGCTGTTCAAAAGGAGAGGAAATAATTGGCAGTGGAAACAAAGAGGGGGCGATTCGACCGCGCTACTCGCTGGCAGTCTGGGCATGTGGGCTACATATTTCAACACATCATTATGAAGTCCTACCTAATAAAATCGAGCGCCAATAATTGTTCCTTGTTTTGTCAGCTCTGAGGTACCCTGCAAAGGGATATAATGCGCCAGCCTCATGACCTCTAGTTGACAAGACAGGGGAACCACAATTGTGTTACAGGGTCCTGTGTCTGTGGTAAGGTTTTACCCTATTCAGTAATTGCCCCTTGATAATGAAATGTGGAATGTACTAGTGCCCCAGCGCCTTCAACATCCTTACCTTCAATAGACCAGACCTGTCCCTAAGTGTGCACTATTGAGGGGCTGGAGGAACATCTGCCTTGATGGCCCAGTAACTCGCCTCCCGCCGGTCACATTGCATTCCCGACCCCTTTGTTACCATTGGAGCATTCTCCCACCAAACACCAGCCTTGTCTCATTAATGCTCCCTCCCATTTTCGTATCAAATCTCTTTATTTGTTTTTCTTGGACGAGGATATAGAGCACCAAGGTACGATGCCGATATCAGGAAGCGCTTTGAACACCGAGGCATCGAGGCACCGAGGTTATAGAGCACCAAGGTACGATGCCACCGGATATCAGGAAGCGCTTAAACACCCGAGGCGCCGAGCACCGAGGCAATAGAGCACCAAGGTGCGATGCAACTGATATCAGGAAGCGCTTGAACACCGAGGCTATAGAGCACCAAGGCACGATGCCGCGATATCAGGAAGTGCTTGAACACTGAGGTGTCAAGGCATCGAGGCTATAGAGCACCGAGATCTGAAGCCACCCATATCAGGAAGCGGTTGAAAACAGAGGCGAGAGGCACCGAGGCTATAGAGTACCGAGGTGCGAAGCCCGATGTCAGGAAGCACTTGAACACCGGAGGCCGAGGCACCAAGGCTATAGGAGTACAGAGGTACGAAGCCACCGATATCAGGGAGCGCTTGAACACCGAGGCCGAGGCACCGAGGCTATAGAGCACTGAGGTACGAAGCCAACCGATGTCAGGAAAGCGATGACACCGAGGCGTCGGCGACGAGGCTCTGAGGATATAGAGCACCGGTGCACGGGCCAATCAATGTCAGGAAGCGCTTGAACACACTGAGGCGTCGAGGCGCTGAGGCTATAGGAGCACCGAGGTGAAGCGACTGATGTCAGGAAGCTCTTGAAAACCGAGGCGTCCGAGGCACCGAGGCTATAGAGTACCGAGGTACAAAGCCACCGATGTCAGGAACCGCTTGAACACCGAGGCGTCGAGGCATCGAGGCTATAGAGCACCGAGGCGCCGAGGCATCGAGGCTATAGAGCACCGGTGCAAGCCACCGGCGTCGGGAAGAGCTTGAACACCGAGGGCCGAGGCACCGAGGCTATAGAGCACCGAGGCGTCGAGGCATCGAGGCTATAGAGCACCGAGGTACGAAGCCACCGATGTCAGGAAGTGCTTGAACACGAGGCGCCGAGGCACGAGGCTATAGAGCACCGAGGTACGAAGCCACCGATGTCAGGGGAAGCGCTTGAACACTGAGGCGCCGAGGCACCGAGGCTATAGAGCACCGAGGCAATGGCCACCGATATCAGGAAGCTTTGAACACCGAGGCATCGAGGCACCGAGGTTACAGAGCACCGAGCCACGAAGCCACCACTCAAGAAGCGCTTGAACACCGGGCGCCGAGGCACCGAGGCTATAGAGCATCGAGGTAACGGGCCACCGATGTCAGGAAGCGCTTTGAACACCGAGGCCGAGGCACCGAGGCTATAGCACCGAGGCAAAGCCACCGGCGTCAGGAAGCGCTTTGAACACCGAGGCGCCGAGGCACCGAGGCTATAGAGCACCGAGGTACGGGCCACCGGCGTCAGGAAGCGCTTGAACACTGGAGGCGCCGAGGTACCGAGGCTATAGGAGCACCGAGGTACGAAGCCACCGATGTCAGGTATGGCGAACACCGAGGCGTCGAGAGGCCTGAGGCACTGAGGACATAGAGCACCGAGGCACAAGCCACCGATGTTGTGGGAAGCGCTTGAACACCGAGGCCGAGGCGCTGAGGCTATAGAGCACCGAGGCACGGCCACCGATGTCAGGGAAGCGCTTTGGAAACCGAGGCGCCGAGGCACCGAGGCCATAGAGTAACGAGGTACGGGCCACCGATGTCAGGAAGCGCATGAACACCGAGGCGCCGAGGCATCGAGGCTATAGAGCACCGAGGTACGGCCACCGATGTGGGAAGAGCTTGAACACTGAGGCGCCGAGGCACCGAGGGCTAGAGCACCGAGGCGCCGAGGCATCGAGGCTATAGAGCACCGAGGTACGAAGTCAACGACGCAGGGAAGCGCTGAACATCGAGGTGTCGGGCACCGGCTATAGAGCAATCGGTAAGCCACCGGCGTCAGGAAGCTGCCGGAACACGGACGCCGGGCTATCGCGGCTATGGAGACCGCAGGCAACACGGCCACCGATGCCGTGGTGCCGCTGAACGAGCATCGAGGCAAATCGAGGCTACAGAGCACCCCAGAGTTACTTAAGCCACCAATTTCGCGAAGCGCTGAACCGGTACCGCAGGGCACCGGTGATTATAGAGCACCGAGGCAAATGCCACCGGCGTCAGGAAGCCGCTGAACACCGGTAAGGCCGGTGGCACCGGTATTATGAGCACTGGGGCACGGCCACCGGAAGCTTGGAACACCGAGCGCCGAGGCACCGAGGCTATAGAGCACCGAGCACGCTTCACCACCTAAGAAGCGCTTGAACACCGAGGGCGCCGAGGCACCGAGGCAATAGAGCACCAAGGTACGGGTCACCCATGTCAGGAAGCGTTGAACACCGAGGCGTCGAGGCACCGAGGCTATAGAGCAATCGAGTTACGAGCCACCAACCCTAAGAAGCGCTTGAACAATGAGGCGTCGAGGCACCGAATATAGAGCACCAAGGTACGAAGCCACCGATGTCAGGAAGCTTGAACACCGAGCGCCGAGGCACCGAGGCTATAGAGCACCGAGTTATTGCCACATATCAGGAAGCGCTTGAACACCGAGGTGTCGAGGCACCGAGGCTATAGAGCACCAAGGTACGAAGCCACCGATGTCAGGAAGCTTTTTGAACACCGAGGCCGAGGCACCGAGGCTATAGAGCAACCGTAGTTACGAAGCTACATATCAGGAAGCGCTTTGAACACCGAGGCGTCGAGGCACCGAGGCTATAGAGCACCGAGGTACGAAGCCACCGATGTCAGGAAGCGCTTGAACACCGAGGCATCGAGGCATCGAGGCTATAGAGCACCGAGGTACGAAGCCACCGATGTCAGGAAGCGCTTGAACACCGAGGCGTCGAGGCACCGAGGCTATAGAGCACCGAGGTACGAAGCCACCGATGTCAGGAAGCGCTTGAACACCGAGACGCCGAGGCACCCGAGGCTATAGAGCACCGAGGTACGGCCACCGATATCAGGAAGTGCTTGAACACCGGGGCGCCGAGTCACCGAGGCTATAGAGCACCTGAGTTACGGAAGCCACCGATGTCAGCAAGTGCTTGAACACCGAGGCGTCGAGTCACCGAGACTATAGAGCACCGAGGTACGAAGCCACCGATGTCAGGAAGCGCTTGAACACTGAGGCGTCGAGGCACTGAACAGTTTTGAGAGAGTCAATGTTTTTTTATATTTTAATTAAAAAAAAGAGTAGCTAGGCCTAATACCTTCCCACATCCACTAGATGGTGAATATGAGAAAGGGATCGCTCTCACAACCACATTCATTGACTTTTTCTTTTCTAAAATTGCATATATACAGTATTCTTCATCAGGAAGATTTAATTATTGCTAACAGGTGTTTATGTTTCTTTATTAATAAATCGTTTTTTTTAAACTATCTCCTGGTTGTTGTTGAGCTTTTTATGGAAACTGTGATTTATTTTTGACTGATGTAGAATGTCAATACCTATTAATTGTAAGTCTCCCTGGATAAGGGCCTCAGCTAAGATATAAATAATAATAACAATAATATTAGTGCTCAGCAGTCTGACTTGTTGTTGGTCCTGGAACTAAATGCATGGCTGTTGTTGTTTGTTTTTTTTGTGTGTATTATTGTACCCTTTGAACAGTGCTCTGAGATGATCTGTCATGAAAGGTGCTATACAGATTGATTGAAGATGATGTTGGGATAATAATTGATATGCAGTTACATTTGTGTTAAATAAATTCATGAGTGAATGCTTGATGTAATGGAAAAAAACATGATAGATTTGGGGACTTGAAGCTGTTGCTAGAGATATGGATATGTAGCATTTGTGAAAAGGCTGATTCTGGGATCTGTAGCATGCTGCAAAAAAATAATTTTCTTCATTTAATTTCAAAAACTTTTTAAGGTAGATTTAAATGATAAAAAAGCAATGTTGTTTGTTACTAACATCTGAAATAAAAAAAAAAAAAAAATTACCATAACATTAAAAAATGGATATATAGTGTTTTGAATGAAACTCTTCAAATAGTAAAAAAAAAATTAAAAAGAGCTTATATAAACTCACCATTGCTTGTGAACACTAGGGCCCACTATTGCTATTTATTGAATACCCTTGCTTGATTTGTATAATATATTGCTATGTTTTGTTTAAAGTTTGACTTTGTGGATTACGTACATGTTTTAATATATTATATTACTATATAATTATTTGATTCTGAAAATGCTACTTACTGAAATAAGGACTGCACATGAACTGCATTACATACTATTTTTTCATTCTGATTCCAAATTTGCTTTTTGTCAATGCAAGATGTATTGTTCCACTGGGAAAATTTGAAAAAAATGTAATTGAAGGAATTTGGTTGGGGGTGGGGGTGGGGGGTTTAAGGTCTAATGATTTGGTAAATATTAATGGTCACTTCTATGATCTAAACATCTAGTGAAGGTGTGTGACAGAAAGACAATGATTCTTGGTGGTAAATCTCCTCCCGACCTGTGAGGGTGCTAGTAACGGGAACAGAGTACTTGACTGCTTGGCCTGACACTTCATTCCGAGGGTTAAAGGAAGTCGGTCATGTAGAAAAGGGCGGAGCTTTGGTACACCAACTCATCGACCCAGAAGGGAAATGATGTGGCAGCGCGGATTGGAGGAGCTGCTGTAATCGTCATGTGGGTCAAGTGACGGTACAAATAGGGGTCGGGGTTATGTAATCTGTTCCTTCGCTTTGGTTAATAAAGTGACCCGGAAGGACCTGTGTTTATGTGAAGTAATCGTGAGTGTTTGTTTTGTACTGTCTATTTGTTACTTGGTATCACTAGACAGCTGACACGTTCCGGAGCTGTCGCTAGAGGCCAGCACAAACCCGGAACAGAACTGCACTTGTATCACAATAAACTGTATTGTACCACAATCACTAATTCACGCACCAAAGGGACTTGTGTATGTGTTTTGTGTTTAATGTTGTGATACAATAATGGAACTATTATAATTGTCTGTTCTTTGATCACCTGCACCTGCACACTATTAACCACATAATCAACTGTCTTCTCTCAAACCTGACCTGTACAGGGGGGTGTTATGACCTGGCAAATAATGGTCAAGGACTGTACAGTTTGTGTCTGGTTAGTGGCAAATCTAGACTGCCTGCCCCAGCATCAGATCAGACCAGTCACTAGGCCATCTAGCCCTTGAACACCTAACAATTAGATATTTGGGGAAATCCATGGTGCTTTTCATCACCAGTGTTACATTGTGATAGTTTATGATCTACACTCAGTGATCTAAAATGTTCCCTGAGGTCAGTCGAAACCCAGGCCTTCAGCAACATACTGGACACACTGATCGCTCACTAGGGATTGCCATGTACCATTAGCCTCAGTTTCCACTTATCACAGTAGCAATGGGATCAAACAACATGTAACATATTATGATACATTCATAGGCATTTCACCTGCAAAAGACAGTGGTTATTTAAGGAAAACATTAATCTCTCGTCAGTTTACCAAGAGTAGCCTTTTCGAGAAATTGCTAATTATTTTGTTTGAGCTTCTCTTTGCTATATGTGTTTATCATCCTCACACTGAATCCTGTGTAGCAAACAGCAGCCTACACTGGCCCAAGTCAGGTCAGAGAGAATCACACTCACAGGTTTCCGTTGTTCCGTGACGTCACATACGCGACGACTGTCACTGCAGTATGAGCTTGCTGACAGTAGACCTCAGAATAAATATAGAATCCTCCTGTAGATTGCTGAGAATTTTGACCAAAAATGGAGATTCCGCCTAAGTTTTACTCAAATAAACATAACTCAAAAACCGAGTAAAATCTATAATTATAAGTTTTATTTCTTTTAAACAAGACAAATTATTCTTTAAAACAACACCATCCTTGACAGTTTTTGCAAAGCATAAATTGCCGTTTTACTTTCACAAATGTCGGTGGTTGTAAAAAAAAAAAAAAAAGTTTAAATAGTATATATTTTATTGTCTTCACATTTTGTAGCATATGATTCAATTACAGTGAATAAACCCGTATCTCATCCAAATCGACGTTTGAGTCAGACGAGATTGATTCGGGATAAATTTCTTAATCTGCACTGCCATTTCAACTGAAAAGATCACAAGTGAATCCTCTGAGGCTCTAAGCTGTTTACGCGTAAGTGTCGTTTGACTATGTTGATGCAATATGATTATCGCAGCCTGAAAATACTGGGCGCTAAGGGCGTTCTGAGTTTACAGTAAGGATGTCCACGGGGCTCTGGGGTTAAGAATGGCTGATCTAAAACCTGAGGCTGAGGACGTAGAGTTTAATAAAATAAACAGTACAGAGTCAAGACGAAAAACACATGGGAAGTCACATATTTGGGATACATTTTCAGTTGTAGCCGACAGTGCATGGTATGTTTCAGAGTTCAAAAATGTTGCAATTTAGCTAAATTTAAGTGAGGAATAGAAAGAGATTAGATGTGATGTGTTTTATTATTTTAGTGTCTGAATATTTACATTTATAATATATTAACCGGACGGTTTTTTTGCTTGTTTTTCTTAGTAGCATGGAGTAATGTCTTGCAGGATTTTGCGGGATCTGAGGACCACCTGGAAGTTGGTTACTTATTCCCGGTTCCTTATTTGCGATGTAGTTGACAAAGCAGCGTGTTCTTTTTCTATGTGTTTTGACTCACTTACACACCTTGCTCAATTAATATATTGCCACTATTTAAAAAATAATCGCTCCTTCTTTAAAAAAAAAGAAAATATTATTAACAAATCTGTATCAGCAGCATAGCGGTACCCTATATTACCCGCTTGTTTCAAGAATTGTTGGAAATGTCGTTTCAAGACCTTGAAATATGCCTTTGCTTCTATGCCTGATCCCACATTTCCAACAATTCTTTTCAACGTCCCGTCCCTGCCTATTGGCTGAGCGTCGCAGAGCGAGCAGGGGCGGCACATTCAAGTTTCAAACTGTACAGACAGACAGAGCACTTAGCTTATTTGTTTTTAAGTTACTAACTGTCTCTGTTGAACCGAATACTGTTTTGTTTTTAGCCGTATTTTTATTTTCATCGGCAGACGCGCTATGGATGCAAGCACAGTGCTGACATGTCATTTCCTAAAATTATATTAACGAGGTTTCCGTAAATATAGAAAGAAAAAGGGAGTGTATATTTTTGAGCACTAGTACAACAAGACCGTAATGGAATTAAAATGAATGGACTATAGAATAGTCTCTTTTTTTTTTGTAACAGTTTAATTGGTTTAAAAGCAAACAGGATTATCCATAAACTAAAGTTAATAGAAAATAAATATAAAAAGAGAATTTCGACAAAAGTTGCCGGAAGCACTGTCGCTGCTGATTGCTTGTTTCTAAGCGCTTTGAAAAGGAGTCCGTCTTCCAGAATATCACTACAATGTGCGCCATCAAAATAAAAATAAAGTTTCTAAAGAAAATGATTTCAGCAAGCTAAAACACCACACGAACACTTGTCATGCGACACTTTCTATATTGGCTTGCTAGCTTGCAGTGGGCTGGTCCGCGGCGGTGCGGCACTGAGCGCTGGTTTAACATGTTACAGGTGTTACACACCAGCGCCAGTAGGCACAGCGCTTTTCACCTCCAGCGACAGCGTGTCACCGACGCTGGCGTGCGATCGGGTGCGTTCTGTATAGGTTATAATCGGCTACATTTTGGGGTGCTGCTGTTCTGGGTACGGCTTGCTCACCAAAAATATTTAGTGTTTTGCAAAGAGGGGGTGACAACCTATCTAGGGATACCTGGATATTTAGTGAGCAAGGCGTCTAGGGGGGTAAATAGGGCAAAACAAGCGGGTAATATAGGGTACCACTATGCTGCTGTTACAGATTTGTTAATAATATTTTCGGGGTTTTTTTAAAGAAGGAGCGATTATTTTTAAATAGTAGTAATATATTAATTGAGCAATATGTGTAAGTGAGTTAAAACACAGAAAAAGAACACGCTGCTTTGTCAACTACATCGCGAATAGGAACCGGGAATATTATTATTTATTTCTTAGCAGACGCCCTTATCCAGGGCGACTTACAATCGTAAGCAAATACATTTCAAGTGTTACAATACAAGTAATACAATAAGAGCACGTAAGCAACTTCCAGGTGGTGATCTGAGGTTGTTGCAGGTGGGATTGAGATAAAAATATGCACAAAACGATGGCTCTGAAAGGACAACAGTAGATACAAAGCAATCCATTAAAACAATTTTTTCCCTCTGACTACAGAAATCACATACAGAAAGCGTGTCTATAAAATAAAGCAACGATTATGGAAAATTACACTCTTTAGGAATATTGTCTCATTTTACTCCTGACAAAGGTAAAAAAAAAAAACCCTCCCACCATCACAAACGAGCTGTGTCATGCTTACTGTAACCCGAATTTGCAATGCAAATCTGCACAGCTGGCCTGCTTAAATACAGCAGCAGGGCAAGCCACAAATCACAAAGAAGTTCCTTTTCTTTTCTCTTACAGAGCAAGCTTGTGACTATGAGAATGGCACAACGATCTTCCTCTGCTTGGCAATTCTGGTCTCCTTACTGGGGTCGGCTTAGCCAAGGTCCTAAAACCAAAATCAAAGATTCGACAACAACAACTGTGGCAGGTTTTTATACAGAGGTTTTGAACCAAACGGCCTGCATCGTGATAAAAAACTATTGCCAGGATTTGCCAGTGCTATCAAGGAGCAGATTACTTTGCCACGATGTATGATAGAAACAGACTCATAGCCTTTATTCCGGCTTATGTTTATGGAGCCCAACCTGCAGGCGGCCGTGGACAGAATTTATGTGGGGCTAGAATTGTTAATGATAACCTATACATGTGGCAGGAAGGGGTGGTGCATAGAGCCAGAGGTAAGAACCAATTCTGTTTTTTGTCCTACTTTCTAATGCTGTTACCATTATTAATCCATCCTTAGTAGCAGACCTGGAACAAATAGTTACATTTACTCTTTGATTTGTAAATAATAGTTTAAATGATATTATTTTTTTTCCACACAGTTATTATTATTAAACTATTCAAGTATTTGTTCCTAAAGTAAATATAACTTGAAATGTTTTTTCGATTTTCTTCAGAATGTAATATTATTTGAAAATATTTAAATACCTGTAAAATTGTAGAAATAAAATTAAAATGCTGTGTTAAACGGCAGTAGGTGTCATTTTTTTTTTATGAAGGGCTAACAAGGACAACTCTTTTGAATTCAAGAGACTAATTGCTTTATTTTCTTTTCGACATATTTGAAAATATTTGAAAACATTTCAACTATATTCGTCCCAGGTCTGCTTAGGGGGATAAAATGTATGGACTTTCACTACCAAGTCTGTAGCCAGATTACAGTGTGGGCTTTTTACAATGTTAAAAGGTTGTGTCTAATACTGAAAGGTTACTATTATTATTATTATTTATTTATTTATTTGCAGACACCTCCCTTACCCAGGGCGACTTACAGTTGTATACACAAAAAAAAAAAAACACATCAAGAATTACACAATTAAGATAGGATACAAAATACAACGACTTCAGTCCTAATAAGAGCAAATACAAAACACAGTACATTGATTTGATATCGGGGGTCAGTTCAAGTCAGAGCAGATAAGTGTCGACAGTTACATCAGGGTTAGACACGAGTGCAGGAAGGCTCCACATATACATTAACCTGAATATATTTACTATAGAATGCAATTGTTTATTTTGTTGGAGCGCGATAACATAAGAATATTTATAAAGCAGATGAGGCCAATTGGCCCCATCTAAACTCACTGATTCCCCAGTGATTCAGCTTCAACATGAATACGGACAGCAGTGTGGAGTAGTGGTTAGGCTCTGGACTCTCTTGACCCGGAGGGTTGGGTTCAACCCGATTGGGGAGACACTGTTGCTGTACCTTGAGCAAGGTACTTTTACCTAAATTGCTCCAGTAAAACCAACTGTATAAATGGTAATTGTATAAAAATAATGTGATATCTTGTAACAATTGTAAGTCACCCTGGATAAGGGCTTCTCTAAAAAAAATAATAATGAGTAGTTAACCCATAGTGTCGCCAGTCTCTGCAACGAAGGAGGGTGAGTGTTCTGTTCGTGGGTATATTGAAGAAATTGTTTACACATAGAACCACTGTACAGTAGATGGAGAAAAGAAAGCAACAACACCATCCAGGTGTTGAAATATGATCCAATGGGAAGAGCTAAAGCTATGCAGTCATGGCCAACAAGATTGTTCCCTTATTCATGCCATTTATACTTCACTATGTTATGTTTTGTTTTTTTTTTTTAATGACATTAATATTCCCTGATGATATTTCAGTTGATTGCAGAGAATATTGCTCAAAGGAACATGGAAGAATGTCCAGGAAATAGACCGAACAGAAACCATGGCTGGATAAGGTCAAGGGATCTCAGGCTGTGGACCAGGATTACATTGGTTACCCAATACACCAGCACATTTGAACCTAATGGCCCACGGTTACTGATGCAAAAGGCTGCAACTTACTGTGACCAACGCTGTACCACAGATTCACACTTAATGAGTTATGGGCTAAACAATATGGAGACAAAATGCAATATTTTATCAAGTATGTAGCAAGTGGATCATCCTCAGCCTATGTTCTCACTGGTGATTCCTCCAACAACAAAATGAATGAGAGAGTGACCATCCCCAGCTCCATCTGGAGTGCCTTCTTGCCGCGTCAATGGAAACTAACTGGCTCTCTATGGCTTTCTGTTTAGAAAATGATCCAAATGCTGACCAACAGAGATCATGACATGAAACCTGCAAAATAAATTGGGAAGAAGACTGAAGGCACAGGTTAATTGTTCAAAAATAATTGTGAAATGCCAGCGTAAAATAAGCTATAGCCAGTCTAATTTGGGTCAGGAGAGTTGATGAATCGCATAGTTGACACCTGATACCAGATTAAACGCTTCATACATGATATATAGCGAACCTGTGAAAGTGTGAAACTGCTTCCTTCAATAAACATTGACAAAATCATTGGTTGTATTTCTGTTACTACACTTAAAATAAAGGGTTTGGTGCGGATGTCAGGATCAGTGCTTCTTATTGATTCTAGTTTTAAAGTGTTAGTATCTCTCTATTTCCTGTGTGGTAATGAGCCTTTTTTTCTGGTCAACAATAAAAAAAAACACACTCACACACACAACTGTAGGAACATCATACTTTTACTGGATGCGCCCACCAGAGCCAACGGATCATTTTTTAACACGTGTTCGTGTTATTTTGTTTGTCACGTATTTACGTGATATTCTCTATCGTAAATACGTGATATTTATTTCGTAGCGGTCCCGTGTGTTTGTGTTGTGTATTCGCTCTTGTCTCCCTGTCTGGGTGCTGTTATTACTGCTGTTGTGTTCCTCCCCTCCTCTGTATTCCTGTAGTTATGGTTCGCCTCTGTGTTATAAGACTTGTGCCTTTAAATGAGGGAATTCTGGGTACAGTGAGGAGGGTGTCTGTGTTGTCAGGGAAGTGCTCTGAGTTTTTTCTCTCTCCTGGCCATGCTGTGAGTAAGACACGTGTTGTTTTGTATTTCTGGTAATAAAACCATGAATATTTGTTCTGATTACTACAGTGGTCATTGTTTATTGTTATAAGGTGCATCGCTATTATCATTATGCAGCTGTTTAGGTTTACCCAGAGTTATATAAGTATGCCAAACTTGGAGTTTATTCTGCTCTGGCCCTTGGGGCATTGTTTTGCAGGTCCCTAAAGCTGATTATAAGAAGATAATCAGAAAAGAAAGGTAACACTGGGGGCTCGCGGGATAATAGCGCATGTTTAAATTGTGTTTGTATATTTTTGCACTGCGGGTTTATTATTTGTTGAGTTGTTGTGCAGTAAGTTGTTTACTGTTTGTTAGCATGGATGGAAATCTGTGAGAGAAACAATGTGCTGTTTCCAGCCATTTGGGCTCAGAAATGGTTCTTTTGCATGTGGGTGCAACATGAATGTGAATACGAACCCTTTCTTTTCTGCAAATGCTAAGTTGTATCTGTGTCCTGAGTTGTTTACTGCGGACAGTGTGTGGGACCAGTTGGTAGTGAACTTACAGTACTGAGTGCTGATTCTGGCATTGCATTAGGAATTGCTCCTCGATGTCTGGTGAGGAAAATACTGTTGTAAATAATGGATACGCTGCACGCAAGTACTTTAATCCATTCAGTGGTTATTCTGTACCACAGCAGCAAAGCCAATGTGTACGTAATCCATTTATAGCAAACAATCCTTTTAAATTATCAACCGATACAAATCAAGTGTCGGGCTTAGAGAGCAGGCACTGCTAACCTCCGGTCTGTACAGCTTAAGTATTGTTTGGTTGGGGTGCAGGTTGCGCCGTGCTAAAAACCCCAGATCTGATCAGTGGGATTACTTAATGGTTTCCAGAGCTGGAAGCTGCTTATGGTCCTCTTTCTGATCATGTTGCTGCGTAGGATATAATTGCGCAAAGAATCCGCAAACTGGGGAACCACTACATGTTCTCAGAGATTATATTTGAGAAAGTGTCCATTGTGTATGCTGGTGGGAAATTGACCAAGATGCTATTGGTGTTGGGGTTTTCACTAATGCTCCTGGTGATGCAGGACTTGTACAAAAGTTGTTAGAAAACGACCACACAATCTGGCTAAGGCTTATGAAATAGCTCACAGGTTGAAAGCGACCAGAAAGGCTGCTAAGTGTGTGTGACAAGTGGCTGCAGGGAGGAACTCAGACCAGAGAGAGAACACACACAGACGGTGGTGATGAGTAATGCTGAGTGCAATAGTGGCACTCAGCCGCTTATTAAATCCAAATAAAAAGGT
>CM072681.1:7307678-7454672 GCA_036884735.1 Huso huso | reverse complement strand
TTGCCTCAATGCTTCGTTCGGTGCATGTGCTCGATATCAGACTTCTTTGTTAATGTTATCTGCATGATTTTAAGATGGGGTTTAAGTCTTGAATGATCAATTGCATATACAGTACATGTGCATGGTATATTACAGTCGTATGAACATTGCTGCTTATTTTCATTAGCTTACCATGCCTTCCATCTATTAATACTATTAAACAAGTTTCTTAATTAAAATGCTGAGAAGGAATTGTGTATTAGTCCAGTTCTTTCTATATGTTATTGATTCATTATCAACTGTTGGCAGTATTAGCTTTAGATATAGAATTAAAGCCCTACACTGAATTAAAACTGATATCATCGTTCTGCGTTTTTTAGAAAAGCAAACACATCATTAAACAAAATAAACTATTTTAAAACACTTCTGCCTTTAAACTGAGTTTATATCATCATAAATAAACAAGATGGGAATGGAAAATTATTTGAAAACAGCCTCATTTGAAAACGGATGAAACTCCCTGTGGAAAGGCCCCAGACATGACTCTAGGAAGTTCAGCCTTCTGGGCCACGGGATCGATATATGACTACAGAGGGTCATTTTTTTGAGAATTTTTCACATTTGGACCCACGTACCAATTTCAAGTCTCAGGGACCCGAAACCAGGATATAGCACCCACCCTGAAAAATGTC
Organism: Huso huso; assembly: GCA_036884735.1. Classification (NCBI taxonomy): domain Eukaryota; kingdom Metazoa; phylum Chordata; class Actinopteri; order Acipenseriformes; family Acipenseridae; genus Huso; species Huso huso. The sequence continues at coordinate 7,454,001 of CM072681.1, read as the reverse complement.
TGTATGGAATCCCATTTATAAAACACCTTTGGGTAGCCCATCATCTCTAATGATGAGGGGTGGCGTGGAACCCGTGGCCGGTGATTTTCTTTAGCTGAGTCATGTGCACATGAAGAGATTTGCTCCCTACTTCGTTGGCCAGGGTCGTGGAGATATGATTTGATAAGAGACCACCCCTCCCTATGGCAGGCTCCCATTATAAAAAACACCATCAGGTAAGTGGGCTAAACAAATGGCCGGATCTTGGAGTGTCTGAACTTAAAGGAACCCAATTCTTTAGCTAAGACTGTTGTGCATCTAAAAAGTACTTGCGAGTTAAGTTGGCGAGTTTGTGTGAAAAATGTGCATTATATATAAGACCTGAAACATTGCACATATTATAGTAGTATTCATGCAACAGAACACCTATTAAGTCCATGTGGAAGTGTTTTGGGATCTGTCGTTATCTAAAAAACCAGAACAGCCCAAATTTGGGGCGTTATCAAGCGGCCCGAATTTGAGACATTATCTGCAAACCAAATCGCCCAGAATTTGGGACATTATCAAAAGCAAAGCGGCCCAGAATTTGGGATATAAATAAAACAGGGGCAGCCTATATTTAAAACTGTGATTACATTTGAAATAAACTAATGTATCCTGTAACAAAACTGCAATAGTGTATATATTTGATATTAAATACATTGCAAACGATTATAGGTAAATGCTGTTTGAAAAGAACAGTGTACACTACTACAGAAAAAAAACAATTCTTACATTCGTGCACAACATGATAATTCATATAGTAATAACCCATAGTTTGTTTATATTAGTAGAAAAAATCGATGTTATATTTTAATTGAAGGTAGTGGAAAGCGAGATCTCTAAGCTCTCTTTCTCTGATAGCAATGTTAAATGCTTGCAAAGCTTTTCCACTCGTGTGAGCGACATATTCATATGACAGACATGGACCAATCAAAACAGGAGAACTTTCTGGCGGTTCCATCCAAAAAACCGAGGAGCCTGTCACACCTACGTTGAGTCAACAAGATGGAACCAGACAACTGTCATTTATTGACAACTAATGACAGCCCTTAGACTAAACATCTATGGGCCCGATCTTCGATCTTCGCGCATCCCCTCGCTAAATTTGTGCCTAGCAAAAAAAAAATAGTGCTTTTGGCACAAAATGAGAGATATTCCAAAATGGCACAAAGCAGTTGGAGCGACATTGGATATATCAAATTTTTAACAATTCGCAAATGTCTGCAGTCTCGCTTGGCTGTTGTGTGCAGTTGCTATATTGGTAGTGAATGCGGAGGCAGTTTTTTGCGGGGCACAAACAGATTTGCAACGCAGCTCTCGCTATTCTTATCCAATGCTGCCATCGTTTGGCCCTTTCGTAGAACAGCCGGTTCAATACAACTACTGTGTTTTATTTTTAAACTGTCACAGAAACGCGAGATGGCATTCTTTCCATGTAACTCACTGAAGAGGCGCCTCTGTTATTTTTTATAATCCACGGATCCCCTTGTGATGCTGATATTAAAGAAGACGAGGTTCAGCGGTACAGTCGGGTGTTTTTAAGCGTCGTGTTTCAGGGCTGTACAGGCGTTCTGTCTCGTTATCCGTTAGCGCTTCAGCTTTATTTGGATGATTGCCTTTACCTTGTTTAATTTCCCGTTCCTCTCCAGTTTGTGAGATACGAATGTACCAGCTTTTACATCATTTTTTTGGAACATATTCTCATTTTGTTGATAATTAATGAACATTTCTGTACTGTGGTTGTTGTCGAGAGTCATTGAAAACGAGTCATTTTGTGTTTGAATTGAAAGTGATGTTCTCGAGCAATCGAATTTTCCTCTAGAGGAATGATCCTTTTTGACGTCACTGCTGTGTTATGCGTTTTTTTTGGAATGGCTCGGGATGCAAATCTAGCCTTCATCCATGTATTACATATACAGGCTCCTTGAGAAAGACATGTACAACATATCGAAGCGGCTGGGCAGCTGGCTCTGAGATATATATATATATATATATATATATGAACGCAGCTCAGTTGTCCTTTTGAAATGACTCAAATTAACCTTAACCTCTGTGCAAAAAACAGACATTTCAGATACATTCTTAAAATACAGCAAAATGAATATTTACAGGATAAGCAGGAGAGTACTGTGTGTATAAATAACAAAGTGTTGTGTAATTGCTCTTATTTGAAATCATTCTCATGCATTTATCATGCTTACTACGTGTTCTTACTGGACTCATATAAGCAAATAGTTACTATCAGGTTTAGCTGCTCTTAATGAATTCGCTCTTATAATTAACTGTGTGCTTTGTTTTGCTCTTTCTTGAATTGCTCTTATTGTTCTTTCATAACTGCTCTTGTATTGTGATGTTCTCTAATGTGATATTTTCTAATGAGATGCTTTTTTGTACTGTGAGAACTTGTAACAAGTGTAAGTCGCCCTGGATAAGGATGTCTAGAAAGAAAGAAAGAATAAAGTAATTGTTGAATATCACTAATTGTACTCCCCCCATTGCAAACAGCAGAGCAATGGCTTGTCACTGAGCTCTGTTCAGATTAAAAAAATGTAGTTTTATTAAAACCAACAGTTCTACTAAATGACCACACTATGGCAGCATTGGATAAGGAATAGAGAGCTGAGTTCTGCACCCCTTAATAGTGCCTCATCTGCACTCCATGTAAAATCCTTCTATTGGTTTTAATTTTTCTCATGACTCGGTTTTCAGAATGAATCCAGTTTGTGCATAAATTAAACACAGCAGTAATGTTTCTTGTTGCATCTAAATCAATAACCAGGCTTTTATGTCTTTTAATTGGTCAAACAGCATAACAGGGAGTAGAGATCATGTAGATTTTGTTTAAAAATGTGTTGGTTAGGGTTAGGGAAGGAATACATTATATATCAAAACATATCATTCATTGATAAAGAAACTAAAGAGATGAAGATCTTATTCCGGTTTCTTTCCTGCACTGAAAAAAAAAAAATCTGGAAGATGAGTTTATAAAGTGTATAGAAATGAAACTGTTGAGGATGAGAATTCATTGGACAATGAAATGAGGAGGGATGTGAAGTACAAATCCCACAAACATATATATGTACAATAATAAGGTACAGAACACATCTAATACAGAATAAAGACAATCCATGTGTATGAGATTAGAAAGAAACACATATACAATAATATGAGAAAACAGGTAGAACACATCTAATACAGAATAAAGACAATCCATGTGTATGAGATTAGAAAGAAACAGTGATTAATACATATACAATAATATGAGAAAACAGGTAGAACACATCTAATACAGAATAAAGACAATCCATGTGTATGAGATTAGAAAGAAACAGTGATTAATACATATACAATAATATGAGAAAACAGGTAGAACACATCTAATACAGAATAAAGACAATCCATGTGTATGAGATTAGAAAGAAACCCTTATGTGTGTGTTTCCCGTCACACCTGACATCACTGACATCACTAAGCACATGACACATTCTCCCTGAAGACTGGCCATACGGACACAACACTGGAAATCATAGTCCTTCTGATTGGTATCACGTTCAGTAACTGCAGTAGGAATGTTTTACTATCCGGTAATCTGTGAATAAACAAAGTTAAAGAATAAAAAATATATATATTATCAACCATAGGACCCCCCCCCCCCTTAATGAATAATAACACTATGTAACACAATTTTTGTTCCTGGGTAGTAAGTGTTATTTCCTAATTGCTTATGCCTCAAAAGTATAGAAAATGGCTATTATTCCCCACAAACTTTTGCTTTTGTGACCAGGACAGTGATATTTTGAAATTTACCTATTTCCAATGAGAAAACGGGCAAGAATTTGTTTCTTTTCATCAGAAAAAACAACATATGAATCAAATTAACATGTATTTATACTAAAGTAATACAAAAAAATGACTACAGAAGATTTAGAAGTGAGTAGTTTTTCGAGATTTAACGGTTATACTGTAAATCACTTTCACCTGAATCAGCCCCAAATGTAGTCTCCATCATGTTCTCGTTATACTGTCCTTGGTAGCAGCGTTCAAAGTCCAGTATATCCTGGTGGGAAGCGCCGCCTTGCTCCTCCGAGCACGCTCCCATGTTCTCCTTGAATTTATCAAGATGAGCATCAAGGATATGGATTTTGGGGACATCCTACAGCCCATTGTGCCGTAGTTCTTCACCAGAGTCTCAACCAGCTCCACATAGTTTTCGGCCTTGTGATTGCCCAGGAAGCCCGAACCACTGCGACAAAGCTGTTCCAAGCCGCTTTCTCCTTACTAGTGACTTCTTGGGAATTCATTGCACTCCAGGATCTTCTTTATCTGTGGTCCAAAGAAGACACCGGCTTTGACCTTTGCCTCAGACAGCTTAGGAAGAAGTCTTGAAGGTACTTGAAGGCTGCCGACTCTTATCTAGAGCTCTGACAAATTGTTTCATAAGGCCCAATTTGATGTGCAGTGGTGGCATCAGCACCTTCGAGGGGTCCACCAGTGGCTCCCACTTGACGTTGTTCCTCCCCACAGAGAACTCAGTCCGCTGTGGCCAGTCCCGCCTGTGGTGGTGCGCCTTGGTGTCCCTGCTGTCCCAAAGGCAAAGATAGCAGGGAAACTTGGTAAAACGCCTTGGAGACCCATCAGGAATGCCACCATTTTGAAGTCTCCTATGACCTTGATGCCATCTCAGAAAAATGCAGATATGTATCCACTTAGGCAGCTGGAACTAAACTGAACTGGTGGGCTTAAGGCCCCGTATTTATACTACTATTTATATTACTGGAAAGTTCTAGAAAGTTCTAGAAGTTACCCAAGTTTACTCAGCACTGAATCTATCTGGAATGTTCTGGAAAATAGGTAAATTTCAAAATATCGCTGTCCTGGTCACAAAAGCAAAGTTTGTGGGGAATAATAGCCATTTTCTATACTTTTGAGGCATAAGCAATTAGGAAATAACACTTACTACCCAGGAAAAAAAAAAAAAAAAATTGTTACACAGTGTAATGAATACAATAGAATACAATGCAAGAGGTAACTGTTCGATAAGAGCAGGGATACTAATCCTCAAATATAATAACTAAACACACACAAACCACATGCCAATTCAATTATATATATTTAGTGATGCAGCAGCCGGGTAGGAAAGCCCTGCTATTTGAAAGTGTTTATATGTGAGGACGGCCAGGTGGTGTCGTCAGCCACGTTATTGTTTTGTTTTTTATTTTGTATGTGTTTATTTTCGAGGGGGGTACCCCCCTCCGCCCTGTGTGATATTAGATTTGTTTGTTGTATGATTATCGTATTTATGGCCCCCTGTATTATTGTTTACTGTGTTTGTTTTTATTTGTTAATATATTTTAAATGACTGGGGTTTTTGTTTTATTTGTTGAAACGTGTTCTGGCAGAGGCGAGGGTTAGTAAACTTCGTCATCTGCCAGGAATGATTTAAAACCTCGTGCAGAAGGCGGCCATCTCCAATTAATTAAGTGATTACTTTGTTGCAGGAGATGGTCACCTGTATAAAAAAGCCTGCAGCTCACCAGGCAGGCGCCCCGCCTCCCTTTAGTGTTTTTGTGTTGGAGATTTTTTTTTGTTTAATGATTTCTTTTTGCTCTGTGAGCAGTGTTTATTTTGTTTATATATTTTATTTATTTTTGTGTTGTTTAATAAGCGGCACGCCCGCCGCCTTTGAACTGCAGTACCTGCCTGTCTGTTTTGTTCCGCCATTTTCTGGCCTGCGTCACCACAATGCCATTTCCTGCCACAAGTGAGTTTTACCACGTTATTAGAGATATATACAGACGTTCATTCACAAATTTGAAAACCCCTCCACAAAAAACTAAGAATGCACAATTTTCTCTGAAATAACTTGAAACTGACAAGAAAAGTAATTGGCATCCACCATTGTTTATTCCATATTTAATAGAAATCAGACTTTGCTTTTGATTTTTATTCAACATAATATTGTAAATAATAAAACAAATGAAAATGGCATGGACAAAAATGATGGGACCGCTAACTTAATATTTTGTTGCACAACCTTTAGAGTGGGCAATCACTGCAATCAAACGTTTTCTGTAGCTCTCAATGAGACTTCTGCACCTGTTAACAGGTAGTTTGGCCCACTCTTCCTGAGCAAACTGCCCAGCTGTCTCAGGTTTGATGGGTGCCTTCTCCAGACTGCAAGTTTCAGCTCTTTCCATAGATGTTGGGCAGGATTCAGATCAGGACTCATTGAAGGCCACTTCAGAATAGTCCAATGTTTTGTTCTTATCCAATCTTGGATGCTTTTAGCTGTGTGTTTTGGGTCATTATCCTGTTGGAGGACCCATAACCTGCGACTGAGACAAAGCTTTTCTGACACTGGGCAGCGCGTTTAGCTCCAGAATGCCTTGATAGTCTTGAGATTTCATTGTGCCCTGCACAGATTCAAGACACCCTGTGCCAGGCGCTGGGCAAAGCAGCCCCAAAACATAACCGAGATGTTTCACTGTGGGTATGTGGGGTGCTAGTTTTTCTTTGAAAAGCTTCAAATTTTTTCGTCTGTGAACATAGAGCTGATGTGATTTTGCTGATAAAAAGCTCCAGTTTTGACTCATCTGCCGGTGGGGGAAAGGACATTCTCCCAGAAGGATTGTGGCTTGTCAATATGCATTTTAGCAAATTCAGTCTGGCTTTTTTTATGTTTTTCTTTCAAAAGTGGAGTCCTCCTGGGTCTTCTTCCATGGAGCCCACTTTAAGCTCAAAAAAAGGCGACGGATGGTGCAAACAGAAACTGGCGTACCTTCACCTTGGAGTTCAGCTTTAAATTGTATCTCTTTGGCAGTTATCCTTGGTTCTTTTCTACCATTTGCACTATCCTTCTGTTCACTCTGGGGTCGATTTTCCCAATTGCGGCCGCACCCAATGTGGGAGGCTGGCTACAGTTCCATGGACCTTAAACTTCTTAATAATATTTGCAACTGTTGTCACAGGAACATCAAGCTGCTTGGAGATGGTCTTGTAGCCTTTACCTTTACCATGCTTGTCTATTATTTTCTTTCTGATCTCCTCAAACAACTCTCTCCTTTGCTTTCTCTGGTCTATGTTCAGTGTGGAGCACACAATGATACAAAACAGCACAGTGACTACTTTTCTCCATTTAAATAGGCTGAATGACTGATTACAAGATTGGAGACATGTGTGATACTAATTAAAGAAAATAATTAGTTTGAAATATCACTATAATCCAATTATTTATTATCTTTTCTAAGGAATTACCAACAAATGTGTCCAGGCCATTTTAGAATATCTTTGTAGAATAAGCAATAATTCATCTCTTTTCACAGCTTCTTTGCTTTATTCTATGACATACCAAAAAAATGCAAGTATACATGATAAAATAGGAAATGTATTTTTAATTTCATCACACAAAATTTTTCAGGAGGAATGAAGCATTATTTCAATGAGCTGTAAGGGTACCAAGAAATTTGAGCACGTCTGTATATATATATATATATATATATATATATATATATATATATATATATATATATATATAATGAAATTGTGTATTTAATATACACTCCTCAATTACAATGCATGTAAATTGATCTTATAAATAAATACCAGGAGCATGGAACAGAAACTCTGTGAACTTACCTCTCAGGAGTAAAATCACTGCAATGAAGATTCTGCTGAAAATACACTGCCAGGGAGACATTATAACATCACTTTCTTTATGATGAGCCATTAAAAACCTTCAAGTCATTGGGTGTGTTAAGTAACTGAGCTGCTCAGAGGGAGCAGGACTGAATGTGTCGTTGAGTGGGTTCATTCACTTTGAGCTGCTCAAGGCAGGGCTGAGCGTGTTAAAAAAGTGGGTTCATTTTTCACTGAGCTGCTCAGAGCAGTGCTAACAAGGCGTGCGTTGGGTGGGTTCATTCACTGGGCTGCTCCAGAGGGGAACAGGACTGAGCATGTCGTTGAGTGGGTTCATTCACTGAGCTGCTCAGAGACCAACAGGACTGGGCGTGTTGTTGAGTGGGGTCATTCACTGAGATGCTCCAGAGCAGTGCCGAGCTGGCTCAGAGCAGGATCAAATTGGGTGGGTTCATTCACTGGGCTGCTCAAAAAAGGACAAAACTGCAGGATGATAAGTGGTCTATGGGTAATAAGAAAGCTTTGGACAAAGTGGGTTCATTCACTGAGCTGCTCATTGAAAGAGCAGGACTGAGTGTGTCGTTGGTGGGTTCATTCACTGAGCTGCTCAGAGCAGGACTGAGGAAATTGTGGTTGAGGTGGGTTCATTCACTGAGCTGCTCAGAGCAGGACTGATTTGTGTGTCGTTGGTGGGTTCATTCACTGAGCTGCTCAAAGAGCAGGACTAGACACATGGTCATTTAGAGTGGGTTCTGCGGCAATTCATGTTCATGAGCTGCTCAGAGGGAGATAGTGGACTGAGCGGAACCATGAAAAGTGGGTTCATTCACTGAGCTGCTCAGATGGGAGCAGGACTGATGCATGTCATTGAGTGGGTTCATTCACTGAGCTGCTCAGAGGGAGCAGGACTGTGGACAGGCGTGTGGGCGACAAAGTGGGTTCATTCACTAGAAAGAGGCAAAGCTGCTCAGAGGGAGCAGGTTTAAAAGGCATGCGTGCAAGGTTAAAAAGAGTGGGTTCATTCACTGAGCTGCTCTGAGCAAACATTTCACTTGACTTAACCAGTGCTGAACATAAACATCAATGTCTGTTGTAATTGCACTGTGCTTATAAACAGATAAACTGCATTAAGATGACTGCACTGTGCAAGGCTGCTTGGGCCAGTCTTCTTCAACCAAAACGAGCAAATGAATAATTATTCATTTGAAATATCTACAATGCAAGCTGGTCCTGTTGCTTTTTGCTGCTCTTTCTCTGCTCTGCATACCAGTGATTCCCCTTCTACCCAGCGTGCAGATCTGTTGTGCTGCTTCACTGCTTTTCTTCAGTGTGTGTGAACAAGGTTTATATTGGTGATACCTTTTTATTAATAAAACAAACAAAAAAGAATGACTTTTTACAATCAAAACATGTAACTTAAGAAATCAGCCCTTCTTTAGTTTTCTTTTCATCCTTGTCAGTTAATTGAAATGATTTCTTAGGTTAAAGTTTCTTAACCCTTTTAAAGGATACTGTAATTGGTCTGTTTAATACAAACCTCTCACTCTCTGACATATATGATCTGATTTCATTATTCACTCAATACATTTAGTTTATTAACCTGCTCTGTCACTCCACTGGGTAGTTATTCATATAATAAAAAGTATTTCATTCAAAGAGCTTTAGTTTTCTAATGCCTCTCAGGTTTTTCTTGTGGAGTGGAACGCATTTTAATCACAATAAGACACCTCAGGACATCTTTTCAAAGCTTTTACGCCAGTGTGGCGGAGTGTCCCGCCCCTATTTATTATTATTTGTATTTTTGTTTACGGCGCGGGTAAAAGCGCCGCGTCTTTTATTATTATATTTAAAAACCCCGTGAGGATGCATGGCTGATCAGCTACTGATTATTTAACTAGCTGACAGTCATGCATCCTTACCAACAATGCAGACTCTGGCCGAGGATAATAAGATAATTAACAACTAGTTAATCCCTCGGCCAGAGTATAAACCTGCAGCTCTCTGCACTCGAGGTTGGGTGTACAGAGGAGAGTACGGGAGCGGAGAGAGCAATATTGAGTCACATTTGAAAAAAACATTGCTAAAACGTGCTGGATTCTCCAGCACGACACTTACTTGTTTGTTTGTTGATTCGTTTGGCCCTTGTGCCTTTTTGTTTTGTGTTTTGTTGTTTTGTTTAAATCTTTTGTTTTGTTTATTAATAAATACGCTGAGTGCCATTGCACTCAGCTTCAACCGCCCATCCATTGTTTTGGTTTCTACTTCCTGGTCCGTGACGTCACCACTGCGAGCCAGACTGTCACAGCCAGTCTTTAATTAACTTCTATATATTTTAAAGAGGTAAACCACCTGTTCATTTTACAAAGCTAGAACCAAACAGCTGAGTAATACACTGTATTTCAAGCCCTCTTCAGCACTCTCGATGTGTTTAGTTTTTCATTTGTAACATTAACATGATGTTTTGTCTTTTTTAAAATCAATAGCAGTTAATTAAAGCCTGGAGGAAACGCTTTGATAACACAGCTCCTCGAGTCTCACAGAGCAGCGCACTCCTTGGCGTGTCTCATTGCTGATGACTCTTCTGCTGCTGTGGAGGCGGCTCTGTTGCCTGGTTTAGTTACTGCTTTCTTCAGAAAGCGCAGTCTGAGGAAGATTCTAAATCTGTGTCGCTGGACAGCAGGGGAGGAATACTGTCCTGTATAAAGAATAGGATACAATAATACAGTTTAAGAGAAACTAAATAAAAGCATGTGGTAGAAATAGCAGAAATTACTACCTGGAAGTTTACTCCCCTGTGCTGTATTTACCAAAAACAAGTTCACACGCCCTGACCCTTCCGAGACTAGCGAAGAGAAAGCTGTGAAACTGCGCGCATGACTACGCCATTGTGGATCTGTTTGTGACAACGGCGCTCAACTTGAATTAACCTGATATACTTCTAAAAAACATTACCAGGGGTATAGCGTTAGTGTTTGAACATCTCATTCTGAAGAAGAGGGCGGAAAATATAAATATCGATAAACAAAACACAGACTATTTATCTGCGAAAAAATCACTGAATCGGCGCTGCTTCAGTCACAGCGTCCCGGTTGATTATATAACTCCCGTCGTGGTCAACTATCACATGGTACAGCCCACATCGCCGGGCACTCTCTCTTAAATATCTTTTTTTTATAATCTGCACATTCTTAGACAAGACGGATAATTACACACATTAAATAGCACTGGTGTATACACACAGAAGCAGCTATGAGAAAGAAAGACACGAACCATTTCTTTACATTAAATATATTGGTTAATTGTGGGCTCTAGTTGTTAACATCACTGAGCCCCTTGTGCCTGTGGATTGCAACCACAATGTGGAAACATATAGAGAATGTATGGGAATGGTCAATGAACATTGATTTCTAATACTGGACCCTGTCTTAATACTGTATTACATTCTGAATATGAATATAGCTGCATTATTAACTGTAGATAATACTTAGAATACCGGATCCATATTTAGCATTAAAAAGCAATACATGTGATTTCTTTAACAGTCGTTCGTTATTTTGTGTATCAGCCGCCACACAAAGCCGGCGAAAAGCGGTATACTGTAATGATGCTCCAGTCAGTCTGCCCGGACTGCACCTGAACCGTCTTGAAACACGAAGCCTCTAATAAGCTCATTTGTAAAAGTTAGTAAAGAATTGCGCTCTATAATATAACGGTTAAATCTGAACTCTAGCTGGTGCAGAGAGAGGGAGAGAGGCGGGGTAGAAGGAGTCTCCTCCATTTGCATGTTCTAAATGCCTCGTTTGGTTTTGGGATAGAAAATGCGTTGTGGGACCGGCCGATATTTACACATGAACATTGGATCGGGTTTGGTTTGGTCCGGTCTAAGTCACAATTCCGAGATACTGGCCAATACTCGTCAAGGGTTTAATATCAATTCGAAATTACCGACACTTTTTACATATTAAATAAAATACAAATTAAAGTTAACACACATACGTCACAGCACATACAGTTTTGTCACTTTTCATTCATTTATATGCACTGTACGGTTTGTTTGATAGGACACTGCTCAGCTGACTGTGGCGAAAACTGCCTTTATTGTGATCCAGCACATGCTGAAGTAAAATGCTAAACTAAACTACTTTATGAGAACAGTCTTTATGACAGTTTACTGCATAGCAGTACAAGCACATTTATTTTTTTTTAGAAAGTGTTGGTAATTGCGAATTGGTGTAAAACCATTGATGAATACTGATCACTATCTCAGAAGTCTGTCTTACTAAGTACAGTTTGTGTTTTTCTGTTTGAATTGTACTTGAAATACTGTATGTGGGCTACTTAAGTTAAGAAATGATTATTAATAGTATAATGTATACCTTTCTTTTGTTTAACTCTATAACGCCACCCTCACTTTATTGCCAGGTTTTCCTTGGCCCTATAAAAAGGCGGTATAAAGAGGCTTGACTGTACTAAATATGTTTGTATTCCCCACCATCCACTTCTTTCACTCTTTTCACTGTTTCTTTTTGATTAGATAAACAACTGACCTTTCAGCTTACATTTGTGGAAACAATGACAGACAAAACCCAAACAGGTACGTGCCGGTTCAGTTGTTTATTCATTGTTTATCTGGCTGGCCCTGATCCACTTAAGACAAGCCCTGTAAATGGATCAAACACTGCTATGCATAAAACACAGCATGAGTTAAAAAAGCAAGTTAATCAGCCTGCTATAATAAATCTATTGCATTCTGCAATCTAGAAATCCATTGTTTTCAGTCACTATTTTAGGAATATGCCCTAAGACACTTTAGGGTAGTGGTACTAAACTGGCTTAGTCGCAGTGCAAAGCAAGTGCAGTCTGCATTCTCGTTACGACAATTCACAGAGTATACATTTTGTCTTCTGTACTAAGAAACACTATGTAGATGAAGAGAGCTGCAATTGACTAATTTAAATAAAAGCATTTCCAGAGTTCAATGACATTTATAGTGGCATTGTTGGTTTGTAACCCGATACGGTAATTGAAAAAGGTGGCGTAATGCCCCACATTGACAAGCATTGCAGCTGGTCAATAAATGGGCTCCTATAACTCTCTACTACTGTATACTGTTAGGTTATTACCATAACCCTGGTTCCCCGAAAGAGAATGAAAACCGTTACCAAATGGGAAGAGCCCTCTCTGACCGCCAATCACTGAGCTGCCCTATCAGGGCCCTGCTGTGAGGGGAAAGTCCCTCCCACCTCCTGCTGAAGAGGGACGTCCTCACAGTAGCACATCGCCATTTTCTTTCGAAAACAGAGGTCAGCTGGGGACACGTCCTCGAAGGGTAATGGTTGTCATTCTCTTTTCAGGGAACCAGGGTTATGGTAATAACCTAACGTTCCCTTTCAATTGAATGACAACCATTACCGAATGGGAAGCTGTACCAAAGCTGTCGTGGCTCCAGATTACTGACAGTACAGCCTCACGGCGATAGCCTCAGAGCCCTCATGAGGCCTAAGGGCATGCCGCCTGCAACACCCTAGAGTCCAGAGAGGGTCTCGCCGGTTTGCAACATCAAGGCGGTAAAATCGTGCAAATGTCTGACTACCTGTCCATGTAGCAGCATTGCATAGCTCATCTAAGGAGGTGCCATGAAGGAAAGCCCACGAAGTTGCCTGGCCCCTAGTAACGGGAGTCCGTCTGTTCATGCACCAAGCATATCACATCTGCCACCCAGTGCGCTAGACGCTGCTTCGATAGGGCCTGACCTCAGAGCGGGACCCATAGCAGACAAATAGCTGGTTGGACTGTCTCCAGGACGCCGTCCTATCCAGGTAACAGCGCAGAGCCCGAACTGGGCGTAGCGTGTGCTGTCTACGGTCCTCCTCTGACTCGTGCGGGGGAGGTGTGAAAGTGTCCAAAACCACTGGCTGGTTAATATGGAATGAGGATACCACCTTTGGCAAAAAAAGGATGGATTTGTTCTTAATGTTACCCCGAGTCATTTCCAGTGAAAGCCATGCATGTGTCATCGATGGACAGCGCGTGGAGCTCACTTACTCGTCTGGCAGATGTAATGGCTATTAAAAATACCATCTTCAGGGGGGCTCCCGAGTGGCGCATCCAGTAAAAGCATTCGCTAGAGTGCAGGATGCGCTCTATAGCCTGGACGTCGCCGGTTCGAGTCCAGGCTATTCCACAGCTGACCGTGGACGGGAGCTCCCAGGGGGCGGCGCTCAATTGGCCGAGCGTCGCCCGGGGGGAGGGAGGGTTAGGTCGGCCAGGGTGTCCTCGGCTCACCGCGCACCAGCGACCCCTGTAGTCTGGCCGGGCGCCTGCGGGCTTGCCTGTAAGCTGCCCAGAGCTGCATTGTCCTCCGACGCTGTAGCTCTGAGGCGGCTGCACGGTGAGTCTGCAGAGTGTAAAGACGCAGGCGGCTGACGGCACACGCTTCGGAGGACAGCGTGTGTTCATCTTCGCCCCTCCCGAGTCGGCGCAGGGGTGGTAGCGGTGAGCTGAGCCTAAAAATAATTGGGCATTTCAAATTGGGGAGAAAATAATAAAAAAAAAAATAACTGGCAATGACTAAATTTAAAAAAAAAAGAAAAATACCATCTTCAATGAAACAGGGCGCAGTTCTGCTGACGCCATGGGCTCAAATGGGGCACCCATAAGGGCCCACAGTACCAGTTCTAGATCCCACTTGGGGACCATACTTTTCATGGGAGGACGAAGCCGCCGAGCCCCTTTAAGAAATTGCCCTGCCAGGAAATGTGCCCCAAGGGACACAGAGTCAATTTTGTCATGGCACACTGATATTGCTGCCAGGTATACCTTCAAAGTGGATGCTGATTTTCCTGCGTCAAACAACTGTTGTAAGAAGGTTAATATCGTCTCAATAGGGCAGGTCACAGGATCGTGACCTTCGGCAAGGCACCAGTCTTGGAAAACTTTCCATTTGTATGAGTACTGGCCTGGCCTCTAGTGCTTATCGTCCTAGCAGACTGTAGCGTCTCTACTACTGCATCTGGCAAACCTCGTCTGAATAGACGGCTCCGTTCAATGGCCAGTCCCAGAGTTGGAGCTGGGCTGGGTTCGGGTGCCATAATAGCCCCTCCGCTTGGCTCAGGAGGTCCTTGCACAGCGGGAGCTGCCACGGCTGATCTGACAACATGTCGGAGAGGAGAGAAAACCAGGGGCGTCTCGGCCATCTGGGTGCAACCAGCAGAACCTGTGCTCTCTCTACCCTAATCCTCTCTAGTATCAGGGGTAATAATGGTAGCGGAGGGAACGCATACAAGAGCCCCTGTGGCCAGGGGTGAGCTAGCGCGTCTACTCCCAGGGGGCTGGTTCACATTGATCGACATCGATCGACCTGCAAGATGCCTACTTTCACGTCCCGGATCTTGCAGGTCGATCGATGTGAACCAGTCACCCGGTTGGACGGACTGGAGGATACGCTGTGCTGTCAACATCTTGAACTTCCTCTGTTTGAGGAACAAGTTGAGGACTCTGAGGTCCAGAATAGGTCTGAAACCGCCGTCCCTCTTGGGCACCAGGAAGTACCTGGAGTAAAAGCTGCTGAGGGCATTGCTTGGATCTACCAAGCGCACAGCGTTCTTCTGTTGAAGAAGTATCACTCTCGCTGGTTCGACGGTGGTGAGGAGCACACCCTTGAAGGGTGGCGGACCTAAGCGGAATTGTAGAGTGTATCCATGTCTCATTGTCAATAGCACCCAGGAGTCCTGGGTGCAGTCTTGCCATGGGTCATTGCCTTTGGTCAATCCGGTTGTGAGGGGGGTTGGAGGCAGCCGGGGCCCCTCAGGGGCAGTCTTCCTTGGGCTTAGAAGGGGGCGGGTCTTTCTTATGCCCCGGCCTCGGTCTCCAACCGGAGAACCGGTTACCCCCGACCGGCGGTGGTCCCTTGCCGCCGGCTCTGCCTCTGCCTGCTTGTCTGTTTTGGGGTGGTGAGCAGTGTTCAGGCCCTGTTGCCACCGCAGGCTGTGAATGCCATTTTGGGCGCTGGCGGTCGGCAGGAAGGCACGAGAACTTGGAAGCGACCTCCGTGGCCTTGTGGGACCTTTCAAGGCTCACATCAATGGTCGCTCTGAACGTCTGCCCCGGTGTAATAGGGGCATCTAGCAGTGCTGCCTTCTCGGTCTCGACGACCTTGGCCTGTGTTAGCCAGAGGTGTCTGCGTGCGGCTACCAGCGCCGCTAGAGACCTGCCTGATGCCTGACCTAACTCCCCCATTAGGTCGGTCATCGCTCTTGTTACCGCCAGTAACTCCCCTGTGTCTGCCTCCGTTGCCCGCTCCTGCAGCCTCTCAGCCAGCTGTGTCTGGTACAGGACCAGTATAGCCATTGCATTGGCCGCCCTGGCTGATGCATACGCCATTTTCAGTATGGCGTCAGTCGTTCTGCATGGCTTGGATGGGCAGGTCAGGTCTTTGTCCCCTCTGGTGAGGGTGGATCCCTGCACCAGTACTGTGACCGTGTCCCCGATGGTGGGGAACGTGCCTAAGCCCGCTTCTTGGGCTCCTGCAGTGTGTAGCAGGGCCTCTGCTGTTCTAGAGGCCGAGGGGGCGGAGACTGGGTTACTCCAGGACGAGCGAACCAGCTCGAGGAAATCCTGGCACAAGGGGAGGGCATGCTGTGGGTGCCCTTTCTTCTGTAGGAAGCGGTTCCCCTTTTCCTCCTGTTCTGCCGGCCAGGGGACGTCCGTGACTGCAGCTGCATGAGTGCCCGGAACCCTTCCTTTTGTGACATATGCAGCAGGGGCGGTAAGGAACCCCCTGCTGTGGCTTGCCCGATGGATGTGGCTGAGTCAGACATGTCTGACCTCGATGCTGTAACAGACCACTCACCTGGGCTAGGAGGTCTATGCATTGGGGATGGGGAGCGAGACTGGGGAATTTGGGGCTGCCTGGTGGTAGGGAGCAATCTGCCCTGAGATTTAAACAGGGTCTCAAGCATTGTCTGCTGAGGCCTCTCAATCTCTGCCAGCTCCCGAAAACGCTGCTCAGCCAAGCTTGGGCGTCTCTGAGGTGACTGTGATGGCGAGCGTCTGCGCCTGCGTGGGGAACGAGAGTGACCCCTGCGCAGTGACTGCCTGTCCCCTGGTGAACGCCCTGTCGAGAGGTATCGCCTCGGCGGTGAACATCTCGCTTCCTTGAAGCGCCTGCGCCTCTGCACTGGTGGTGGAGAAGGGGTGGGTGACCCAGGTGTGCGGAGGAGCTCCCTGGTCACTGTGGCGGGGGGGTCCTAGAGGACCTCTGCGGAGGACCTTGGACCACGGACCTCATTCTTCCCTGGCTTGGTGAAGGAGACTCCATTAGGGATAGGGCTGCTCTCCTGCGCTTAGTTCTATTGGAGAACTTTCTGCATGGAGAGACTCCAACTCACCCGCCAGTGCTTTGGCTGCGTGTTCTGGCCCCACACATCTGGCACAGGTCAAGTGCTCGTCCTGTCTAGGCAACCGCGCGACTGGTGAAACCCAGCGGAGGACCCAGTTGATTGCACTGACATGGCGTCTTAGGCGGGGCTGCTGCGCTCGGTGCCGATGGGTAGCACGGTCGGTGCCGGGCTGTAGACGGCTCTGAAGCTATTCACTAGTGCCGAGTCAATCGGTGCCAGGATCGGCATCGAGGAGAGCGCTGTCGGGGCCGAGTCAATCGGTGCCAGGATCGGGCGCCGAGGAGAGCGCTGTCGGGCAGAGGAGAGCGCTGTCGGTGCCGAACAGTTGGTGCCGAGTCAGACGGTTCCGAGGTCAGTGCCGATGGTAAGCGCAGTTGGCGCTGGGCTGTTGGTGGATGGTTACACCGGTGCAGAGTCAATCGGGGTCGGATAGGCGCTGTTTTTCTGAGCCTCAAGGTCGGCGGGAAAACCGCGGTCGATGCCGGGGTATGCAGTCGGCATGGTCAGCCGCGCTAGGTGAGCCCGAGGCTTGAGAGGGGCACTAGGCCCAAGCTGTGTGTGTTTTTTTTTTTTTTTGTGTGGCCGATAAAATCGGCGTAGAGGACGATGCTGCGAGCCACGGGGTCTCCTTACAGCACCAGAACAGCTCTCCACACGGTATAAGAAAGCTACACAAGGCCTCGTGCAGTGAAAGAGAGTAATGGCCGCTTACCAATCTCCAAAGAGGGGTCGAAACCAGCTCTAGTTAGTAAACTGATGCAAGAAGTAGGTAGGAGCGCTCTCAAAAATGATCGAAATCATGATTCTACCGTGGATTAAATAAATTTGACGGTAAAAAAACGACAAATTAGCCAAATTCGGGCAAAGAAAGCACAAAGCAATCTATGACCTGTCTGAGTGAGAAAATGGCGATGTGCTACTGTGAGGACGTCCCTCTTCAGCAGGAGGTGGGAGGGACTTCCCCTTACAGCAGGACCCTGATAGGGCAGCTTTTTATATATGCTCAGTGATTGGTGGTCACAGAGGGCTCTTCCCTTTCGGTAATAGTTGTCATTCAATTGAAAGGGAACTCAAAATTCTATACAGTTATACAGTGGCCTGCCTATCCACAGGCACTCAACATCAGTTCAGTGCAGTTTTGTTAAACTGACGTCGAGTGCCTGCTGGGTACCTATTTTAGAACCAACAGTGTCCATAAAAATAAATGTTCTTAAAAATGAGAGCAACTGGCCCGGGATAGATACTGGTTTATTTAGGCTAATGTGGCAATAATAATAAATAATAATAATAATAATAATGCAATTATATAGACACGATTAACTCTGTATTTAAATCATTGTGGTTTGAAAACACTCTTGCTTATACAATGCTAACTATAAATTTTATTATTAACAGTATTAATATTTCTGAACACCTGCAATGCATGACAAAGGCTTACTGAAATGTAGGGGTCATGTCCCTTTAAACATATTTTGAGCCGTCTCGCTTTTTTAATCAATCTCTACTAAAGGAAGCTGTTTCTTTTTACCATCATATCTTGATTGAGTTAACAAATGACGTGCATTGACCTCACCTGATTCTATTTGAAGCTGCATTTTGTTCACCCAATTCAGCTTATTAATTTCCACTGCGTTAGTTTAGTCATGCGTTTGTTTTCTCTTGCTGATATTTTAAATTTAGTTTTTCTTATATGGTAAAGTTTAAGGGGAGGTAGATGGATGGAAAATAAGGCCACAATAACCAGAACCCTTGCTGAAATGCTAGCTACACCTGCCATGGGGTACGAAATATCCTTTCTCTTCATATCCTCCAAACCACTTGCTTTCAAGGGTTCTTAAGAAATTCATGCAAGTTTAAGTGTCACAAAGACTAACAGTGGCAGGGTTTACATTCACGTTAGAGTTGTGCCAAAGTGGTGCTTTAAGTGTTAAATGTAATGGTACTGCTGAATTGCAATAGCTGCGTTATATAGACAGGTCCTTACCAGTTTTGTCCGGATGGGCTTGCTGCACGTTTTGGGGCCGTGTTGCTATCCACGCCCACGGTTGTGGAAGAGCGACTTCAAGCGTCGTTCTGTGCTGGTGCGCCACTTGTAGGTCGCTCTATATTACACATTAGAACAATTATCCCAAAGACATACCCAAAGTCAGACACTTTGAGATTTGCCTGTAACATACAATGTTTTTAAGATGGCAGAGTAATTATTGGGAAGGTTTTTTTCAAGCATGATGCATGAAAATCTTCCTTTGAAACCATTTTTGGCAATTGGAAGAAATCCCGGCAATGATGTGTGGTATTCCATTTCAGATTTGGAAGTCCAGATTAAAACCAAGGACTTGATCCAAGGAAATGGAAGGAATTGTTAAAGAACGAGTTTCAAGTTACATCAGTTGAGGCTCTCCAGCATTTAAACAAAGAAGACTACCAGGAGCTTGAAAAGCATGCAGAAGCTGACTGGGAAAGACGTGCTTTAGCCAAGCTGGTTAATGTTGACATTTCACCAAAATCAGGTAAGCAGAAAGAAGTGGTAGGATTAGCTAGTGCGTGGTGAGACAAGCATTACCCTGCTGACTTAAACCCTTCCCACCCGGGCGGCGCTTGTGTATCCCCCCCCATGGAACTTCCGGCCATAGTCAGCGATGGCCTGGATTGGAAGCAGCGATCTCCAGGCTATAGGATGCACCCTGCACTTCTGGTGAAGCGCCTTAGCTGGATGCAATGCCACTCGGGAGCCCCATATATTTTGAATTTAAACTAAGGCCTAGACAAAATCAAAACTTTGACAACCCACTAATGGCACTACAAAACTGTATTTAATAGTGTTTGTTTTTTTCTGTTTAGCATCTTATTTCTTCTACTCATAAAAAGAAAAAGCTATGAAATACAGTTTTGTAAAGTGTGATAATCAGGTTGCCAAAGTTTTGATTTGGTCTGGGCCTAAGTGAAAAGTCTTTAACACAATGAAGGAGAAGTTGAGGTTGAAAAGTAATTGACATTGTTCCTCAGCTCTTACAGGGGAAATTGGCAGTAGATAAAAAATAAAAGATGAATTATCCTGCTTTGCGGTCCGAATGTCCAATACATCTGCTCTTCTGAAGCATCTCTCCTAAGCCAGTAGATGCCTTCCACATGTACTGTTGCATGCCCAGTGAAGCGTCGTATTGGCTAGTTCAAGTTCTGTGTGGAAACAAGCTCTGTCTGTCTGCTGTGTTTGTGGTTGCGGAGAAAAGGCAGTAAAACTGTTCTAATTTCTAATAACTAAGGAAGTCCAGGGGCAGCGACTGCCACATTTTGTTTGGTCCCATTGGTAAACACATTTCTATACATGCAAATAAGGCCTTGTGATAGAGAGAGAAAGGATCGATGCTGCAAATCTCCCTCCCGATTAGAAAGGGCGCTGTGTAAGGGGGAAGGTACGCTGCCTCCTAGATCTACCACCTCGGTGGTAGGTGGAAACCGGAAGGTGACCATATTAGAGGGGGCGAACTGCAAGTACTCAGGACGATTCCATTGCAGTCAGCTGCGGGGCAGCCCTCTATTGGAGAAATCATGGCGACGCGTTGGCTGCAGGGAGGAGTTTGCTGGGTACAAAGGGGAAGCAGCTATGTCAAAACCTCCCCTTGCGCTGAGAATGAAACGCAAACGGCCGGAGCCTGTATTGTTTTTATGATTTTGGATTACGTGTGTTTTGTGTTGCAGAGGAGGAGTGAGCCGCGGACCGGCGATTATAAAGAGCACGTCCTTGCACTGCACAGCACAGCACAGCACCGCACTGCACCACTCACGGCACCACGCTTCTCTGGAGCGAGAGCACTGCGCGCACAGAGAACGTGGGGACGGACAAAGTCCCGTTTTTGTTTATTTTTAAGAGAGCTGCCGTGTACCCCCCAATACCATCGCTGGTAAAGGGGTGGACTTATTTTGTGTTCTTTGTTATTATTTTTATTATTATTAAAGTCCACAGACTGTTTTGGGAGAAAGGATTGTGTGGACTTGATTTATTTACTGCACCACTGCACCTGATCACAGGCCTTCACAGTACTGAGCTTGAAATATATAGACAAAGGGAATGCCATTGACAATCCCATGGAACTGAGTTGTGGGATTGGCTGTCAATCAACACGGTATAGCTTTTTTTTTTTTTGTACGGGGCAGTTAAGAACAAAAGCCTTATTTCCACATATTGGAAATGTGTTTACCAATGCTTGCTCATTAGCTGGAATTGTTTTTTTTCAGAATCACTAACACAGCAGAGACTTTATTACCACATGGAACTTGAACTGGCCAATACATGCGCCAGTACACGTGAGAGTAAATGTGGAAGGCTTCTCTACTGGCTCAGAAGAGATCTTTTAGAGAATGTACCCTTTAAAGTCCACGGTATGTCATTTCAGATGAAGATTTGGAAAAGAAGATCGAAGACTCAGGCCTTGATAATGGAGAAATGGAAAACATATTGAAAGAGGAGTATGGAATCACTTCATTAGTTTCTCTCCAGTACCTAAAGAATAGTGACCTCCGCTTACTTCAAAAGAAAACTGAAAAAGAATGGGAGAAGAGAGCCTTGAGCAGACTGCTAAACACTGAGATTGCACCAAAGATGACACAAGAGGATGAGAAAAGGGCTTTGAAATGCGTCAAAAAAATAAGTGACGGACTTGCACATGTAACTAAAGATCTAGAAAGCCATCTCAAAAGAATTGGGAGAGATGAGCTTGGCAATAACGATCTAAAAGCATCTGCTGATAAATCCTTGAACACTTTAACAGAGTTAATGAATAAAATGGACACATTAAACTCTAACTCAGTGAAACGAACAGAATGGACACCGTCTGATTTAATTTACAGAGCATCAGAAGGTGGCGTTTTCAGAGGAATCTTGTTCAGTAATGACGTTAAGGATGAACAAGTCTATCGAGGTATTATCTTGGATAAACCAGTGGAATGTTGCTTGCTCGGGCCATTCTTGAGCATGCAGGAGAAATCATACACCTTTCAGTCTTCAGAACATGAGAGCTCATTTGAAAGCAGTCTGCAAACATGTGGCGCTAGTTATTCAGCTGAACTCCATGCATCCTATGCAGGATTCAGTGTGGAGGCTGGTGGAGGAACAGCAAGCAGCTCTACAGATAGCAACAAAACAAGTCAGGCCAAGGAAGAGTCCTATGGATCTGTGATAAAACAAACATTCATGCCCATGGCTTCATTTGAATTCACCCACACACAGTTAAAGCTGTCTGAAGATGCCTTGCATGTCTTGAAAGAAATAGATGATTTTATGAGCAGAGATTTGATTCGTCGACAAATGGTTGTTTTATTGCAAAGTCAGGCTATTAAATTTCTGCAACGATTTGGGTCTCATGTAAATGGCAGCGTTGTCCATTTTGGAGGTATACACTGTGTTAAGGCGTCATCACATGAAGTTCATTCCAGTCAAAAGAAATCAAAGTTCAATGAAATGTCCAGATCTATTGATGCTCATGTAAAGGCTTCCTTCTCATTTTATGGGGGTGGTGGATTCTCAGCTTCACACAACAATAGTGATGCCAGAGAATCAACAGGAACACATGAGACCAATACAAGTGACATTGATATTGCAGTTCAGATGATCGGCGGGCCCCAGGAGGCTTGTTTTATTCCAGAGTGGAAGAGAGGGCTGGTTGAAAACCAGAGCACCTGGAGTGTGATTGACCGCGGCCAGGCCAGCGATTTTATCCCAGTCTGGAACATCATTATGGACAACCACTTCAAGAATTTCAATGATCCAATGGGACTGGCTTGCATTCTGAGGGAGTGTTGGAGAGAAATGGTTGCAAGCCAGGCACGTGGAAAGGGTGCCAGAGTAGATCATCCTAAGTGGTGGGATGATGAGAGAATTGATGATTTGTTAAAGAATGGAAAACAATGGAAAAGCTTTGATATAACTGATGTAACTCAGTTGTGGGCAGTGAAGAGCTTAGAAAATCTGGTGAAGAGAAAGAAGTCTTTGACAACATCAGAAAACTATGAAGAGCAGGAATCGCAAATCAAAGTGATGTGCGAGAGGCTGAGTAGTCTGATGGATGAATACATGGAGGAGAAGCAAGCAGATGATCTGTGGAAAGCCTTTGGTACTGAATTAATCAGCGACAGACCTAAAAAGGAAACAGGTGGACAGAGGTATGGCTACTATCATTTCTCACGTTTATCTTTATTATTCAAAATACCAAGCTTTACCAGGTTTACTGTGCTCGTCATTTAGCATGTGTAAGGGGAAGGGACCCAGTGGCTAGTGAAATAAAATGCACAGGAGTCCAGATAGAGTACAATGGTGGAGTTTTATTGTACTGCCATCAGGTGCACAAACACAGGGAACAAAATGCAAACAATGAAACACAAGTTGCCATATACAGCAGACATTCAGGATAGACTCTATCCAGTATTAGTGTACTGCTATCATTCACCCATCCAACCCCACCCTTGGACTAAACTACTGTAACTGAGCCAGGACTGTACATGACAGTGTAGACATTTCTTTTCTTTACAGGGTTGCCCCTCATATTATCGGGGAACTGAAAAGAATATACGAGGACAAGTAAGTTCATTTACAACTCTTATCTGTATTTTACCGTAACAGTGACACCACATAACCATGTGCATATTCTGCAGTCAGGTAAGCTATATTAAATCACAGGTTATATTGGTAAATGGTCAGGGTTCGGCATTAGTGATGGAGCGCGGGAAGATTCTGCATCACACCATGGCATATACCATGGTTTACCATATTTATTATTTACCATGGTGTATATACCACCTTTACTGTTTGCAATACCCACAATATCTTACATCAGGGCTCGACAACCTCAACATAGCAAGAACGACTCAACAAAACTTAACGATTTTGAACTCAATTATCAGGTGGTAAGACCAACACTATAACACTAAACTTAAGAAACACACTGGGCAAGGCATGGAGTACAATTTTACTGTATTTAATAAAAATAAAAATGTAATTCTTTCAATAAAGACATTGCAGCTGCTATCGTCTTTTCAGTCAACAACGCACTGCATAAGCATTGATTCCGCACTTCCTCGTGACGCTGGTCGTGCTCTCTCTCTCAATGCAACAACACAGAAGCAGGCTGACAAAGAGCTACGCTTTTATAATGAGGTGACGGATCTAATGAATGTTTTATTCCAGTGTAATACATTGGTAAAGAAATTCAGAGGGGCCGTCATCATACCTCAGATGGACTGCCAGTTGCTGACCCCTGTCTTACATAATATGATTTCATTGCAAACCTATTTAAATTGCAACACAATGTTTTAGTTTTGACAATTAGTTCTCATTATATTAAATGTTAATATTAAATTCCAGTACAGTACTGAGTGATGAAATATGAATTAAATACCTCACAATCTGTGGGTTATGGTGAATAAGCATTTTCAATTGTATGTGCTTCTCTCAACACAATTTACCACCTAGACATTGCTTTGAATCCAGTACTTTTGTTTTTCTTTACTGCTTGCTACTATCTCTTTGAACATGTGCACCTGACAAGGGAAATACCAGCACTCAGCCTTTAGATGCTCCTTTTTAAACACGTCCTGGTATTTATTCATTCATGTATTTATCAATTTATTTATTTATCTCTTATTCTCCCACAGAGAAGAAGATGCTCGAAGGTAAGTCTTTTTTTCTTTTGTTTTCTGGAGACAGTTCAGCCTTTAGATGGTCCTATTTAAACACGTCTGGTATTCATTCATGTATTGATTCATTTATTTATCCCTTATTCTCCCACAGACAAGAAGCAGCTTGCAGGTAAGTACATTGTTTATCTTTTAGTTTTACAGGGTTGTAATATGCTATCTTACCTGTGTCTTCCCCAGTATCTACAGGGTACCCCTGCAATCTCCTGTCTAATAATAATAAATACATGAATAAATTAGTAAAATACAAAACAGTTTGATTGTGAAAGCCCTATTAAAATAACACACTCAATTTGTAATGGCTTTTGCTGCTGTGCTAAATTTGTTTTTACAGATTGAAAAAACACACCTAATCTAACCAAATCAAAACTTTGACCCACCCGCTAATCGCAAATTACAAACCTGGTAGCCTACTGATGGCGGATTTTTTGTTTGTCTGAAGGTTATTCCACCCCAGAAGGAACCCACCATTGACACTGAGTTTGTCATTTGTGTTTAGCGGGTGGTTGAAGTTTTGACTTTGGTCCAGGCTTGAATGTCACAGGGGAGGTACGGTGGCATGGTGGTTAGCGCTGCTGCCTCACAGTTCCAGGGTCCTAGGCTCGATTCGGCCTAGGGGTCTGTCTGTGGAGTTTGCATGTTCTCCCCGTGTTCTCATGGGTTTTCACCGGGTACTCTGGTTTCCTCCAGTCCAAAGTCCAAAGACCTGCGGTTCTGGTTGATTGGTCACTCTAAATTGCCCTCTGTGTGAGTATGTGAATGAGTGGGTGTGTGTGGTGCCCTGCGATGGACTGGCGTTCTGTCCAGGGTGTAGTCCTGCCTTGTACCCTGTGTCTGCCGGGTTCGACTCTGGCTCACCGCGACCCTAAAGGATTAAGCTAATATTGATAATGAATGGATGGATTGAATGTCACAGAGCAAGGATTATTTATTAAAATAATTTTAAACTTTTAACATTTTGTATTTTTTTTTGTAACAAACATTGGTTGGTGTGTATAAGTTTATGTTCCTTTAGTATATTTGCATGTAATGTTGTTTGCAATAATAAAAGCTTCTGGATACCCACAGTATAAATTGAAATGTTGCCTTACATAATATGATTTAATTGTGAACCTATTTAAATTGCAACATAATGGCTTAGTTTTGACTATTTATTATATTAACATTAAGTTATGCTAACATTTCATTCCAGTACAGTACTGAATGATGAAATATGAATTAAATACCTCACAGACTGTGGGTTATGGTGAATAATCATTTTCAACTGGATGTGCTTCTCTTACCACCATTTACCATGTCTTACCTTTAATGTGCTAGCCTATCATTTGAACTGTTGTTCACCCTGCTTTACTATGATTTACAATGATGTACTCTGCTACTGTATACTGTGTTATTAGCACAGTTTACAAGAATATTACAATAGTAGACTTGACAAAGGGAAGGCAAAAATAAAAGAACAGATATGAGAGTCTACTAAATTAATAAAATTAAGAATGTGATTACAATATTGTGTATATATTGTATTTATCACAACGTACAAACAGTAAGGAGCAGCTGCCTCTTGTTATACTGTAACCCCCCCCCCCGTGGAACTCTCTGCCACCTCTTATTAGAGGCTCACCATCACTGTGCTTTTAAAATCAGACCTAAAACTTATTTAAAGACCTTTTTATAATGAACTGTACTTTAACCCTAATTAACTTTCATTTATACTTTAATCCATAATTCTATTTGAATCCATATTTACCGTGTAATATATTACAATTATAAACTGAGAAGTTAGACAGTGCTTTTAATACAACACTTTAGTTTTTCTTTACATGTGCACCTGTCGAGGGAAATATCAGCGCTCAGCCTTTAGCAGCTCCTTTTTAAAGACGTCTGGTATTTATTCATTCTTGATTTATTTCTCCCTTCTCCCACAGAGAAGAAGAGGCTCGCAGGTAAGTCTTTTTTGTCTTGTTTTACAGGGTCCCCTGTATCTTCCTGCAATCTCCTGTCTAATAATAGTAAATACATCAGTTAGTAAAA
This sequence comes from Huso huso, assembly GCA_036884735.1. Taxonomy (NCBI): domain Eukaryota; kingdom Metazoa; phylum Chordata; class Actinopteri; order Acipenseriformes; family Acipenseridae; genus Huso; species Huso huso. The sequence goes on along the minus strand of CM072681.1, from coordinate 7,427,224 downwards.
TACAAAACCAGTTTTTGTAAAAGCCCAATTAAAATAACACACTGAATTTGTAATGCTTTTTGCTGCTCTGCAAAAATTGTAACATTTTTTCCAGATTAAGTAATAAAATTCTAGAGGATGGATTAAACAACGAAGTGTTATTTTGTTTCAAATAAATTTAGAAGTTTTAACATTTAGGGGGTTATTCATAAGATGTAGCGTCTGTTTTTCCGTGGTGGTAGAGGCTGTTGCCGTCACGTTGTGCTTGTCTTTTACTGTCACGTTAGTTATTTTCCCCGAAGGAGGTTCCGTCAAAACAGCCAACATTTTCCCGTTTGCACACACAGAAACGCATTCAGAAAACAATTTTGCTGACGATAAATATCTTCTACCGTCACCAAAAATACCAAAAGTTCAGTGTTGTTTTACTCGATATTCGTTTGTTAAATCTGCTTGTTTTTTGACATGACCATTTTTTCCCCCACTAATTCTATTGTAGTGTATGTGTATTGTTGTGTTAGCGATGCGTTACAGTGAAAGCCAAAGGAAATTGTACGTTATGACGGTAACCAGTTCATACATCACGTGTCTTGGTTCAATACGTGCAGTTTGTAGTTTTCTGGAATGACAATCTTCGTTGCTGTCGCCTGGGCACTGCACCGGCTGATTGTTGTTTGTTTTTTTTTCTCCAAGGCTAGTTCATCACCTCTTGTAATATTGAAGTATTTGCATCCTTAATGACTGAGCACGGTTTCTTAATTTTGTTTAAAATAATAAAAAATAGCCCTGCATGTTCGTGCTGTTGCGAGAGTTTTCAAATTCATACAGTTTAGTACCTTGACGAGCGAATTGCTGAATTATTATTATTATTATTATTATTATTATTATTATTATTATTATTGTTTAGTGTTATCGTGCACGTTGGGGTTCAAACAATCGTGTTTTTATATTAATATAAAAGTTTTATTGTGCAACATGTAGCTACTGTATACTTTCTCAACTATACATGTAAACTTTGTAAACCAAAATAATGTCCTGTAATAACATTGTGTATTTCATGCTGCAGTCACTGAAGTGGTGCAGAATGTTAAATTACGGTCCAGATTTGCAGAATATTTCACAAGACAAGCGCGGTACCTTTCATATCAGCGGTGGCAATTTGGGCATTCTTGATGATTACACAAGGCAAGGTTTCGGGTCGATATTCAGTAGCTAATGTATTTGAAATATTTGCTAAGAGGTGGAGAGAGAATGAAATGCAGTAAACCCTCGCGTGATTTCAATGACTGCTTCTGCAAACCCAGCGATGTAGCTTTTTTTTTTTTTTTTTTTTTTTTTTGTGACTGGATTATAAGGATCTGTGGAAAAAACTCTAAGGTAAGCCAGCCGTCAATGTCCATATATATTTCAGTTTACAGTTATGTTAAAGAGAAAAACTATTATTATTATTAAATAAAATATTATTATTCCTTTTGAACTTGCTGTCATGTACAGTCGTTCTTATCCTAGATTCACTTTGGGGGAATTGCCTACCTAGCACCAATTTGCTGCTATTATTGTTACCGGTACAGCGCAGTAATGAATAAAATGCACACAACTTGGTGCATTGGCACGGTCTTTACCGTCAGCTACGTCATATATACGGGACACCTTACGTTGCATACTAAACGCTATTGGTTGTATGAAGTCTTTGAACGTGCCGGTACAACATGACCGCCACTTTATTTATCCAGACAGTAGTTTAATGAATGAGATAACAATACCGCCACGGTTTATTAACGGGCCGTTGTGGAAATACCGAATAACCCTGTTAGTGTTCTTGTTGTTTTAAAAAAAAATGGAGCAAATGTTGCTTTGGTCTGTATTCATTAATGTACTTTTAACGTATTTGCGGGTAATTCTATTTGAAATAAAGAAATCTTCAGGATACACACAATATGAATTAAAATGTTGACTTAGTGCATAATATTATTTAATTTCAAACCTTTACATTGCAACACAATGTTTTAGTTTTGACAATTATTTTTCATTATATTAAATGTTAACATTTAAATACAGTACGCTGAATGATGACACAGACTGTGGGTTATGGTGAATAATCATTTCCAATTGTATATGCTTCTCTTAACACGATTTACCATTTAAACATTGCTTTTAATACAATATGTTTGTTTTTCTTTACTACTTTCATGCCGTCTGTGTATCTCTCTGAACATGTGCACCTGTCAGGGGAAATATCAGCGTACAGCCTTTGCTAGCTCCTTTTTAAACACTGGTATTTATTCATTCATGTATTGATTCATTTATTTATTTATGTAAAACTTATTCTCCCACAGAAAAGAACTGGCTGTCTTGTAAGTATTTTTTGTTCTTTTGTTTTGTTTTACAGGGTACCCTGTATCTTCCCCAATATCTACAGGGTACCCCTGCAATCTCCTCTCTACTAATAATAAATGAATTAATAAATTAGTAAAATTACAAAACAGTTTGGTTGTAAAATCCCTAATAAAATAGCACACTGAATTTGTAATGTATTTTGTTGCTGTGCCAAATTTATATAATTGTTTACAGATTTTAAAAAAAAAAACATCTAAACTAAGGCCTGGACCAAATCAAAACTTTGACCCACCCGCTAATCGCAAATTACAAACTTGGTACCGATGTCATCTTCTGTGTTTGTCAGAAGGTTATTACTTCTGCCCCAGAGGGAAGCCACCATTAGCACAGAGTTTGTAATTTGTGTTTAGCACAAGTTTTGATTTGCTCCAGGCTTAAATGTCACAGAGCAAGGATTAAACAATTAAGTATGTTATTTTTTTAAATAAATTTAATCATAACATTTTGTATTTTTCTGAAAAAATTTGAACAAATGTTGGTTGGTCTGTATAAGTTTATGTTCCTTTTAGTATATTTGCATGTAATGTTGTTTGCAATAATAAAAGCTTCTGGATACCCACAGTATAAATGGAAATGTTGTCTTACATAATATGCAACATAATGACTTAGTTTTGACTATTATTTATTATATTAACATTTTAAGTTATGTTAACATTTCATTCCAGTACAGTACTGAATGATGAAATGGATTAAATACCTCACAGACTGTGGGTTATGGTGAATAATCATTTTCAACTGGATGTGCTTCTCTTACCACCATTTACCATGTCTTACCTTTAATGTGCTAGCCTATCATTTGAACTGTTGTTCACCCTGCTTTACTATGATTTACAATGATGTACTCTGCTACTGTATACTGTGTTATTAGTACAGTTTACAAGGATATTACAGTAGTAGGCAAATGGAAGGCAAAAATTAAAGAAAAACAGATACAAGAGTCTACTTAATTGATAAAAATGAAGAACATGATTAAACGTTGTGTATAGTTTTATATTTATCACAACATACACACTGAAAGGAGCAGCTGCCTTTTGTTTTGCTGTACTGAATCCATATTTACCATAGAATATATAACAATTCTAAACTGAGGAGTTAGATGTTGCTTTTAATACAGTACATTTGTTTTTCTTCACTACTTTCATGCCTTCCGTGTTTCACTCGGAACATGTGCACCTGTCAGGGGAAATATCAGCGTTCAGCCTTTAGTAGCTCCTTTTTAAACACGTCTGGTATTTATTCATTCATGTATTGATTCATTTATTTATCTCTTATTCTCCTACAGAGCAAAAGCAGCCCGCAGGTAAGTCTTTTTTTGTTTTAGGTGATACCCTGTATCTTCCCCTGTATCTTCCCCTGTATCTTCCCCAGTATCTAGAGGGTACCCCTGCAATCTCCTGTCTCATAATAATCAATACATAAATAAATTAGCACAATACAAAACAGTTTGGCTGTGAAATAACACACTGAATTTGTAATGGTCTTTACTGCGGTACTGAATTTGTATACATTTTTACAAATTAAAAAAAAATGTTACAGAGGATGGATTAATCAACAAAGTTATATTTTTTTCAATTAAATTTTTTTAAAATTTTAATATTTTGTATTTTTCTGAAAAATTTGGAGCAAATGTTGGTTGGTCTGTATGCATTTATGTAATTTTAATATCTGCAGATAATTCTGTTTGCAATAAAAAAATAATCTTCAGGATACACTCCATATGAATTCAAATGCTGGCCATAATAATTTCAGTACAAACCTATTTACATAACAACAAAATGTTTCAGTTTTGACAATTAGTTTTCATTATATTAAATGTAACATTTAATTACAAGGAGATCACATATCATGGAGGTGGCTGCTTGCTAGGGAGCTCCTAAAACCACTTTGCTGTTTTGAATTGAATTCAACCATTTGCATTACCCCGTGTCTTTTTTTCCTGTTTTATTTTAAGTGCACAGTGTAGGATTACCGTGGCTGCTTCGTGCAAGGCATCCGTTGCTTCTCCTCAGTCAGCAGAGGAGGGAAAGCGCTTAAAGAATTCAGCGGGCCCCGATGATTGGGAGACTCGCTTTGCCGAGGTTACACTTGCCTTTAGGGATCAGTCCAGGAAGCAATTGACGCAGCCTTGCTGCCTGTTCTTCAAAGTGTTGCCGATACCACTGTTGTCCTCCAGTGGTTACTGATATTGCTTCCTCTGTAAAGAAGTTAACTGCCAAGCAGGACATCACCAGAGCAGCAAAAAGGTAAAATGAATCAATGCAACGCTCGTATTGACAAATGCAAGACAAGATGGCAGATCTTGAGGACAGAAATCATTGCTGCAATGTAAAGGCTGGTGGGCCTACCGGAGGGAGCCGAGGGTGATGACCCCGTGCCCGTTCGCTTTCTTCAACAAGAAATTCCACGTTGGTTTTCAGCAATGAAGTCTATGGTGATCACCCCTTTCTGAAGTTAAACAGAGTACATCGCATTTACTCTGGTGGTCCTAGGGATTCCAGTCGGGCCCGCACCTTGACATTTCAGTGCCTCCGTTACACTGCCCGACAGCGCATTCTTCAGGCTCCTCTAAAATCAGATCCGGTTCTCATCCAAGGTTGTAAACTGTCTTTCTATGTGAGTTATTCTGCTGTTACTGCTGCGAAGAGGAGGGTATTTGGAGAGGTAAGGGCGAAGCTTCGTTGCCATGGAGTCGTTGTATTTTTTAGTTTACCTTGCTGTTCCGAAGGTTAACCATGGCGGGGCGTGCTTGTCCTAACACTTAGGATGAAGTTATTTCTTTCCTCGGCCAGCATTTCCAGGATTCTGCGGCGCCTGCAGATTTCTCTGCGCGCAGGGCCCTGTGATTCCCTTCGAAGGAGAAGATGGATTAATGTGTGTCTTGTTAATGTGGTGTACGGGACTGTCAGTATATAGCTTAGAATAAGGGATATAGACATCTCGTTTTTTTATTATTATTATTATTTGACATCCCCCCCTCCCATATATGCATATATAACTGTCGAGTTGTGGACAGTCTTATGCTTGTTGCAGTTGTTCAGCTAATGTGTTTTTTTTGTATATGTGGTTTTAGGTTCTAGTGAGCCCCCTCATGGCATTTTGGTTCACAGGGATTGCAGTGTGCAGTTGGGAGGGAGGTCAGGTGGGTGGTGGGGAGGGAGGTTAGCAAGGATGGGTGAATATGTCTATTGGATTTTCTTTTTGGGTTTTGCTGTGAGATACTCGAAGAACGAGAACGCAAATGCAGCTATTCTAACATTAAGAGACACATATCACTGTTAATATGATTAATGCAACTACTTTGTATCGCCCAAGTCCATCCTGAAATTGCCTGCTGCTCATGCATAATCAAGAGCACACTGCCTTTGGAGACATGGCTTGCTTGTCAAGGGGTGGATGAGATCTCTGTATAGTCATCTCTCTGTATATGTGGAAACACAGTGTATAAAAAGGCGATATCTCCTTGTGAACAGGATGGCTACAGGACTGACGTCAGACCAGAAACACAGACTCCAAACAATGAATGGCGGGTGAAAACCGAGCCGTGGCGCTCAGTATGTTTATTTAACAAACAAAAGATTTGAACAAAAATACACACAAATAAACAAATAATAAACAGAAATAAAACAAGAATGGTGCTGGTTTTTAGCAATTGTTTTCTCAGAGTTACGTCTCTCCTCTGACACTCTCAACCTTGAGACAGCTGCAGGCTTTTATATTCTGGCCGAGTGGTTAACTAGCTATTAATTAATAGCACGAGATTAATAAGGATGCGTGACTGACAGCTAGTTTAATAATCAGTAGCTGATCAGTCACGCATCCTCACGAGGTTTTTAAAAATAAAAACAATATACAAAACACGGCTTTTCGCCGTCACATTTATACTTATAAATCATAATCCAAAATAATAATAAACAAAGGGATGGGACACTCCGCCACACTCCTTTTTTAGATTTCCACAGGATGACCTCTTGTAAGTGATTTTCTAACTCACTAATGATACAATACCTGTTTTTCTTCTTTATTTGTGTATTTCTGGACAGCTGTAATTAAATTCTCAGTATAAGAAGTGGTATTGCACAGAACTGCTTTCCTGCCAGAACTTGGTAGTAGAGGTAGTGATCAATTACTAAACATACACATAATGGTAATTATCATTATTATTATTTCTGTCCAGGGACACCTTTCTCCAAGCCGACTTAATGATTAAATCATTGAAATACAAATTCACTCACCACGGGGAACACTGCAATATTTTGTATTCAGTTAATAATAATCTGTTATGAATAGCATTGGCCTTAGCATTGGAAGATAAACGTAACCTGACCAATAAGTTGCCACCAGTTCCATCAAAGCAAAAGACAATATTCCTCCGTTCAGGAGAGCAACCACCAAGAAAAGGTGTCAAAACCAAGCCTCGCCCAAGACAACTGGAAGCTGCTAGAGACTGGAAGATGCTGGCAGATGTTGGTCAACGGCTTATTTTTCCACCTGAGATTGCTACCACTAACCTTCGACCAGACATTGTCTTGTGGTCTGGATCAGCACGCCTTGTTCATCTGGTAGAGTTAACAGTGCCATGGGAAGATGCTGTGGATGAGGCGTATGAGAGGAAGAAACTTCGGTATGCTCAACTAGCTGCTGAAGCAGAACAGCGAGGATGGAGAGTCTGGGTTTACCCAGTGGAGGTGGGTTGTTGAGGATTTGTGGCACACTCTACAACCCGGTTTCTCAGAGACGTCGGGTTCAGAGTTCAAATCAGCATGAAGTTCAACATCTACTCTCATGTAATGGAAATCAAGGTGTAAAAGATGGATTCAGCATATAGGCATGTTTGCTTTCATATTTATAATCTGTACAGCTGCTTTCTCTTGTATCATCTCAATTATATCAGAATACTGACGGGATGTTGCCACGCTACTAATGGGACATTGAAAGTTATTATTATTAATTTCTTAGCAGACACCCTTATCTAGGGCAACTTACAATTGTTACAAATATTTACTGGAGCAATCTAGGCAAAGTACCTTACTCAAGGTTATAGCAGCAGTGTCCCCCACCTGGGATTGAACCCACGGCACAGGAGTCCAGAGCCCAGACCACTATTCTACACTGCTGTGCTCAGATCTTTATCAGTCTGAACAATAGAATAACTATTTTCTTCTGTTTGTTTCTTACCAGAACCAACAAACTGGAATTGGACGACTTCCTCACCAAGTTTTTTTTTTAAGATAAAACTTTCTACTGTAATCAGTTGTGTAGTTTCTTGCCTATTTGCTGTAATGACTACAATATATGTGCATGAAGTTACTCCAGTATAACTGCACTGACATTTTTGCCTTGGATCTATCACACCTTTATGGGCATTGAAAAAAAAAGCATTAATCCTGTATTGAATTGTAAGGCAGGAATTTGTAGTATTGCTTTACATAAGTATTATTAAGTGTTTAACAATATGCAGACATGGAGGAGTGAAATTCCTGTAAGCGAGGCTGAGTAAAAGTCAGGTGATCACAAAACTGATAAGAGAAGAACAAGGAGGGGAAATGGCAAATTTCTATAAGTGAAACGCTTTTTGTATCATGACAGACATAACAAGCTTTGTAACCTCTGCTGCGATCAAAGAATCTGGAGGAGACTCTCCAGCATGCTGTTTGGCTTTGCTCTTGCATATTACAATAAAGCAACTTCAGGTATTGAAATCATAGAGCAGGTGTGTGGCATATTGATTTTCCTACAATGTATTCTACTTATTCTACATTTATAATAATAAAAAGTTATTACAGTTTTCAGGCAACAATAGCCGTACAATATACTGTCTTTAAGAAATGCACATTACTGAGCTGCTTCTACATTCATGTTGTAGATTCAAAAATCACTTCTTAGTACTTGCAACTCCCTTTCACAAATCCGTCCAATATAGTGAATGTTCTCCAGCTTTATGAGAACGGCCTCCAAGATATATAAAATGAAAGAAAATATCTTTTAATCATTTAGTGTACAAGAAAACGGATTTTGAATCCACAGGTTCTGATCCCAATTTCTACACTTATGTTTCACTTTAAAAACAATTAGTCCTATTATTAGGTCAGCCTGTTTGTGTATATAATAATCAAAACACAGTTTTAAAATATAAATATTTATACCCCCCTGCCTCTCTCAGGACTGATCTGATCAGCTGGATATATTGGAAGGTGGGAAGGAGGCTCCTCTTTATTCCAGTCCACAGTTTTTTACACAAACACAAGGAGTGCTGCAGTTCTGCTGATAAATTGAAAATGTACCAATTGTCACCCGACTCATCCAGTGTCATCTCTGAACATTTTGACAGTTAATTCACGATTTTAAAACTCCAAAGTCCAAAAGGATTGTATTATAAATTAGGATTCATTTTTTAAAATTGTATTGATAAACAATTAGATATAGGTGCCACTCTGAGGTGTTAGAATCACTAGAGACATTCTTACACTAAATATCTACCCATCCATTATCACAGCCGCTTAATCCTTTAGAGGGTCCCGGTTAGCCTAATCCAGCAGGCACAGGGCGCAAGGGACAACACCCTGGACGGGACGCCAGTCCATCGCAGGGTACCACACACAAACACATTCACACAGGGGGCAATTTAGAGTGACCAGTCAACCTGAACAGCATGTCTTTGGACTGTGGGAGGAAACCGGAGTACCCAGAGAAAACCCACACGAACACGCAAAGTCCACACAGACAGACCCCTAGGGACGGCTAACCGCCACTCTACCGTGCCGCTACACTAAATATAATAGTAACAGAAAATCAGGTGCCACCTTTTAAATTATTACTGGCTGTTTATTTTGTATTTTTAAGGCTATCATAATGCATATATAGGCCATATACAGAAACTTAGATTTTATAGCAAGAAAATATTTACCCTATGATACTTACAGTTCTGAAACCGTAAAAATCAATCTAAACGCACCGCGTAGCACAGGATAATACAAGCAACTGGTCCCAAGCACGTTGTCATAAACTTATAAACACTGCCATTGACTATTTAACCTATTTGGAAAATAACATAAGAACTAATAAAAAATGAATATGAAAACTGTGAAATCAGACCATAACAGTAACAGCTGCGGTGCGTTCAACTAGGCGAGCGCTCGCAGTGAACTGTGTTCGGCTAGTTGAACGGTTTACTGAACATTCCACAAACATTTAAAAATTAAAAATCAACTTCGGATTTAGCTGCACTAATGGCTTCATTAGTCATATTAGACGAATTTACGGATGATAGCGACCTTAGTAGCATTCAGTTGGTTGAAATATTTTAACGTAACGTCACTTAGATAAAAGCATCCGCCTAATAAATATTGTAGCGATCTACGAAATGAGCAAAGCGAGACAGGGATTCAGAGCGAACTCAATTTTTATTTGCCAACAAAGAACTGATCAACAGGCAATTGAGTCCTGCACTGAGTCCAGTCCTGCAGATGACTCTCCGTTGCTATCAGCTGCAGACACGCTCTCTAATCTAGTTCTCTCCTATTTCTCAGCACCGTTCCGTTTGTCTCTAATCGAGGTTGCACGCAAGGGAGAGGATGACTCCCGTTTTCATTATGAAAAGCTGACTCCTCCTCTTTTCTCGCACCCCTCCAATCCCTTCTGCTCTCTTTTACTGCATGACCCCCTATTTGGGAGAGTGCTGCTCCCGTCCACTGACAGGATTGGCTCTCCAGTTCCGCCGCCGCTACAATATGTTTTATATTGAGTAGCCTAATAAAACATGAGAAACTCTACATGACTCCTGAAATAGTTTAATAATCGTATAATTTAATAGTGAAACCTACGACGCAATACATGACGTGCTGTAGATATTCTGCCATTTAATGCCAGTTCTGTGCAAGGCTGTGTTTTGAGTAGCCTATTTAAAATATTTAAATCATCCTTAGTCACTTTATTTAAAAGTTTTGGGCAAAGTATGTCGTTTTTTTGTTTTTGTTATTGGTTCTTTTGTATTGGTATTCTTTTATTTGACTGGATTCTGAGAAATCTGGCTTTCTCTTTTTCTTCTTGGATTTCTATGGCGGTTAACACTAACAGGTAAGAAAAACAGAAGCCGGTGCAGCAACGGACAAAGCTGGTGAACTTAAGAACGTTTATGAATTTAAAAATAAGCGAAGCATCACTAAAATAAGTGCTTCGCTTATTTTAAATTCATAAACGTTCTTACATTCACTAACTTTGTTTTTTTTGTTTGTTTGTTTTGCTGGTGTCGGCCTGGGTTGCGGTTTAATTAGCAGCTTTGTATTTACTGCAGTATACTATCTTGCAACTTTGTATGTGCTGCGGTGTAAATCCTGCGGTTTAATGAGTAACTGTGTTTGTAACCATTTATAAACTCAAGAAGATCAACTAACCATTTTTTCTTTTTTTCTTTCTTTTTCAATGATGTAAACGGACCCTTATACAAATGAGATATTAGAGCACTTTAGACTAATTAGTTAACTGCATCTTTAGAGTGTTCGTCACCGTTAGCAAAAGTTTGCGGCGAACAGACCACAAACACAAACAAGTTTGCAAACTCTCGCCTAGTTGAACGCACCCCTGGAGTGATCCGGACCACTGCGACATCACAGAATGCTACCACCTCTTCTCCTTTCCACCTGGACAAGGGGTTATTGTGACGGACTGGAGAGAGTCAACACGCCCATTTATTTAATTTCCTGCTTCGATTTAATGTGTATTTTTAAAATGTATATTGTGTATTAAATGTATGGAATACTGACGGGTAAATATATTATTAAATGTTTGGTAAACGTTTATTTCAGTAAGTGAATGGCAGGAAGTAAATGTTTATTTCATAAGTGAATGGCAGTGAATGAATGATGAGGATTGCAATTGCAGATGATTTATGACTGTGAAGGGCGCTCAGGGCCCGAGTGAAATATAAATTTGGCCGGAGGTCTCGTCCGCGGGTGCCCGACGGCTACCTGCGTGAGGCCGGCTGGAAATACATGAACAGATACATGCATCCCAGTGCCGCAGATAGGACGTGGCTGTGACCACCTCTCCCCGAAATGACGAGGCCGCCAAACCATGAATTAACAATGAAAAAGATTGAACTCTCTCCAAAGTGGCACTCTGCCACCTAACCCCCAAATATAGAAAATCAGCAGCTGAGACACGGCCCGCCCCCCAGAGCATGACTGCACCGAGGAAGAGAGCCCAGCCTCTCAAACCCGACCACGCACCCAGCAGAACTACTAAATACGAACCCGCTCAGCACTCGGGTAAGGAAAAAACCCTACTCACACACACACACACACACACACACATATATATATATATAATTTTTTTTAGGGGGGAAACCTCAGGGAATCCGTGGCTGAGGGCAGCCCTTCCTCGGGGCGCTAAGCGGTCACTCCCGTTTCGGCCTCCCAGCGCTTGACTAAGCAGCCGAAACAAAAAGAAGTGACACGAACGAATAGTACAGAGAGCTTTTATGCGCATGCTGATGACGCGTTGGTTATGGCCAGATTCTCCTTCCAGAAAAGCAACCAAGTTTACAATTACTCACCTGTGGGGTGAGGTCAGAGACCAAGGGGGGAAATAAAAGTAAGATGGTCGCTGGGTGCAGGAGGGGTGTGGACCTTGAGTTCATATGTGGAAGCTGTAGCACGTTTGCTCTTTCATTGTTTTTTAAATATCGTAACCAACTCCTACCTCGACCTGTGTTCGCTATTAGCACGCTTGCACGCCGTGTTTCTGGATACTGCACTACACTCTTAGTTTTCTGGATTTGTTTACAATATCACTTGAATATCTGGAGGTATTAACTGTTTTTAAGAAGCCTCGCTGTCTATGTGCTACTGTTCTTATGCAACATTTCTAAAGTAAAAACTCTGAACTGAATTACTACTGCTCTGTACACAACACTGCCATAGGAAGTGACTTGAACCCTGGGTCTCTAAGTTTTGTGACGTTCTGCGGGACAACAGTTAAGCAAGTTATTTGAAATACAAAACCTGTGACGTTGTCCTTAGTTAAAAAGCGGTGGGTAACCAATCACAGCAGACAAATACAGAGGAAAAACCAGTAATAGCCTAGAGGAAGAATAACTAATGAATATATTTAATTCTAGTATGTAATGTTTTTTGATGCTGTCACTTGTTTTTGAATGATATTTGCCTGCAGTATTCACAATGCTGGAGTATATTGAAATAAAAAGTGTTGCACTGAATGAGTTTATTATGAGGGAATGTTTACTGAAATGTAATTGTGTTTGTTATTTCACCTTTATATGTCACTTTCTCCAGAGTGGTTCTGCGATGTGTTAGTCTAATATTCAGTCTGATATTGAGTTTTAATCATTTTCTCATCTCTTGACTGTTTTTAACTGACTTCATTCAATTATGCTTTTCAACTCTGACAAAGGGGACGAGTAAATTGAAATTTGAAACATTTTAAAAGATTTGTACTAACTATGCAGGCTGTATTTTCCAAAGTACTGATGGCTGTACAATTTGACCTCATAACTTTATCTTTACCTGTCATACCTTTTGAGACCTAGACATCATGTTTAGTAAAGAAACTCCATGAAAGCTACTGCTGTGGTGCCTTTAGCTGATGTTAATCTTCAACTCCCTATCTAGACACATTTACTCTTGGCTTATTCTCCTGCTGTATGAACCAAGGAGACATTTCCTTACTGACCTGGCTGCAGTGCATCATAAGACTAGTGCTGCCAGCAGACTCCACAATCCCAGGACACTTTGAGACAGAACAGGGTTTTAAACTTGCCCCTAAGCTCAATGAAATGAAAGCATAAATGAACTATTACACCTTAGTTAAAATGAATATCTGAGCTTAAATACAATGCACAGCAAACAAGTCAAACTGTTTTCCGCACTGCCTCAGATCAGACCAAATGAACAGCTGTGCAAGAAGCTGATTTGATTGGGAGAGTCATTGCATGTTATAGACAATTTAATATAAATGAACAGAAATAAATATCAACGTTAACTTATTAGTAGCTGCAAAAAATGATTATAACATGATACAATTGTTTGCTGCGCATGGTATTTAAGCACCAACATTAACTGAAGCAAAGGTGTAATATTTAATTCACACTTTAATTTCATTCAGTTTAGGAGCAAGTTTTAAAAAAAAAGTGAAGATGCACTTAGATCAGGAAACACAGATATATACACTTTTTATTTCAAATGAAATATTAATGTATTGTGTTCAATATATTACTAGACTAGGGACAATAGTCCCGTTACATATGATTTATTGTTTATTTACTAGCAATGACGTGTGTGTATGTAGTGAGTGTCCATTAAGAGAGCCCTTAAAGTCGGCTCTATCCAAGATAACATCGTCATAATGGAAATCATTCGTAGATACAAGTGTGATTTTCCTGTCATTCACACCCCCTGACTAGGTGGCAGTAGCGGGTTTCCTAATGACGGCATATCCTTGTGCCCCTCTCTGTCAGTCAGCACTCCTCTGTTGTTTTGCAGTAGTGGCTGCTCCAGCGCAGCACCTCTCAGAATCTGCGTGATCTGTGCAGCCGCTGAAGCCTGTAGTTGCGTGAACTTGTGACGTCTTTTCCGGCACAGCTCACGCAGACGGTGAACTAGAACGAGTTTTGAGCAGAATCGATGCAGAATCTGCGCAGACTGGTGAAAGGCTGCGGTCACGAACGCAGCCACTGAATCAGATGGCTGCGCTTCCTGTTAAATTGCTCCACCAAGCGCGTGCTACTTGCAAATGCAAAATATGCACACAAACTGCACAACTGATTTTTATATCAGTAACAAGCAAGGTTTAAGAATACATTTTAATATAAGGGGTACACAAGTTCTGAAGTGTGTCAAACTTGTGACAGACTATAGGTTCTAGTCTCGATTTAAAACATTACAACAGTAAACCCCTGCGGATTGCAAAATATGACAGAATTTACACCACTGGGGGCAGCGATATAGATTAAACAAATAACACAAACCAACCAGAGGGAACTGTTCATTCTAAAGATTAATCTAAACGTTAAAAACATACATGTTAATGGTATGATAATGTTTGCAGTGTCAACCCCCCCCAAAAAAAATGTATTCCCTCCGAAATTAAGCATACCTGGGTCAATTTTACAGGAAGGGCGCCAAATACAACTATCATAAATCTTCTTCACTTCTAAATGTAACAAATCTCAAATATAATTAACTCCCACACAAATAAAACCAGCTCATCTTCAACGTGGCCGTTTCATAATTTGCAGAGAACTGAAATAGGAATTCATCTCTTTCTGTGGTGTTTTGGGTGGCTCTTAGAAGAGCCTTTGTGTTGTTGGAAGGACGGAGCAGGGACGGGCTCGGTTTACTTGGAGCTGGTGTACTTGGTGACGGCCTTGGTGCCCTCAGACACGGCGTGCTTGGCCAGCTCTCCGGGCAGCAGGAGGCGCACGGCTGTCTGGATCTCCCGGAAGTGATGGTGGGAGCTTGTTGTAGTGAGCCAGGCGGGACGACTCGCCGGCGATGCGCTCGAAAATGTCGTTGACGAACAAGCTCATGATGCCCATCGCTTTGGAAGAGATGCCGGTGTCGGGGTGGACCTGCTTCAGCACTTTGTACACGTAGATTGCGTAGCTCTCCTTCCTGCTCTTTCTGCGCTTCTTTCCTCCCTTAGGCAGGCTCTTGGCAACAGCCTTCTTGGAGCCTTTCTTCGGCGCGGGTGCAGCTTTCGGTTCTGGCATTTTCTTTCTCTGATGCAGCTCAAAGATGAATGAGTAACCAGCCCACGAGCCCCAGTATTTATACAGCCTGTATGCAAATTATTACCCAACAATCCTTTACATTGAGAATGTTCAACTACGAACCAACCAACGCTCCCAGAGGGCGGAGTGCTTCGCTGTGATTGGTTGTGCTCTGAAAACGCAAAGGAAGGGGTGGTGACTTTGCCGCGAGCTGAGTGTTTTTTTCGAGTTCAGATTTGAACTTGGCGCCTTTTTTACAACGGTCACTTCAGATGTTTTGTTTTTCTTTTATTAAATGCGTCAATAATTCAATGTACAGTAATACTGAACCCCACTCCCGATGTGTCTTAAATATACGACAAATACAGATATATTGTGAACCCCGGGGCACTTTGTTGTGCTCATTAAACGTATTGAAACTCAATATCAATATCGATGCTTCTTGACTTCGTGCTTCTGTTTAAGATAGCGATTGTTTCACAGCAGCTTGAATGGTGATACTCCGCCTCGAATTCAGAAAAGACGATGCTGTGGATTCAATAAACTTTGGTCAAGATTTACTGATTTTATTTTATTGGTTTAGGAAAACTAAATTGGGTAAGATTTAAAAATGTTACCGGGCTTTAATTCTGCACAAGGGGGGGCTCGGTTTAAATGAGCTCGTATTTAATTATTGTTAACACTAAGGGTTACTTTTCATTTTATTCCATTCAATAGATTCAATTACAAGCTTAAACATTTCATGAAAAGATCCAGATCTGTGTTTAGGGGCTACAGAAATCTAACACCTGTTACTGAGTTAAAAAAAATAAATACTGTAGCGATCCATGTATTGTGTCTGCGTACTGTATTCCCTCTTGTTTCTACTGTCTGTTAATGCCGCTGTATTGTGTTCCTCTCCCCCCCGTCTGTATTACCTGTAGCTGCGGGTTCGCTCTGTGGCTGTGCGAGCTGTCCCTGTCATTGGCTGTTTGTTGTGTGTGCCCATTGGTCCTGGTGTGCGGCTGGGGACCAATGGGATAGCTGTTCGCTCTGGCACCCGATTAACATAAAGGGGCGGGGCTTAGCTATAAAACGGGGCGTTGCACGCTCATTGCGGTCGGTGCAGAGCAAGTGCAAGAGATTCATAAATAAAGTGTTGAACTTGGAAACGGCGTGTTGTCTCTTCTATCCTGCACACTGCGTGAAACGCTACAATACACTGAAACCAAAAACCTAGTAAACAACAACGTAAAACATTCTTAATAAACATGTGATTTTTCCATTTTAAACATTTTGCTGCTTTCGTAAGTGTAGTTTGATTGTGTGTGTTTGTGTGTGTGTGTGCGTGTGTGTGTGCGTGTATTTGTATATTTGGACACAACGTACTTGTATAATGCAGTTTGTTTGTAGAATTGTGAGCTTTGTGTATGGGTGTGTTTTATAATACTGCTCTCACATTAAATGACCTTTAATGGTGCAGGATACACTAAACACTTATTACACAGAGTGCTTTAGTTTGGCATTTTATTTGACTATTAACTTGTGATGAATATGGTTGTACCACAGCGTTTAGTAAATGTCTTTCCCTTTCAAGTCCAAAATAACCATCTAGGTATGGGATATTGCCGTCAGGCAGTAGCGATTGGCTGAGCTTTATAACAAAGCTGCCGATAGGCCTCCACGCAAGCTGCCGTGTAAGCCCGCCCTCCTGGGAGCTTACTACACACAGCGCGCGGAGACTCTCTTCCTCTTTTGTCTTCAGCATTGGTAGAGGTAGGTATTAGAGCTTGTCGACTGATTGTACTCACTAAGCTTAGGCTTGAGAAGCTGTTTTTTTGCCCCTTCTCCGAGTTTATTTCAGTTGTATTCATTATTATTTTGTATTCGGTTTATATAATTGTGTATATAATTTATATTACATTATATATTCCTTCACGCTTTGCTTCGGCATCGCGTTGTCGCGTGGTCTTCGTCTTTCCTGTTAATAATTATTTTATAATTATTATAATAATTTAGTGTTGTGTTTTTGCAAGGAGACTGCAATCTGGTGATGTACGATACCAAAGGGACTGCCCTCTGGAAATCCAACACTCGCATGCCTAACTGCCAAGCCTGTTGCCTGACTATGCAAGATGATGGCAACTTGGTCATTTACAGAGACAATAAAGAAATTTGGTCTAGCAAGAAAAAATAATATTCAAGCATCTGTTTTGAACAGGTTTGCTGACACCGCTATGATGACCGCCGAAAATGTGCTCTACGGGCCTGCAGGGAGGATAACATCCAGCACAGCAAAGTGTGCTTGGCGTGTCAGCAACACAAAAATCACTTCTTAGTACCTGCACCGCCCTCTCTCAACAAATGTTTGAGTTGGAGCTGTATGCTCGGGTAAAGAGGAAAACCTTTTCAGTCAAACCTCCCACAGATCAAGCTCTTTGCATTTAACTTAGTATGCAGATAATATTGCATCTGTCCAAGCTAGTACTTGCACCTCCCTTTCTCAACAGACCTGTCCAATAAAGTGAATGTTATCCAGCTTTATAAGAATAGCCTCCAAGATGTCGAAATCAAAAGCCTAAATTGAAAGTTTTTTAAGATAAAACTTTCTACTGTAATCAGTTGTGTAGTTTCTTGCCTATTTGCTGTAATGACTACAATATATGTGCATGAAGTTACTCCAGTATAACTGCACTGACATTTTTGCCTTGGATCTATCACACCTTTATGGGCATTGAAAAAAAAGCATTAATCCTGTATTGAATTGTAAGGCAGGAATTTGTAGTATTGCTTTACATAAGTATTATTAAGTATTTAACAATATGGAGACATGGAGGAGTGAAATTCCTGTAAGCGAGGCTGAGTAAAAGTCAGGTGATCACAAAACTGATAAGAGAAGAACAAGGAGGGGAAATGGCAAATTTCTATAAGCGAAACGCTTTTTGTATCATGACAGACATAACAAGCTTTGTAACCTCTGCTGCGATCAAAGAATCTGGAGGAGACTCTCCAGCATGCTGTTTGGCTTTGCTCTTGCATATTACAATAAAGCAACTTCAGGTTTTGAAATCAGAGAGCAGGTGTGTGGCATATTGATTTTCCTACAATGTATTCTACTTATTCTACATTTATAATAATAAAAAGTTATTACAGTTTTCAGGCAACAATAGCCTTACAATATACTGTCTTTAAGAAATGCACATTACTGAGCTGCTTCTACATTCATGTTGTAGATTCAAAAATCACTTCTTAGTACTTGCAACTCCCTTTCACAAATCCGTCCAATATAGTGAATGTTCTCCAGCTTTATGAGAACGGCCTCCAAGATATATAAAATGAAAGAAAATATCTTTTAATCATTTAGTGTACAAGAAAACGGATTTTGAATCCACAGGTTCTGATCCCAATTTCTACACTTATGTTTCACTTTAAAAACAATTAGTCCTATTATTAGGGTCAGCCTGTTTGTGTATATAATAATCAAAACACAGTTTTAAAATATAAATATTTATACCCCCCTGCCTCTCTCAGGACTGATCTGATCAGCTGGATATATTGGAAGGTGGGAAGGAGGCTCCTCTTTATTCCAGTCCACAGTTTTTTACACAAACACAAGGAGTGCTGCAGTTCTGCTGATAAATTGAAAATGTACCAATTGTCACCCGACTCATCCAGTGTCATCTCTGAACATTTTGACAGTTAATTCACGATTTAAAAACTCCAAAGTCCAAAAGGATTGTATTATAAATTAGGATTCATTTTTTAAAATTGTATTGATAAACAATTAGATATAGGTGCCACTCTGAGGTGTTAGAATCACTAGAGACATTCTTACACTAAATATCTACCCATCCATTATCACAGCCGCTTAATCCTTTAGAGGGTCCCGGTTAGCCTAATCCAGCAGGCACAGGGCGCAAGGCGGGACAACACCCTGGACGGGACGCCAGTCCATCGCAGGGTACCACACACAAACACACTCACACAGGGGGCAATTTAGAGTGACCAGTCAACCTGAACAGCATGTCTTTGGACTGTGGGAGGAAACCGGAGTACCCAGAGAAAACCCACATGAACACGCAAAGTCCACACAGACAGACCCCTAGGGACGGCTAACCGCCACTCTACCGTGCCGCTACACTAAATATAATAGTAACAGAAAATCAGGTGCCACCTTTTAAATTATTACTGGCTGTTTATTTTGTATTTTTAAGGCTATCATAATGCATATATAGGCCATATACAGAAACTTAGATTTTATAGCAAGAAAATATTTACCCTATGATACTTACAGTTCTGAAACCGTAAAAATCAATCTAAACGCACCGCGTAGCACAGGATAATACAAGCAACTGGTCCCAAGCACATTGTCATAAACTTATAAACACTGCCATTGACTATTTAACCTATTTGGAAAATAACATAAGAACTAATAAAAAATGAATATGAAAACTGTGAAATCAGACCATAACAGTAACAGCTGCGGTGCGTTCAACTAGGCGAGCGCTCGCAGTGAACTGTGTTCGGCTAGTTGAACGGTTTACTGAACATTGCACAAACATTTAAAAATTAAAAATCAACTTCGGATTTAGCTGCACTAATGGCTTCATTAGTCATATTAGACGAATTTACGGATGATAGCGACCTTAGTAGTGTAACAGGTGGGACCGCGGGAACCAGGAAGTGTTAATTGTTGGCATTATAAATACCGGCACCATAAGGGTGCAAGAGCACCAGGTAGTCGATGTGTAGCTGTGTTTTGGTGTTCCTGTGTTCCCGTGGTTCCCCCTGTGACGAGGGCGAGTCGGTGGATATACTTTTGGACGTCAGTATTCCGGACTCTCCCGAGGATGTGGAACCAGCCACTGTTTCTGGTAGTTGTCTTTCCCTGTGTTTATCTTGCACATTGTTTTTGCTTATTATTGTCCCTTGTTTGTTTTAGGTTGTGTATACGCACGTTTTTATTTGTCTTTACAGTTTTAATAGTATCGTGCGGCGTTTAGCTAGCTTTTAGTGTGTGTCTATAGGAGCTGCGAGGGAGAGCGTCGCTATTGTAGCTGCTCTGCTCTACAGAGCATTGAACGCTTAGTCAAGTAAGATGCTGGGTTGTGTTTTCTTTTTGAATTGTGCACTATTATGTTTGGTGTGGTGATTTTGTTTATAGTTACACTTTTAATATATTTACTTTAATAATTCACGTGTGGTTTCTTTTTGTTTATTTTATCACAGGTGGTGGTTGACTGCCCTTCTGGGCTTTGGTGGGTGGAGCAGCCAAATATTTATTAATTGGATGGACGTTTCTCTATCTCTCCTCTAGGTGTCGCTGGGGACAATAAATAAGCAATTATTCTATTGTGCAAGATATATGGTTAGGATTGTGTGTTTTATTGCACTGCAGCAATTGTGGATTTTAGTGTTGTTGTTGATAATAAAGATTTTGTTGGCACAACCAATTTCCATTCTTTTGTCTTTTCATTTATTTGAGAGGGGCTCTGTGTGGGGTACCCAAATATTGTTGCTAGATTAATAAGGTTATGTGAGGTTCTATTTCTCGTTAAACTATAGATGGCGTAGTCTGCATAGCGACCTGTACAGTTAAATAGAGAATAGGTCGTGGAGGCCACAGTAGCATTCAGTTGGTTGAAATATTTTAACGTAACGTCACTTAGATAAAAGCATCCGCCTAATAAATATTGTAGCGATCTACGAAATGAGCAAAGCGAGACAGGGATTCAGAGCTAACTCAATTTTTATTTGCCAACAAAGAACTGATCAACAGGCAATTGAGTCCTGCACTGAGTCCAGTCCTGCAGATGACTCTCCGTTGCTATCAGCTGCAGACACGCTCTCTAATCTAGTTCTCTCCTATTTCTCAGCACCGTTCCGTTTGTCTCTAGTCGAGGTTGCACGCAAGGGAGAGGATGCCTCCCGTTTTCATTATGAAAAGCTGACCTCCTCTTTTCTCGCACCTCCAATCCCTTCTGCTCTCTTTTTTTACTGCATGACCCCCTATTTGGGAGAGTGCTGCTCCCGTCCACTGACAGGATTGGCTCTCCAGTTCCGCCGCCGCTACAATATGTTTTATATTGAGTAGCCTAATAAAACATGAGAAACTCTACATGACTCCTGAAATAGTTTAATAATCGTATAATTTAATAGTGAAACCTACGACGCAATACATGACGTGCTGTAGATATTCTGCCATTTAATGCCAGTTCTGTGCAAGGCTGTGTTTTGAGTAGCCTATTTAAAATATTTAAATCATCCTTAGTCACTTTATTTAAAAGTTTTGGGCAAAGTATGTCGTTTTTTTGTTTTTGTTATTGGTTCTTTTGTATTGGTATTCTTTTATTTGACTGGATTCTGAGAAATCTGGCTCTCTTTTTCTTCTTGGATTTCTATGGCGGTTAACACTAACAGGTAAGAAAAACAGAAGCCGGTGCAGCAACGGACAAAGCTGGTGAACTTAAGAACGTTTATGAATTTAAAAATAAGCGAAGCATCACTAAAATAAGTGCTTCGCTTATTTTAAATTCATAAACGTTCTTACATTCACTAACTTTGTTTTTTTTTGTTTGTTTGTTTTGCTGGTATCGGCCTGGGTTGCGGTTTAATTGGCAGCTTTGTATTTACTGCAGTATACTATCTTGCAACTTTGTATGTGCTGCGGTGTAAATCCTGCGGTTTAATGAGTAACTGTGTTTGTAACCATTTATAAACTCAAGAAGATCAACTAACCATTTTTTCTTTTTTTTTCTTTCTTTTTCAATGATGTAAACGGACCCTTATACAAATGAGATATTAGAGCACTTTAGACTAATTAGTTAACTGCCTCTTTAGAGTGTTCGTCACCGTTAGCAAAAGTTTGCGGCGAACAGACCACAAACACAAACAAGTTTGCAAACTCTCGCCTAGTTGAACGCACCCCTGGAGTGATCCGGACCACTGCGACATCACAGAATGCTACCACCTCTTCTCCTTTCCACCTGGACAAGGGGTTATTGTGACGGGCTGGAGAGAGTCAACACGCCCATTTATTTAATTGCCTGCTTCGATTTAATGTGTATTTTTAAAATGTATATTGTGTATTAAATGTATGGAATACTGACGGGTAAATATATTATTAAATGTTTGGTAAACGTTTATTTCAGTAAGTGAATGGCAGGAAGTAAATGTTTATTTCATAAGTGAATGGCAGTGAATGAATGATGAGGATTGCAATTGCAGATGATTTATGACTGTGAAGGGCGCTCAGGGCCCGAGTGAAATATAAATTTGGCGGAGGTCTCGTCATGGTGCCCGACGGCTACCTGCGTGAGGCCGGCTGGAAATACATGAACAGATACATGCATCCCAGTGCCGCAGATAGGACGTGACTGTGACCACCTCTCCCCGAAATGACGAGGCCGCCAAACCATGAATGAACAATGAAAAAGATTGAACTCTCTCCACAGTGGCACTCTGCCACCTAACCCCCAAATATAGAAAATCAGCAGCTGAGACACGGCCCGCCCCCCAGAGCATGACTGCACCGAGAAAGAGAGCCCAGCCTCTCAAACCCGTCCACGCACCCAGCAGAACTACTAAATACGAACCCGCTCAGCACTCGGGTAAGGAAAAAACCCTACTCACACACACACACATGTTAGCTTGCGTGGTTCAGGGGGCGTGGAGCTGGGTGCTTCCAATCCTTCAATCTCCTAATTTTCTAATTTCCTGTTAATTAGCATCTATTTTCTATTTAAGCCCTGATCACCTGCACCTTTTCTGTCTAGTGTTTCGTTTTCCTCCTCCTCCCCTCCTCCTCCTTCTTACATGCCTTCGCATCGGTCGCCTCTGGGGGCAAGTGAGTCTCACTCCCCGACCTCAGGGCTAGGCATCCGCCTCCCTTACCTTCAGGGGGGTTCTCACCATGTGAGTCAGAGCGGACCCCCGGCCAAACTCTGTCCTGTCGCAGCTCCTGCGCTCATCTTGCCTTACTCGAGGCTCTGTTCTATTCTGCCTCTCTTTCAGGACGTGGTCACTCGTGCTGAGTCCCATACTAACCTCAATGCTTTGTCCTTATTTCAGGTCCCAGGCAGCGTGGCGTCTCGGCCTATCAGGGGGTTTCTGGCGCCTCTTACAGAAGTCTCAGATGCTGGGTACCTCTCAATCTCCTCTCGAGGGGCTTTTCAGTCATTACCCTCATTAGTGTTTTCGGTTGCTGGGTCCTCTGCCCCTGGGATGTCGGCATCGTCGCCCTCAGTCAGCGATCATCTTGTCTATCTCATTTCGGTTGCTGGGTCCTCTACCCTGGGATGTGTCGGCATCGTCGCCCTCAGTCAGCGACCTCTTTTCTATCCTGTCCTCGATTGCTGGGTCCTTCACCCTTGAGATGTGTCGGCATCGTCGCCCCTCAGTCAGCGATCATCTTGTCTATCTCATTTCGGTTGCTGGGTCCTCTACCCTGGGATGTGTCGGCGTAAATCGCCCTCAGTCAGTGACCACCTTCTGTCCTACTAACAGCTCCTTGCTGCTTCTTCTGCCTTACTCTTCAACCCAGCTCACGCCCGTGAAAATATATATATATATATATATATATATATATATATTTTTTTTTTAGGGGAATCCGTGGCTGAGGGCAGCCCTTCCTCGGGGCGCTAAGCGGTCACTCCCGTTTCGGCCTCCCAGCGCCTGACTGAGCAGCCGAAACAAAAAGAAGGTCAGAGACCAAGGGGGGAAATAAAAGTAAGATGGTCGCTGGGTGCAGGAGGGGTGTGGACCTTGTGTTCATATGTGGAAGCTGTAGCACGTTTGCTCTTTCATTGTTTTTTAAATATCGTAACCAACTCCTACCTCGACCTGTGTTCGCTATTAGCACGCTTGCACGCCGTGTTTCTGGATACTGCACTACACTCTTAGTTTTCTGGATTTGTTTACAATATCACTTGAATATCTGGAGGTATTAACTGTTTTTAAGAAGCCTCGCTGTCTATGTGCTACTGTTCTTATGCAACATTTCTAAAGTAAAAACTCTGAACTGAATTACTACTGCTCTGTACAACAACACTGCCATAGGAAGTGACTTGAACCCTGGGTCTCTAAGTTTTGTGACGTTCTCTTGGGACAACAGTTAAGCAAGTTATTTGAAATACAAGACCTGTGACGTTGTCCTTAGTTAAAAAGCGGTGGGTAACCAATCACAGCAGACAAATACAGAGAGGAAAAACCAGTAATAGCCTAGAGGAAGAATAACTAATGAATATATTTAATTCTAGTATGTAATGTTTTTTGATGCTGTCACTTGTTTTTGAATGATATTTGCCTGCAGTATTCACAATGCTGGAGTATATTGAAATAAAAAGTGTTGCACTGAATGAGTTTATTATGAGGGAATGTTTACTGAAATGTAATTGTATTTGTTATTTCACCTTTATATGTCACTTTCTCCAGAGTGGTTCTGCGATGTGTTAGTCTAATATTCAGTCTGATATTGAGTTTTAATCATTTTCTCATCTCTTGACTGTTTTTAACTGACTTCATTCAATTATGCTTTTCAACTCTGACAAAGGGGACGAGTAAATTGAAATTTGAAACATTTTAAAAGATTTGTACTAACTATGCAGGCTCTATTTTCCAAAGTACTGATGGCTGTACAATTTGACCTCATAACTTTATCTTTACCTGTCATACCTTTTGAGACCTAGACATCATGTTTAGTAAAGAAACTCCATGAAAGCTACTGCTGTGGTGCCTTTAGCTGATGTTAATCTTCAACTCCCTATCTAGACACATTTACTCTTGGCTTATTCTCCTGCTGTATGAACCAAGGAGACATTTCCTTACTGACCTGGCTGCAGTGCATCATAAGACTAGTGCTGCCAGCAGACTCCACAATCCCAGGACACTTTGAGACAGAACAGGGTTTTAAACTTGCCCCTAAGCTCAATGAAATGAAAGCATAAATGAACTATTACACCTTAGTTAAAATGAATATCTGAGCTTAAATACAATGCACAGCAAACAAGTCAAACTGTTTTCCGCACTGACTCAGATCAGACCAAATGAACAGCTGTGCAAGAAGCTGATTTGATTGGGAGAGTCATTGCATGTTATAGACAATTTAATATAAATGAACAGAAATAAATATCAACGTTAACTTATTAGTGGCTGCAAAAAATGATTATAACATGATACAATTGTTTGCTGCACATGGTATTTAAGCACCAACATTAACTGAAGCAAAGGTGTAATATTTAATTCACACTTTAATTTCATTCAGTTTAGGAGCAAGTTTTAAAAAAAAGTGAAGATGCACTTAGATCAGGAAACACAGATATATACACTTTTTATTTCAAATGAAATATTAATGTATTGTGTTCAATATATTACTAGACTAGGGACAATAGTCCCGTTACATATGATTTATTGTTTATTTACTAGCAATGACGTATGTGTATGTAGTGAGTGTCCATTAAGAGAGCCCTTAAAGTCGGCTCTATCCAAGATAACATCGTCATAATGGAAATCATTCGTAGATACAAGTGTGATTTTCCTGTCATTCACACCCCCTGACTAGGTGGCAGTAGCGGGTTTCCTAATGACGGCATATCCTTGCGCCCCTCTCTGTCAGTCAGCACTCCTCTGTTGTTTTGCAGTAGCGGCTGCTCCAGCGCAGTACCTCTCAGAATCTGCGTGATCTGTGCAGCCGCTGAAGCCTGTAGTTGCGTGAACTTGTGACGTCTTTTCCGGCACAGCTCACGCAGACAGTGAACTAGAACGAGTTTTGAGCAGAATCGATGCAGAATCTGCGCAGACTGGTGAAAGGCTGCGGTCACGAACGCAGCCACTGAATCAGATGGCTGCGCTTCCTGTTAAATTGCTCCACCAAGCGCGTGCTACTTGCAAATGCAAAATATGCACACAAACTGCACAACTGATTTTTTTATATCAGTAACAAGCAAGGTTTAAGAATACATTTTATTATAAAGGGTACACAAGTTCTGAAGTGTGTCAAACTTGTGACAGACTATAGGTTCTAGTCTCGATTTAAAACATTACAACAGTAAACCCTGCAGATTGCAAAATACGACAGAATTTACACCACTGGGGCAGCGATATAGATTAAACAAATAACACAAACCAACCAGAGGGAACTGTTCATTCTAAAGATTAATCTAAACGTTAAAACATACATGTTAATGGTATGATAATGTTTGCAGTGTCAACTTTAAAAAAAAATGTATTCCTCCGAAATTAAGCATACCTGGGTCAATTTTACAGGAAGGCGCCAAATACAACTATCATAAATCTTCTTCACTTCTAAATGTAACAAATCTCAAATATAATTAACTCCCACACAAATAAAACCAGCTCATCTTCAACGTGGTCGTTTCATAATTTGCAGAGAAC
This sequence comes from Huso huso, assembly GCA_036884735.1. Taxonomy (NCBI): domain Eukaryota; kingdom Metazoa; phylum Chordata; class Actinopteri; order Acipenseriformes; family Acipenseridae; genus Huso; species Huso huso. Next base: position 7,400,754 of record CM072681.1, on the reverse strand, counting down.
TGAAATAGGAATTCATCTCTTTCTGTGGTGTTTTGGGTGGCTCTTAGAAGAGCCTTTGTGTTGTTGGAAGGACGGAGCAGGGACGGGCTCGGTTTACTTGGAGCTGGTGTACTTGGTGACGACCTTGGTGCCCTCAGACACGGGCGTGCTTGGCCAGCTCTCTGGGCAGCAGGAGGCGCGGCTGTCTGGATCTCCCGGGAAGTGATGGTGGGCGCTTGTTGTAGTGAGCCAGGCGGGACGACCCGCCCGGCGATTCGAAAATGTCGTTGACTTTAACAAGCTCATGATGCCCATCGCTTTGGAAGAGATGCCGGTGTCGGGTGGACCTGCTTCAGCACTTTGTACACGTAGATTGCGTAGCTCTCCTTCCTGCTCTTTCTGCGCTTCTTTCCTCCCTTAGGCAGGCTCTTGGCAACAGCCTTCTTGAGCCTTTCTTCGGGTGGTGCAGCTTTGGTTCTGGCATTTTCTTTCTCTGATGCAGCTCAAAGATGAATGAGTAACCAGCCCACGAGCCCCAGTATTTATACAGCCTGTATGCAAATTATTACCCAACAATCCTTTACATTGAGAATGTTCAACTACGAACCAACCAACGCTCCCAGAGGGCGGAGTGTTTTCGCTGTGATTGGTTGTGCTCTGAAAACAAAAGGAAGGGGTGGTGACTTTGCCGCGAGCTGAGTGTTTTTTCGAGTTCAGATTTGAACTTGGCGCCTTTTTTACAACGGTCACTTCAGATGTTTTGTTTTTCTTTTATTAAATGCGTCAATAATTCAATGTACAGTAATACTGAACCCCACTCCCGATGTGTCTTAAATATACGACAAATACAGATATATTAGAACCCGGGGCACTTTGTTGTGCTCATTAAACGTATTGAAACTCAATATCAATATCGATGCTTCTTGACTTCGTGCTTCTGTTTAAGATAGCGATTGTTTCACAGCAGCTTGAATGGTGATACTCCGCCTCGAATTCAGAAAAGACGATGCTGTGGATTCAATAAACTTTGGTCAAGATTTACTGATTTTATTTTATTGGTTTAGGAAAACTAAATTGGGTAAGATTTAAAAATGTTACCGGGCTTTAATTCTGCACAAGGGGGCTCGGTTTAAATGAGCTCGTATTTAATTATTGTTAACACTAAGGGTTACTTTTCATTTTATTCCATTCAATAGATTCAATTACAAGCTTAAACATTTCATGAAAAGATCCAGATCTGTGTTTGGGGCTACAGAAATCTAACACCTGTTACTGAGTTAAAAAAAATAAATACTGTAGCGGTCCATGTATTGTGTCTGCGTACTGTATTCCCTCTTGTTTCTACTGTCTGTTAATGCCGCTGTATTGTGTTCCTCTCCCCCCCGTCTGTATTACCTGTAGCTGCGGGTTCGCTCTGTGGCTGTGCGAGCTGTCCCTGTCATTGGCTGTTTGTTGTGTGTGCCCATTGGTCCTGGTGTGCGGCTGGGGACCAATGGGATAGCTGTTCGCTCTGGCACCCGATTAACATAAAGGGGCGGGGCTTAGCTATAAAACGGGGCGTTGCACGCTCATTGCGGTCGGTGCAGAGCAAGTGCAAGAGATTCATAAATAAAGTGTTGAACTTGGAAACGGCGTGTTGTCTCTTCTATCCTGCACACTGCGTGAAACGCTACAATACACTGAAACCAAAAACCTAGTAAACAACAACGTAAAACATTCTTAATAAACATGTGGTTTTTCCATTTTAAACATTTTGCTGCTTTCCTAAGTGTAGTTTGATTGTGTGTGTTTGTGTGTGTGTGTGTGTGTGTGCGTGTGCGTGCGTGTGCGTGCGTGTGTGTGTGTGTGCGTGTATTTGTATATTTGGACACAACGTACTTGTATAATGCAGTTTGTAGAATTGTGAGCTTTGTGTATGGGTGTGTTTTATAATACTGCTCTCACATTAAATGACCTTTAATGGTGCAGGATACACTAAACACTTATTACACAGAGTGCTTTTGTTTGGCATTTTATTTGACTATTAACTTGTGATGAATATGGTTGTACCACAGCGTTTAGTAAATGTCTTTCCCTTTCAAGTCGAAAATAACCATCAAGGTATGGGATATTGCCGTCAGGCAGTAGCGATTGGCTGAGCTTTATAGCAAAGCTGCCGATAGGCCTCCACGCAAGCTGCCGTGTAAGCCCGCCCCTGGGAGATTTACACACACAGCACGCGGAGACTCTCTTCCTCTTTTGTCTTCAGCATTGGTAGAGGTAGGTATTAGAGCATTTCAACTGATTGTACTCACTAAGCTTAGGCTTGAGAAGCTGGTTTTTTGCCCCTTCTCTCCGAGTTTATTTCAGTTGTATTCATTATTATTTTGTATTCGGTTTATATAATTGTGTATATAATTTATATTACATTATATATTCCTTCACGCTTTGCTTCGGCATCGCGTTGTCCCGTGGTCTTCGTCTTTCCTGTTAATAATTATTTTATAATTATTATAATAATTTAGTGTTGTGTTTTGGGGTTTTTTGTAAATAAATTGTATATATTGTGTTTATATATATATTTGTTGTGAAGCAGATCACTAGCATATAGTGCTGCTGCAGCCCCCCAAAAAAAAAAAAAATTCCCATTCACTACACAAAGGAAGACAACCACAAAGCACCAGCACCAACAGGTAAGTAGTGCACAGCATCAGACACTGTACCAGCACTTTAGCGTCTCCCGGGTCTGCTTATCAGCGCTTTGCATGCGTCTGTGCTAGCGCTCTTTCGGTACTCATGCTCGGCGGGCGCCAACCGGCTTTGGTGTCAGCGCCACGGCGGTGCAGCGCTTTGGCGCCAGCTTCAGCGCTTGTTGCTGATCGCGTCTGTGCTTAGGGCGCCAGTGCTCGACGCCGACACTTCGGGCGCCGACTTTCGGTGCTCGGCGCCGACACTCGGCCTTCGGTGCTTTCGGCGCCGGCGCCGGGCGTTCGGCGCCGGGCGCCGACGCCGGTGGTTGGTAACCGGCACTCGACGCTCGGTGCTCGACGCTTTCGGTGCTCGATGCTCGATGCTTTCGGCCTCGGCGCTCGCGCTCGGCGCCTACACTCCGACACTCGGGTGCCTCGGTGCTGGGTGTTCAGCCTTCGGTCTCGGCGTTCGGCCGCCGGGACGCCGACGCCGGATCGGCGGCTTCGGTGGTGTTCGATTAACCATTTCGACACTCGGTGCTCGACGCTCGACACTCGGTGCTCGGCGCTCGACGTTCGGCGCTTCGACACTCGGTGCTTGACGTTCGGTGCTTCAGCACTCGACGCTCGGTGCTTCGATGCTCGGTGCTCGACGCACCTTCGGCGTTCGTTGACCAACGCTTGACGGAGATGTCGGGCTTTCATCGCTACGTGACCTGTCAGGCAAAGCTGCCTGCCAGCAATCCGCACGAGGATTGTGTGACGTGTCTGGGACCAGAGCATGCCGCATCCGCCTTGGCGGATAGGGCTTTTTGCCGTCTCTGTGCTGGCTTCCAGGCACGCACCCTCCGCCAGAGGGCGAAGAAAGCAGTGGGTGGGCACTCTCCTTCCTCGGGATCATCCCACACCATTTCTGCTCCGCCGTCGTCTACGGCGACGCCGCCAGGGCGGCTGCAGCTCTCCAGGAGCCCGTCCTCCCAGCTAAGAGCTGGTCAGAGGTCCCCCACCAGACGCGCTCGGGAACACAGCCCCTCCCCTCGTAGGGTACGCCCCAGTCGGGAGTCTAGGTCGCACTCAAGATCGCCTCGTCGGAGAGGACGCTCTCGCTCCCCTCGTCGGGACAGGCGATACAGAGACAGGTCGGGGGTGGCGGAGCTAACCTCCAAAATGTCTCAGTTTATGGAGGTTATGATGGGACAGCAGTCCATCCTCATGTCCTTAGCAAATGTGGTGCCCCCAGTCCCAGAACAACCAACTGGGCCCATTGCTAGCCAGCCAGTGGCCCCTCCACAACCTGCACCGGTCATCACCCTCCCAGTACAACCTCTAAAGGAGTGGGATATCGATTCAGTCTCCAGAGACGCATCTGACATCCTAGAAGGGGAGAGTATAGAGGCTGAGATAGCCTCCCAGCACTCTGAGCAGGACATCGAGCTCCAGGTGCTGTATACCGATGACCCGACGTGGTCTGTGGTGGAGAGAGCAACCCACCACTTGGGGATCGAGTGGCCGATGACGGAGCTACCACGGCGATCTTTCTTCGAGTCGCCTTCAGCCCAGCCCCATCAGTCCAGGATGCTTCCGGCATTCCCAGACTTTATTAAAGAGGTGCAATCCACCTGGGGGGCTCCGGCCTCTGCCCCTGCGACTTCTCGCAAGGCCTCGGCTTTTAACATGCAAGGGGCAAGTGAAGCCGGGTTGGCTTCATTCCCACTGGTGGACGCTGCGTTCACTGCGTTGGTGAAGACACCAACATTATCGGGGCTGACGAAAGATCCTGCATGCCCTAATAAGCAATGCATGACCACAGAGGTACACCTAAAGAAGGGGTACGCTGCGGCCACGGAGGCGGTTAGATTGTCGAATGTGGCCAGCCTGTTAACGGTCTACCAGGCGGCACTCGCTAGAGACCTGCCTGAGTGCCCCTCTGCGGCTCTCAGAAGCGAGTTGGTGACGGTCAGTCAGCTGCTGGTGAGGTTGGCCCAGCTCAACGCGTGGGCTCAGGGCAGGAGCATCGCGTCCCTGGTGGTGGCCAGAAGGCAGCTCTGGCTCTCTGGCGAGTGCAGGAGCCTGACAAGGCCCCGTTGGTGGATGCCCCAATTACACCGGGACACACATTCGGTCCGGCGGTGGAGGAGATACTGCAATGCTCCGTCAAGGCACGGGAGGCGTCGCAGCAAATGGCGAAAATGTGGCCAAACAAGCCGTTCCAGCCGAAGCGGCCTCAGGAACATCAGTGGCGCAGGACACCGCCACAGCAGCAGGCACAACCACGGGGCAGTAAGACCTCCCCTTCAGGTCCATCAGCGCGCGGCCGACCTTCGTTTGTAAGACCGCAGCGCGGAGGGTGGCGCCCTAGAGGAGGTGGCAGGCCACGCCCTCGTGGCTCTGGTCAGGCCCCTCGCGAACGAGCGCAGCCACAACAGCCCTGAGAACGTCAGGCAGCTGTTAACCCACCCCTACACTGTTCCACAGCTCCTGTTCTAGCAACAATGCACCAACGACATCTGGGTGCGCAAAACTATGTTCACCGGGTACACCCTTCAGTTCTGGTTAAAACCTCCCCCCTTCAGGGGAGTGGTGGTAACTGCAGTGAAGGACTCGGTTCAGTCCTCAGCTCTGAATGTGGAAATACAGGCATTGCTCAGGATGCGTGCCATTCAACTAGTAGACCCTGCTCTGACCGACCAGGGGTTCTACTCCAAGTACTTCCTTGTGCCAAAAAAGGACGGCGGGCTCCACCCTATTTTAGATCTGCGAGTACTGAACAAATACCTACGGGTGTTGTCGTTCAAGATGCTTACGCACAGGCACATTGTCCAGTCTGTCCGGCAAGGCGACTGGTTTACCACCGTAGACCTGACAGATGCGTACTTTCACGTTCCCATCTGTCCGGGTCACAGAAAGTATCTACGATTCGCATTTCAGAGCAGGGTCTACGAGTTTTGTGTCCTGCCATTCGGCCTGTCTCTAGCTCCTCGAACCTTTTCGAAGTGTATGGATGCCATTTTAGCTCCTTTGTGGGCTCAAGGCGTCCGACTGCTGAACTATCTGGACGACTGGCTCGTCTGCGCGCAGTCAAATGAGCAGTTGGCACAGCACACAGTGATGGTTACAGACCATCTTCAGCGGCTAGGTCTGAAGGTCAATTCAGAAAAAGAGCCGCCTCGTGCGAGCCAACAGACCGAATTCTTGGGTCTGCATCTGGACTCTGTGTCCATGGAAGCGACCCTGTCGACACAAAGAGTTGCCTCACTGGGCGGTGTCTCTCCCTATTCAGGTTGAGAGAAACAGTCAGCATGGAGCTGTGTCAGCGCATGCTGGGGTTGATGGCTGCTGCCTCGCAAGCCCTTCCTTTGGGCTTACTACACCAGAGACCTCTGCAGGCCTGGTTCAATGCCTTGGCGTTGCATCCGCGGAGACAAACACCGCAGGTTGAGGGTATCGAACCTGCTGGGAAGCACTGCGCTGGTGGAAAGTTCCGTCGAACATCCGCCAGGGCGTATGCTTTGGTCCCATCTTCCGAAGGGGGAGGTTATTCGACCGACGCTTCCAACCAGGGTTGGGGAGCAATCTGGAACGGGTCGGGGACTCGCGAGTGTGGTCAGGACCTTGGAGGTCGGCCCACATCAATGCTCTGGGGCGGTGGACCTCGCCTTTGGCACTTCTTGCCAGTGCTTCTAGGCAAGCACATGTTAGTGCGGTCAGACAACACCACGGTAGTGGCGTATATCAACCGCCAGGGCGGCTTGCGGTCCCCCGGTCTTCACCGGATGGTAACACGGCTGTTGCTTTGGGCACAACCGTGTTTAGCCTCTGCGTCGCGTTTCACCTACCGGGCAGAGTCAATTACGCAGCGGATCTCCTGTCCAGAGGAGGTCCTCTTGCAGGCAAATGGCGTCTTCACCCTCGGGTGGTAGAGCGCATTTGGGAATGGTTCGGCACAGCGCAAGTTGATCTCTTTGCTTCGCGAGAGACCACGTACTGTCCCCTATGGTTCTCGGTGAAGGACCTCGACAGCCCCCTAGAGTCGATGCACTGGCTCACGAATGGCGCCAGGGCTCCTGTATGCATTTCCACCAATCTCCGATGCTCCCCGCCTTCTTGGAGAAGGTCAGGGTAGAGCAAGCGACAGTGATTCTGATCGCTCCTCGGTGGCCTCGGAGAATATGGTTCCCGAGTCTGGTGCAGTTGTTGCACGGTCACCGAGGGAGCTCCTCGAAGCCGGACCTGTTGTCCCAAGCTCAAGGAGGGCTATGGCACCCGAACCGAACTCATGCAGTTATGGGCTTGGCCCCTGGCGGAGCGCCTGTCAGTATAGGGCTTTCGACGGCGGTTATATCGACCATTCAGAGTGCGAGAGCACCCTCTACTAGGTCGCAGTATGTGTATAAGTGGCAATTGTTTCAGAGTTGGTGTCTGGCTGAGAGCCATGACCCGGTCTCCTGCCCTTTGGTAGTGATATTACAGTTTCTGCAGAAGCTGTTAGATGGGGAAATCTCCCTCTACACTTAAAGTGTATTTAGCTGCCATTTCGCTTGCCATATACGCATTGACGGGTTATCACCTGGTTGCCATTTTCTGGCATCTCAGTTCCTGAAAGGAGCAAGACGCTTGGCGGCCTCAGGACGACCAGTTTACCGTCATGGAGCCTTGATGTGGTGCTAGAAGCCCTTACAAAGGCACCGTTCGAGCCTCTCCACAGCGTGGATATGAAGCTTCGTGTCTATAAAAACTGCGTTTTGGTGTCTGTGGTATTAGCAAAACGCAGCGTGAGCGAGTTGCATCGCGCTTTCGGGTGCATTCATCATGTACTCGTTTCGCAGGAGACGTTTCTAAGGTCTCCATGCGTCCAAATCCGGCCTTTCTACCCAAGGTCATATCCCCGTTTCATATGAACCAACCAGTCGAGTTGATGGCATTCCATCCTCCTCCTTTTTCTTCCCCAGAGGAAGAGCGGTTACACATGCTCTGCCCTGTGCGGGCATTGAGGTGTTATATTGACCGCACAAGGACTGTGAGGCAAACAGAACAGCTGTTCATATGCCATGGTTCTAAGACTTTGGGCCAGCCGTTGTCTAAGCAACGCCTTTCCCATTGGATAGTGGATGCTATTAAGTTAGCATATGATTCTATGGGCCTTCCGCCACCAGGGCAGTTGAAGGCACATTCCACTAGAGGTATGGCAACATCCTGGGCCCTCTTTAGAGGGGTGCGGTGTCTGACATTTGCGCTGCAGCCAGTTGGGTTACACCGCATACTTTTACGAGGTTCTACTGGTTGAATGTACTGGAATCCTCTGCTCCGTCATTTGGAGCATCTGTGTTACACTCTATGACGCCTCAGGGTGCGGACATATAGAGTGGTTGATGAGATGGTGTTGACTATTCCACCTTAGGACAGGTGTCATTGTGAGCATAGACGCTGAGGTGCAGCTCCGCATATGCGTAGATGTACTGCCTACGCAGTTGCGTTATGACGTAAGTCTGTCCTACTGCCGAGAATCCTCCCTCGCGACGGCTTGGGTACACTGTTCCCATACCTTGATGGTTATTTTCGACTTGAAAGGGAACGATAGGTTGCGGATGCAACCTTAAGTTTGCAGGGGTTTACAACGTCATAGTAAACCATTTTGTAAACTGTATGTTTACATTAAGTTTACACACACCTATGTGAGTAAACATTATGTTTACAATGTTTGCACAATGCTTGCAAACTACACACCAAAAAACCTTAGGTTTACAAAAGGTTTGCAGGTATATAGGAAACCGCATGTAAAATGTAAGTTTGCATAATGTTTACAAGAAACTTATGTAGAGTAAAACTGATTTGTACCTAGTATACACTACAATTGTAAACCATTTTAAACCTTAGGTTAAAAAAAGTTATATTTACATGGTTTACTCACAATCTTTCTGGTATAAAATAGTATTGAAGGGATAATGCAGTGGCCATACAGTTTATATTGCTAGCTGATTCCCCCAGTCTTTTTAATTGTGTTTTGTAACTTTAGGAGAAAGATTCAGTGTAATATTTTTTTTTTAAATTGTCAGAGCTTTCCTAGGTTTTCAGTGCCCCACATTCTCTGAAAACAAATATATAAAACTGATGACATAGTGAAATCCTACTATCAATACCATTTTTGTGGGGTGGCAGTTTGCAGTATTTCATTGTGATGATTTTTTTTTTTTTTATCACTATACCATAAAAAAGTGTTAAGCAACATTACATGTGTTTGCCCATGGTATGCTCAGCAAAATCAACTGCTCATGGAAGGCATGACCAGTCCATCATGCTGAACGATCTGGGCAAACACATGCAATGTTCTATGTCCCGGGCTCACTCCTTCTCATCTCTTGTCCCGCATTGATGGTATCAGCTGTCCATAAGCATCAGGACAATGCCGTGTTTCACCACCTTCTGGTGTCTCCTCATCACCTACCTTGGACTGCTTAACTTATCTTTCATTACTCTAACTAAATTGTACTTGGCTGTTGTTTCCTAAAGTGATTCAATTTGAGTTAAGTTTTCACCATCCAAGCTGAGGGCAAGGTAAACAGACAGCCCCTAAGAAGAACATAAAGTTTACAAATGAGGAGGCCATTCGCCCATCTTCCTCCTTGTTTTATCCCCTGCTGTGTTGGCACTGAACTCTGCAAAAAAAAAAAAAAAAAAAACATGAAGGACTGCTGTGCTGTAAGTAGTTCATCTTGGGTTGTCTGTCGGGACTGTACCATAAAATAACATTTGCTTACTAAGGTGTGTGTACATTAGTTTGTGTTACATGGTGGATTGAGGCTGTAGTCTCTTCGGGAGCGTCACGTGTACATAGCCAGAGTTGCGAGTTTCTTAATTTAGTTTTTGAGCAGGGGTAGAAAAAAGCTGACATCTGAGTGAGGGTTTAATTCAAGGGCAGCATTAATTATCTATCTATCTATGTATCTATCTATCTGCGCCTAGGGTACAGAGAGGTTAGAAAACTATTTGCTTTAAGTCTGCAAAAAGAACAATACTATTTATATGTTAAAGTAATGTTTATGTAGAATATAAACATCAAATCAGGGTAACAAACAACATCAACTTAATTCTGATAAGCTCTTTAACTCAAGGTACAGATAATAAAAAACATGTATTTTATTATGATTAATGATTTGAAAAATGAACTTTTACTTAAATCAGGAAGTCACTTGAGAGAAAAATATATATTTCAAGAACCTTGGCCAAGATGGCAGCAATACAAAATTACAATCACAGTGTTAAATAATAAATCGTACCAACAGTAATAATACATGGACCTTTGAATATTTAAAAGAGCATGTCGTAAATAAAAATCAATAATATGTTTAAATTAGAATCAAGTGTAACTTCCATGACTTACAATAAATATACAAACTATTACAGAAAACCACACTTACACCTCTTAGGCTTACAGTGGTTGTTATAAACTATAGAAGTAAATGAAAAAAATGAAAGAATGACCTTTACTGGTATGACCAAAAGCATCATTTTCAGTGTTGCCCTACAATACTGAACCACACTATGAAATAAGTTCATGAGTATTACCAAATAAGATCACCATTTTACGATAGTCGATTAAAATATAGAAACATGTTGACAGTAAAAATAACTTACCGAATACTGAGGTACTAATGTACTTTTTCATGAATGTCCACAAAAAAGTACAATGTAAGAAATATCAAGATTATTTCTCATATTAATAAAAATAATAAACATAACCTCAGAGACAGGAGATGGCAGGTGCAAGCACCAGTGTGTGTATTTATTAATAAGCCAAATAAACAAACAAACAATTTAACCAAAACAACTCGAACACTCACAAAAATAAAAAAAAAACATAACTCACCACACACAAACTGGAGACACACACTCGCCAGGACTACTGTCCTAAATGGAGCCTCCAGACGCCTATCTCAATTAGAGATAGAGACAAACATTATTTTTTCTTAGAACAACAATTACATGTAACACATTTTTAGCATTTTGAGAAGACAGCAGAATGAACAAACCAGTGCAACAGACACTTTGATTGGCATTAAAGAGAAAATGAACGAACCAGGGACATAGTGTGACAGACCGCTCAGAGACGTGTGTCAACACTTGCCTATGATTCAGAGAATAAGAGGAAATGAACGAACCACGGACATAGTGTGACAGACCGCTCAGAGGCGTGCGTCAACACTTGCCTATGATTCAGAGAATAAGAGAAATGAGCGAACCACGGACATGGTGCGACAGACCGCTCAGAGGCGTGCGTCAACACTTGCCTATGATTCAGAGAATAAGAGGAAATGAACGAACCACGGACATAGTGCGACAGACCGCTCAGAGACGTGTGTCAACACTTGCCTATGTTTCAGAGAATAAGAGGAAATGAATGAACCACGGACATAGTGCGACAGACCGCTCAGAGACGTGCGTCAACACTTACCTATGATTCAGAGAATAAGAGGAAATGAACGAACCACGGACATAGTGCGACAGACCGCTCAGAGGCGTGCGTCAACACTTGCCTATGATTCAGAGAATAAGAGAAATGAACGAACCACGGACATAGTGTGACAGACCGCTCAGAGGCGTGCGTCAACACTTGCCTATGATTCAGAGAATAAGAGGAAATGAACGAACCACGGACATAGTGCGACAGACCGCTCAGAGACGTGCGTCAACACATGCCTATGATACAGAGAATAAGAGGAAATGAAAGGTAAGACAGTAAGTGTCAATCCAAGGACACCTCCTGGTTCAGCAAACACAATCAGCAAATCTTTAAAAAATTGTAACCATGTATCGATTGCCACATCAGAAATAAAAAAATGTGTCTGCAACACCATCAAAAAAAGACATAACCGTCTAACAAACCTCAGCACTTTGTCATGAACTGTTGCTGGGCTTGCGTATAGTTGTTCTGCTACATAATCTAAATCCTGAGAAATTCCTGCTTCAATATTTACAGCCATCTCTTTTTCCGCAGTTGCTTCCCACTGTTCTTCATTTTCACTGTCAGAGTGGTTCTCAATAGTAAATTCAGATACAGGAAAGAATGACAAAACATTTTCATCAGATACATTTTGGGCACATCTTGGTTACCGTTCACTTTCCAGGTTTCTTTCATTTGGCTATATATTCTTCTCCAGTTGATGATCAGTTCCTTTTGTACAACGATGCTCGTGGTATTGCTCATAATGTACAGAATTATAGCTGACTTTACAAATTTCACATATCACTCTCTTCTCATCTGGCTTGCTTTTCTTTCTTCAGGAAATCTATAAAATAAAAAAGAGCGAAACTTTGATGAATCACTTCCCATTTAAGAAAAAATCTTAACACGAAATGTTCTGAAAATATTTCAGAAAAACTTCTGGTCAAGTTTCTGAGTACATGTATTGTGTGTGCTGCGTGTTGTGAAGGGTTTTAAAAAGGGTATTGTGCTGGACCCGCTTTAAGACTGTTACCATTATTTTAAAATGTGCACCGATTAATCTACAGATTAATTAGCTGATGCCCATAAATTAACCAATCAAATATTTTAATCGAGTGACAGCCCTAATTTAAAACTCTTACGGCCCTAATTATTACATTTACTATAGTAGATCGAGGTTCACTGTATTGCAGCACTGTGCCTTTAAGAAATGAATAATCTGAACGGAAGCAGGTGACATCACAAATAAGAAAAAGTAGAACAAAGCAGCAAAAAGTATGTACATGCAGCAGCCTACAAAAATAAGAAAGAAAGTGGTCCAGTGGTTAAAGAAAAGGGCTTGTAACCAGGAGGTCCCGGTTCAAATCCCACCTCTGTCACTGACTCATTTGTGACCCTGAGCAAGTCACTTAACCTCCTTGTGCTCCGTCTTTCGGGTGAGATGTATTTGTAAGTGACTCTGCAGCTGATGCATTGTTCACACACCCTAGTCTCTTTAAGTCGTCTTGGATAAAGGTGTCTGCTAAATAAAAATACATCTAAAAATGCAACAGCTTCATCATCACTGACAGAGACACTCCTCCACAGAAGCAGGAAAGAGTATGTTTGGATGTAAAGAAATAATACGCATTACTTTATTAAAACACTTAACTCGAACTGTGGCAAAAACACATTTGCAAAGAAAAGTGTGCAACAGAAACCATATAATAGTAATAATTCATATCATAATATTGTTCTTCTGTAAATTAATGTTTTGTGCTTTGAGGCATTGACCGGCTTTTTTTGTTTGATATATGGGGTCAGTGGAGCACTTTGAGGCATTGACCGTGAAAGGCTTGCGATGCTAGTTATGCTAGTTATCAAACCGCTGGAAAGCTATTTGGTTGGGTGATATCAAACCATATAAAATAGACAAACATATAAATAAAACATACAGGTCAAATAGCTAATTTTTGTAGTGACAAGGCAGAGCGATAGTTGCTCAACTATGATCAACTACAAACTCAGTCATAAGTAATACAAGGCATTCCCACTATAGGACGATAGGATGCAGTAATTAATTGCCAACGGTCCTCATATATTTTAAGAATAATAGGGGCTGTAAAAGGAGTCAAGTCATTATGCCAAAATATGATTTTTTTTGTAAATATTTAATTTAAATGAATGATTTCCAAATATCAATGCAAGCACAGTGATCAAAAAATCTTTTTTTACATTAATTTATGTATCTGTACCACATAGGCCTATAGTATGCCTGCTTGTGTTGATCCTTGTGTCATGAACGTATATTTTTTTTTGGCCAAAAGCATATACTCACGCCGAACTGAATAATAACACAGACTTCTAAGTCTACCGGATTTATAGAAATTCAAAATAAACTTTAAAAATACTCACGCTTTCCTAATTCACAGTATAACACACTATCTAACGCAAGAAGTACTGTATTGTACATTAGCATGCACCTCTTAAATAAAATAAATAAGTAGCTACGTCCCCTCTAGGGATTTTATTTAGTTAGCCACTGTGGCTAAAGCAACTTGTGATTTTTAGCCACACTGAAAAAACTTAAACCACGCCAAAGGTGGTTAAAAATAACTGTACACCTATTTTATTGTAGGCCTACACAATACAAAAAGTATAACCATTTCAAATGTTAATAACCTACTTATACAACTAAACAACCGCTCTTTCCATTGCTTTCCTTCCCTTTGCAGTTTCCAATGCAACCCTAATGACACATACAACAAAACACTGTCACTGGAAGAATAGGTACCTGTCTGCCCTTTACAAGTTCACTGGGCTAAAAACACAACTGTACTACAGGAATTGTAAAGACATTTGTTTCTACAGTATAAAATGTTCATACTTAAATATGAATAGGTTTTAATATGTTTCAGCATGACAAAATGTCTTATTTTAAACATGTAGCTAGATATTTTAATGGCAGACCCCACTCTACCAACACATTTGCAGTAGGCTATCTGCATGCTATTATTACTTTGATTTCTTTAATAAATGCTAAATTTACTACCATCAATTTAGTCAATTTAGATTACATTACATTATTTGTTTATGTATAACTGGCATGCAGCGTGCTATCAAAACAAAAGTTTTCTTTTTTTTTATTCATTGCGTCATATGAAGAATAAAAACAGGGCTCGTTATAATATTATTAACACATTTAGCTAATGTCTTTATCCAAAGCGACTTCATCGCTTACTCCAGCAGCTATTGTTTCTTTTGATTGCTCTTTCGCTTGAATCGCATATCGCTTGTATCGAGGGTGTTCTGTGCACAGGCAGTTTAACGTTATATGGTTAAATAAAGTCTTCATTGCTTGATCTGGCAGCACGCGTAATTAATAGAAATCATACTGGCTGGTCTGACTTACACCAGGTTTTAATGGTTTTGCCACTGTGGCGAATAGAGTACATAGAGTAGAGATGAAAAGTTTGTTAAAAATGTAGTTAAAAAAATAATAATAACACACAGACAGATAGAATAACCCCCTCGTGCAAATATTTAAAGCTTTGAAAAGCTGAATCAGAATATCCATATCCCAATTAATACACCGACACCACTTAAAATATTAAATTAAAACCCCAGACACTGTGCAACTACAGTCATAGAATTGTGAACGATCTGCTTACCTTAACACCGGTCCCCGAGATCACTGTTTCGTGTTGCTGAAAACGTTACCACGCAGCTTTTTGTCGACTCCAACCTAACACAAATTAAAATATTAATACATTATATCTAATCTGTAGAATATAATAATACTATATCTGAATAATTGATAATATGAAATCAGTCGATGTTAATTAAAAACGTATTTGTTAAATGAGTATATTATCAAGCTGAAATAGTAGAAAAGCAAGGTTACCTGAATATGTTGACCGATCTCTCCAACTGTCTTAAGGGATTCTACTTCCTGTTGTCTTCTGTCACTTCCTTTGAGCGCCAATGTTTCCCTGATATAAGTATGTTCCGCGTGCCAGAATACAGTGTGGGAGTATCATTCAGAGAGATCATATTGAAATGCTGGGAATGAAGAGAATGAAGAAAACGGTTCAAACGCAATGCAGGTAGGTTTATTATATGATTGTTTAGATGGTCATTGTGTTAATAAATAAATAAATAAATAAATACGAAAATATATTGGTTTCTAGGATGTTCTGCTTTTAGTAGAAAAATCTACCATTGTTGCATTAATATTGGACAGTATGTTAATCATTTTTAAGTTTTGGAACCAACGGTACTTGATATAGCCTATACACATGTGTAGTATTGATTATATACAGCTCTGGAAAAAATTAAGAGACCACTGCAAATTTTTCTTAAATCAGCATCTCTACATGTATGGCAGCCATTCCATTCCAGTGTCTGTTGAATTCCAACACAGGCACACCTCATTCTACTGAATGAGGTACTGATTAGGGGATCACCTGAACCAAATCTTCACTATCCTGGTCATCACTATCCTCTTGCAATAGGACCAGCTGGATGGCAAAACAGTGCTAGTAGTACCTCAAAAGTAATTGGAATCAAAAAATAACTATTGACCATGCCCAAAGAGTTGAAAAGGAAAGTTTTGAGTGAGGAAAAGAAGGGTTCAATTCTGGCTTTACTGGCAGAGGGATACAGTGAGCCGCCGGGTTGCTTCCATCCTTAAAATTTCAAAAGACGGGTGCTCATAAGAACAAGGTCAAGCAGCACACATTGGGGACAACAAAGCTACAGACCGGCAGAGGGCGAAAATGACTTCCACTGACCGGGATGTTCCCCAACTCATTCGAATGTCACTCAGCAACCGTGGGATGACATCCAGTGACCTACAAAAAGAATGGCAAACGGCAGCTGGGGTGAAGCCCAATCTCGGCGAGGGACCGGTTGAAACAGGCTCCTATGGGCAGGGCTGAAGTCGGATGCAAAGCTAGAAAAAAGCCCTTCATCAATGAGAAGCAAAGAAGAGCCAGACTGAGGTTTGCAAAAGACCATAAGGATTGGACCGTAGAGGACTGGAGTAAGGTCATCTTCTCTGATGAGTCCAATTTTCAGCTTTGCCCAACACCTGGTCGTCTAATGGTTAGACGGAGACCTGGAGAGGCCTACAAGCCACAGTGTCTCGCACCCACTGTGAAATGTGGTGGAGGATTGGTGATGATCTGGGGGTGTTTCAGCAAGGCTGGAATCGGGCAGATTTGTCTTTGTGAAGGACGCATGAATCAAGCCAAGTACAAGGTTGTCCTGGAAGAAAACTTGCTTCCTTCTGCTCTGACAATGTTCCCCAACTCTGAGGATTGGTTTTTCCAGCAGGACAATGCTCCATGCTACACAGCCAGGTCAATCAAGGTGTGGATGGAGGACCACCAGATCAAGACCCTGTCATGGCCAGCCCAATCTCCAGACCTGAACCCCATTGAAAACCTCTGGAATGTGATCAAGAGGAAGATGGATGGTCACAAGCCATCAGACAAAGCCGAGCTGCATGAATTGTTGCGCCAGGAGTGGCATAAAGTCACCCAACATCAATGTGAAAGACTGGTGGAGAGCATGCCAAGATGCATGAAAGCTGTGATTGAAAATCAGGGTTATTCCACCAAATATTGATTTCTGAACTCTTCCTAAGTTAAAACATTAGTATTGTGTTGTTTAAAAATGAATATGAACTTATTTTCTTTGCATTATTCGAGGTCTGACAACAAACATTAAACATTTTCTAAAAATTGTCTATTTATTTTCTTGGAAAGAAAAGACTTCATGACAAGTAGCCTACATTTTATGCTTAAAGTCTGTACACTCTCAGCTTGGCGCTGCTGTATAAGACTAATCTAAAAACAAAATACACGTTGATGTATTTTTTGATGCACAGCATTATACTTGGTTGTGAGTTTGCTATGAACTATAATATGAACTCGGTTAAAAAAAAAAAAAGTTAGCTTCTAAATCCCAGTCCAGCAGAAACTAGGTAAGTTACTTAAAATATTATAATAACCATACTAATACTGTGTGAAGGTGCTGCAAAATACAACTATACTAGATACACAATAGGCTTTCAAAGTGCTTAACGTGGCTTATGTGCTTAAATGGGAGAAACATAGCCTACTTTTATTTCAAGTGTATATAAAATAATCTTGTTTATTTGGACTCAAGTTTTATTCCTGAACAGGTCTTAATGTACAAAATGTGTTTGTAGTGGCATTATATTTATGTACTGTTTGTTATAGATATACTTTTCAACATTTGTCATTATCTTTTTAGGCAACCTAAGAAGAAGCCATGCTTTTAAACAGGTCTGGTTTTCAAAATAAAATTGGAAGAATATATATATATATATATATATATATATATATATATATATATATATATATAGACCAAACGTGAATGTATGCATTAAGGGCTTAAATAACAGGAAATTGTGGATGTATGGAACAAACTAGTCATATTGTGGAAGATGGTGTACAGTGATCTTTCAGTGAATGGCTTTATGACGTTTTCTCTTGTGTAAAGTCTTTTTATATGTTAGGCAAAATAATAATAATCTGGAGCCCAGTAAAGGCAGACATGAACACCTACTGTTCAGGAGTCTGCCCTTGATGTTTTCTGCGAATGCAGGAGATTTACTGCATCTTTCAAGGTAACTGAACATTTTATTAGTGTAGTAGTGTATTTAATTTATTTAATTAATGTGCACTTTAATAGTTCTGAGCCATGCTTGGACAACTATTTATCCTATTGGTTATAGTGAAGAAGATGAGTTTGGATTAGGCCTACCTGCTGGTCTGTCAATAATAATATATTAAAAACAGTACTGGAGGGCAAAAGATTGATGATGGCAAAAGTTTTGGACCAAATCAAAACTTTGACCCACCTGCAAATCGCAAATTACAAACCCAATATTAATGCTGAGTTCCCTCTGGGGTAGAAGGACTAACCTTCTGACAAACAAAAAAGCCGCTATCAGTACCAGGTTTGTAATTTGCTATTTAGCTGGTGGATCAAAGTTTTGATTTTGTCCAGGCCTTAGGCTATTTTTGTTCTATACCATTAACATGTACAAAGAAAACTGATTTAACTTATGTTCATAAATACTTAAATCTAAAAATGCATTTGTTTTATACAGAAACAAACAATAGAACTTCTTCAGCATAACATGGCAAAGAAGAGAAAAAAGACCTCGGGAGATTCAATAAAAACATCACCGTTAACGCAGGTATAACCATTCATGCATATTTCATTAAAAATATTAATATGTACTTTAGATATATTTAACAAATGTAGTGCGCAAGAGGAACCATGCACTCATCAAATGTATCTTGTACTTTACAGAACTTTACAGATCATCTGCCTACCTGGGACAAAAATGAGGAGTAAGTTTTCTATTATTTCAGAGAAATGTGGAGCATATGATTTTGTTTTCAAAGGGTTCATTGCACAGATGGCTTTTTTGACACACTGTTATGTTACTTGAACTACTTGAAGCTCCAGCAGAATATGTTGTCATCCATGGTCACAAACATTGTATAATTTTATGTTTACCAATGTGTAATATTTTTGCATGATTGACTACAATGCAATAGAAGCTATTTTGTTACCACAACTTAAATGCCTGCTATTCGTGGCATTCCAGACAGTTTATATGCTGGATTTGAACCAATTGCCCTTTATTTGCATTTTAGATAAATCCTAGGGAAATTACCAGATTTGAATGTCACAGGGAATTAAAATTAAACAAAATGTAATTATAATAAATTAATACAATTTAGTTCTAAAGAAATATATCTAGTGTATTTATCTCATTAACATGTTTCTGTTAGTATGCTGCATGTGTTGGACTGTAAATATTCAAATATATAACAGTCTGCTTCACAAGTCTGACATACATTTTTCTGAAGCTTTTAGATTACACACAATCTTGACAGTTATCCTTGCGTATTCTTTTTTTTCTGCATCATCCTAGGTTCAAAAAATTCATGCCTAACACAAAAAATAAAGGATTATGTCAAAGGGGGGAACCCAGAAGCCTCAGATGATGAAGTAGCTGGTGAGTTCAAATGCGTAATTGCTCTTGAAGCAAAAACTGATAATATGAGTAACTAGAGTAATTATTTAGTTAGTATCTTCATAGATTAAATAAAGTATGTTAGTACCAGTAAGCTGAATAGTTGCACTGTGTTCCAAGTTTTAATATACACCAGCAAGCAGCAGTGTGTTTAAGAGACGAAGCACATGGGGGTCCAGCCCATGCCATTGCCCTCTTACTGACCAGTGGATAGCCTTTGTTGCAAATGCAGCAACTCATCTTCCCTTATGGGCAGAGATCATTTGGTAGCAATTGGTTGTGAATGGAGAAGAATAAAACATAGAGAATATATAAAATGAGAAATTCATATTTTTATTTTTTTTAATTAGTGGCCATGAAGACCTACTGGTGCAATGTACGAAGGAAAGACAATGAAAAAAATATATGGGAACGCAGACAGCTGGAGGCTCGGAGGAAAAACAAGAGAGACGTGAGTTAATTTAGTCACTCATTTTCATCTTTTTCCATGAATGCAAGCTGCAGTTGTATAGATATTACATTTTGTGTACAATTGAATAGAAAGTTTAACATTGCATACTATATTTACAAGCAGGGTATGAACAAACAAAATAGCTGTAAGTCTTATTTTGGAATGTAAAGATGTTGGACAGAACTCTTTTTTATAGCATTAAACATTCTTTAATAATCTGACATGCATAAATCACCCTCAGAATAACAGTATAAATGATCAAAATGTTTTTTTATGTATGATAAGAGATCTACCTACAAAATTAGCATATATATATATATATATATATATATATATATATATATATATATATATAATTTAAAATCTTCTGGAATCAACATGCGCAGGTATGTCTCCACTTTAAGTAATGTATGTTTTATAGCAGTTGTTAAACAAGGTCAAAATGCAGTTTAATTTTTTCAGTTTTTTTTATTAAAGTTCTAGTGTGAATTTTTATTTATTTTATATCTTGCGTATTGCATTACAGGTCATTCTATTTAGAGGTTGAATGCTCAAATTTTTCTAATAGAATACTCGAAAACCTAATTATTTGAAATTCCCACCCCTACCACAAAGGGAACAAAAATAGTATATTTGCTAATGTTAAAACAAACACTCTTTAAGTGCTATATATTGTATTGTATTGTAGCTAGAACGGATAGGACAAAAGTGTGGTTCCTCAGAGAAAAAAAAGTAATATTGGTTGAGGTGGTTGTATATGAGCAACACTGCAAAACATCTATCTATATCTATATATATATATATATCAAATTTGTTGGGTCCACAAAAGTTTTAGAACACCTCCATTTTTCCAGTTTAATTGAAAAACTGAGTTTAATAATTCTCAATGTACTCATTGAAATTAAAGCATAGAACAAATAAACAATTGGCTTTAAAAAAGAAATCATGGAATAATTTTGTTTAACAAAATTTAATCTAAATTTTTGACTCATCAAAGTAGCCTAACCTTTTGCAGATATAACAGGCAATCACAATCATGGTTTTCTTTCTCTCAATGGAAATCAAATATTGTTAGGAAAGTTCTTCCCAACATTGTTGCAAAGTTCCCACAAATGTGTTGCACTTGATGGTTGCTTTCTTTCACCCTTCTGTCCAGTTCTTCCCAAACCAGCTCGATGGGGTTTAAGTCTGGAGACTGTGCTGGCCATTCCATGATTTAGTCCAATGTCTTGTTCTTTTCTTTATCCAGTTCTGACATAGCCTGGAGGTATGTTTTGGGTCATTTATCTTGTTGGATGAACCCATGACCAACTACTGAGACATACCTGACACTATTGCATGACGCTGCAAAATGCTGTGGTAGCAGTTTTGGTTCAGGGTGCCCTCACTCTGTGCAAGTCGCCACTCTGGATCCAGGCAAAAAGCCCCAAACCATAACCTTCCTCCTCCATGTTTGACAGTTGTATGGTGTTCACACACTTAGAAACCATCATTTCGCCTACTCGACGGAAAAAAAAACCCTGCGTGATGAACCAAAAATTTCCAATTTTGAATCATCTGTCCAAAGGACATTCTTCCAGAAGTAGTCCACTGTCAATATGCTTTTTGGCCAAGGCAAGCCTCTTTTTCTTATTTTGCCATGTTAGCAATGGCTTTCCTGCCACTGACCTGTCAAACCTGCAGCCGAAGTCTTCTCTTCACAGTTGAAACTGAAACTTGCTTACTTCAACCAGTGTTCAGCTTGTATCTCTTTGGCTGTTGTCCTGTGGTTTTTTTTCTACCAAGCTGTTGATCCTCTCAGAAACTTGTCTTCTGATTCTGTTGTGGCTTTGGGTCTGCCGGACCTCCCTGGGAGGTTTCCTCCAGTTTCCATGTGCCTTTTTGATGGTATTAGGAAACTGTACTCACAGGAACACCAAGCTTTCTTTGCAATTTCTTAAAGGAAAGACCTACACTTTTAAGGGTTATAATGGTCTGTCTGTCTTCCTTTGTTAATTGCCTTTTTTTCTCTGGTCCATGTTGAGAGCAATATACTACTTCAAACAGTACAATACTGTCCAAATAATTTAAAGGGTGTGTAAATGTCTGTTCCAACACTGCTTTTATACAGACAGAGGGTTTGTAATTAATCAACAAAAGTTTGGGACACCTGTAAGGAATTATTTAGCATCAATTTTCAAGGCTTAACAAAATGTTCCATTTCTGCAGAACAGCTGTAAGTTGTTAACCCATTACTTGTTCCCTGATAAAAAAAGGCCTTTTGTATATTCTCTGAAATGTACAATTATTTTTCAGTTTTATACATAACCTAAACTTTTTTTTTTTTTTCTGGCAGTTTACCGCTTACCTTTGTACCATTTCAGGTTATTCACTGGACTTGAACTGTTTAAATTTCAATAAAAACTGGAAAAATATATATATATATAAAACTTTATATATATATATATATATGCAGTAATTAATTGATTAATTAATTAATTAATTAGTATCATCATTATATATATATTTTGTATTTTATTTTTTAGAAATGCCAGACTCGAATACAGGGGGTCCCTCATTCATCAGCATCGGAGGAGGAGAAAAAAGAAGAGAAGTGCCTTTAAAGTGTTCCCTGTGGAAGTCACTGTGATGAGCACAGAAGAATCTGAGGAGGAAGATAATCCCTTTAATGAAGGAGAAAAAATATCTGTGAAGGTAATTTGACCACGAAAATGGGAGTCACAAAAATTTAAAGAGGGGGAAAAAGCATGTAATGCTGCATTTGACATTCTAAAAAAAAAGGGAAATCCAAACTTCCTTGCAAAAGAGGAACATTTTAAAATTACAAAAGACCAGATTTGCCTGCTGAGTTTTCATGGTTGATTAAAGATTAACATGGGTGAAATTTAAAGGACACAATTTAAAGTTATAACAAATTTGGGAAGAGATATCTTACATGGTTTTGACTCCCATTTTGTGAATTGTGTTTTTCTTTTATTATTATTATTATTATTATTATTATTATTATTATTATTATTATTATTATTATTATTATTATCATTATTATTTATGTGGTTCCTTATCACATTATTCCTAAGATCAAGATCCTGAGAAGAATGATCTTGTGATCTCGACATAACAAAGACATTTTCAATGTCCTCAATGAGCCACTGTAAATAAATAAATAAATAAATAAATAAATAAATAAATAAAAGGCCTACTGGAAAACTAAATATGTTGTATGCTGTTATCTATTGCATCCATCCATGCTTGCATATTTAATAATAAAAACGAATGCTTAAAAAAAAACTTGTTTGGTATTAATTTAAAAGTTGCCTAACTGTTTTAGCTAACTTTACAAAAGGTATTGTATTCTTGCATGGCTTATTTTCTTTTTTTGCAAACTAGTGTAAATACTTCAGGTTTAATGATACTTCATTAAATAAAGAACATTAGCAAGACCTTTCATTGTAACTTCAAACAGATTAAATCAAACGTCTTGCAAGTCGAGTAACTTTGCTATGTAGAATACAAAAACGGGGGGTTAAAATTTGGCAAATTTAATGGCTATGTGCACAGCTGTTTACAGAGTTAATGCAAAAAAACAGGTTAAAATGGTATGTGTAAACCATTCACAAAGACAGGTTTACAACATTTTAAATGTCCAAAAGGGCATAATGTGGAAATAAGTTTGTATCACTTTGTAAACCTGATGAAAAAATACTGTTTACAATTCAATTTATGCAAACCATTCTAAACTATACATTTGCAAAGGTTTACATAGTTTGTAAACCATTATTTTACTAATGTGCAAACCTGAGGTCCAAATGGACTAAAAGACCTCCATTAGGTTCTTGGTCTAGTAAACCATTTGTAAAAAATAAAGTTTACAATAGGTTTGCAACATGTGTGCATACTTTGCAAACTAAGTTTGTTATTTTACAATAGGTTTACATAGTTTGTAAACCATTCATTTACTAATTTGCAAACATTTGGTCCGAATGGACTATAAGTCCTCCAAAGTTCTTGGTCTTGTAAACCAGTTGTAAAAATAAAGTTTATAATAGGTTTCCAACATTTGCAAACTTGAAGTTTGTATAGTTTACAATAGGTTTGCATAGTTTGTAAACCATTAGTTTAATAATTTGCCAACCTGATGTCCAAATGGACTAAAAGACCTCCATTAGGTTCTTGGTCTAGTAAACCATTTGTAAAAATAAAGTTTACAATAGGTTTGCAACATGTGCAAACCTTGCAAACTTTAAGTTTGTTTAGTTTTACAATAGGTTTACACCATTTGTAAACCATTTTTTCGTGCAGTGCTGGAGATGAGCTGGGCTGGGGGCTTCCCAGGGAGGTTTTTACTTCATGATGAACTGTTCCTATCCATCCTGATGTAACACAGAGCATCCTGGAGATGAGCTGGGCTGGGGCTTCCCAGGGAGTTTTTACTTCATGATGAACTGTTCCTATCAATCCTGATGTAAACAGAGCATCCTGGAGATGACAGGAGGTTTTTACTTCATGATGAAGCATCTGATGAGAGATGATGAGCTGGGCTGGGGCTTCCCAGGGAGGTTTTACTTCATGATGAACTGTTCCTATCCATCCTGATGTAATACAGAGCATCCTGGAGATGAGCTGGGCTGTGGCTCCCCAGGGGGTTTTCCCATGATGAACTGTTTTTTATACAGAGCATCCTGGAGATGATGAAGGTTTTTCTTCATGATGAACCATCCTGATGTAATACAGAGCATCCTGGAGATGAGCTGGGCTGGGCTTCCCAGGAGGTTTTACTTCATGGAACTGTTCCTATCCATCCTGATGTTTCCATCCTGAGATGAGCTGGGCTGGGGCTTTCCAGGGAGGTTTTTACTTCATGATGAACTGTTCCTATCCATCCTGATGTAATACAGAGCATCCTGGAGATGAGCTGGGCTGGGGCTTCCCAGGGAGGTTTTTACTTCATGATGAACACTTTCTAAACAAAACCTTTATTTAAAGGGGGGGTTGTTGTTTTCCTGAAGATAGCTTAATGGGATAAATGGGATTCATTTATATGCTCAAATTGCATCTAATGCTCATTATGTTTAAGTGGAGAACACTTGCGGTAGACAGAACACAAAAATTCACAGGCAAATGGAGACCTTTTATTGCTTGTGGGTTCTAACATAATGATAGGAGAAGCACTTTTAGTGACCAGAGGCATTGGGCCATAGCCAATTAAGCTATTTTGTGCAATATATAATTTATAAACTTTAAGTGATATAATGCATTATGATCACATGTCGACCACTATTAGGCTGTCTTTGTAAAGAGCTGTACATTCACCTACAAATAAGTTAAAAACATTCTTCTTAGTGACTAATAATAGTAATTTACATGTATTAGTTTTTCACATTTTTATTTCTTCTATTGTTATCATTCCAGTGTCAGCTAGAAACGAAACACACACACACACACACAAACACACACAGACGCACACAGACCCACGCAAACTGATACACACACACACACACACACACACACACACACACACACAGACACACACACACACACACACACAGACACACACAGACCCACGAAAACTGACACACACACACACACACACACACACACACACAGACACACACACAGACGCAAACTGAAACAAACACACACACACTGATACACACACACTGATACACACACACAGACACTGATACAGAAACGCACAATGACACACACACACAAGCACAATGATACACACACGTACTGACACACACACACAACCGCACACTGACACGCACCCACACAAGGGTAGGGTTTAAGTTTTGAATAAAGAAGATAACAGGTTCAAATGTCACTGGAGAAGTTTGTGACTTCAACTGATGGACATTGTTTCAGTATTTCCGATGGTTTCCAAGATACATCTTGGAATGATTTTAAGAAGGACAGAGATGAACAGATGAAGGGAGGGACACTTTTAGCTTTCAAGCCCCATTGTGACCAAGCATCCCCTCTCCCCTGTATGTGGAAAACAACATGTTTATTTAAGTGCCGAGTGCGTCCTGAAGAGTGAAGCTTGTTGCTGCGACCGGCGCAATTAAGATAACAGGCAACTCTGAGCACTGCCTGCAGTAAAAACCAGACAGTCTCGTCCACAGAGCAACCAACAACCAAGGATAAATGAACCCCCTAAAACACAATGCATGGATATTCTGAATGCCACGTAAGAACATAAGAACATAAGAAAGTTTACAAACGAGAGGAGGCCATTCAGCCCATCTTGCTCGTTTGGTTGTTAGTAGCTTATTGATCCCACAATCTCATCAAGCAGCTTCTTGAAGGATCTCAGGGTGTCAGCTTCAACAACATTACTGTGGAGTTGGTTCCATACCCTTAACTGTAGGCAAGCACGAGCTCAAATGCATTGGTTCAAATAGATAAGGGCACAATTTTTAAATGATGTGGTTAACATACCCATGATGCCGAAGTTTTTATTTTAGCTAACCGTCACAATCAGGCCATCCTCAAGAACACATACCCCGGCTAATGAGGGTCCCAACCAACAGCTAAAGTTGAGCAATTTTCATCTTAGCTAAAATAACTGTAACAAACTCTTGAAAACTGTGTAACATAGAATATAACACTCTCTCACAGACACACATACAGCAAACACAGCAAACATTTCTTTCTTTTTTCTTCGTTAAAGGGCTTTCAAACTTTGGCTTTCATTTTCAGGAGCTTTGAGGTGGAGCCCCTCTGTCAAACAGGTTTGTGACAGAGAGCGAATGAATCCGAAATAAAAAGTCTCCCTCTCGACCTGTGAGAGCACACTGTACAGCAGGAACTGTGTGCCTCGCACTGAGCTGCAGTCGGAAGCCGGCCATTCGGGAAGTCATCGCCCTATGAGCGAAGTGTCAGTCATGAATTGGAGGAGACGTGATTGAACTAGCTATCGGAGGGGGCGGGGCTGAGGGTACTTTGTTTTGAAAGCATCACTGCCTTTCAAAACAAGCCCAAAACAAGTGCAACCCATGCTAGAGTACGGATGGTTATGCAAACTCCAACAAGCCCAATCCCGCTTATTATAAGCGGACTTGGCAACTGTGAAGCTTACCTCAGCTGCCAGTTCCAATTGGACAGCAGCGATCTGAGGAGGCTCATGCTGTAGAGATTCTCTCCTTTCTTGTAAGTTGTGTTGGATTTATTGTTGTGTTAAATATTAATGATGCAAACAAATAAAACACAATCAATACGTTCATTTGCAGTTTTATTTGGTCAGTTCTGAGACAGCATCAACAACTTGTTGGATGTTGTTGCGTTGTTTTGGGTGATCAAGCTGGCTCATGACATCCAATTCACAAACTAGATTTATTAACGTGGAGGGCAGACACGCGTTGTCTTTGGACGTAGCTGGAATCAAAATAAGGACAGGAATTAATTCAGTTACATTTAAGCAGCTCACTTGCTCTTCGTGTTTAACTTTAGCGTAGTTTTTACAGCAAGGGTATTCTCAAACAGCTGTATTAATACTATAACACAGGCATAACACAGTTCATGGCAAGTGGTTTTATACAGACCTGTAAAGGAGCTATACAACAGGAGCTTATACAACATGACAGTCCAGACACAGTGAAAAAAACAATAATAAAAAAGCACACTGCCCGCAGGAATTATCATTAAGGTGAACTACGCCCACTTTGCTTACCATAAAATCACCCATCAGCCACTACTTTCTGCCGACCTTGGAATTGACACAGTAACAACTGACCTGATCCCTTGCAATATTTATAGTTAAGGATAAACACGTAACAACTGACCTGATCATTAACATTTTACACGTTGAAATGCGTGTTTCCATGCGAAACTGGGTGTGGTTTTCCTGTGTGTTTTGTCATTTAGACGAGTAAATGAGATTTACCCTATCCATCTCTTTGGCCGTTTTTTCCGGCCACAAACCTGATTTACTCGGGTAATTCTCCCACACGTGCACTCGCATCGCCATTTCACGTGTAAATTGACCCGCATGGAAACCCCATGACTGTCACTGCTTTGGAAACCAGAGACAACGATCCCAGGAGGTTTTACTTCATGATGCGAGCATCCTGGTGTTGAGCCGGGCTGGGGTTTCCCTAGGAGGTTTTTACTTCATGATGAACTGTTCCTATCCATCCTGATGTTACAGAGCATCCTGGTGTTGAGCCGGGCTGGGGTTTCATGATGAACTGTTCCTATCCATCCTGATGTAATACATGAAGCATCCTGGTGTTGAGCCGGGCTGGGGTTTCCCAGGGAGGTTTTTACTTCATGATGAACTGTTCCTATCCATCCTGATGTAATACAGAGCATCCTGGTGTTGAGCCGGGCTGGGGTTTCCCAGGGAGGTTTTTACTTCATGATGAACTGTTCCTATCCATCCATCCTGATGTAATACAAAGCATCCTGGTGTTGAGCCGGGCTGGGGTTTCCCAGGAGGTTTTTTGAACTATCCATCCTGATGAACTGTTCCTATCAATCCTGAATGTATCCATCCAGTAATACAAAGCATCCTGGAGATGAGCCGGGCTGGGGTTTCCCAGGGAGGTTTTACTTCATGATGAACTGTTCCTATCCATCCTGATGTAATACAAAGCATCCTGGTGTTGAGCCGGGCTGGGGTTTCCCAGGGAGGTTTGAACTGTTCCTATCCATCCTGATGGACAAAGCATCCTTTTGAGCCGGGCTGGGGTTTCCCAGGAGGTTTTACTTCATGATGAACTGTTCCTATCCATCCTGATGTAATACAAAGCATCCTGGTGTTGAGCCGGGCTGGGGTTTCCCAGGAGGTTTTTACTTCATGATGAACTGTTCCTATCCATCCTGATGTAATACAAAGCATCCTGGTGTTGAGCCGGGCTATGGTTTCCCAGGAGGTTTTTACTTCATGATGAACTGTTCCTATCCATCCTGATGTAATACAGAGCATCCTGGAGATGAGCGGCTGGGGCTTCCCAGGGAGGTTTTACTTCATGATGAACTGTTCCTATCCATCCTGATTTAATACAGAGCATCCTGGAGATAAGCCAGGCTGGAGGTTTTTACTTCATGATGAACTCTTTTTAAACAAAACCTTTATTTAAAGGGGGGGGGTTGTTGTTTTCCTAAAGATAGCTTTAATTAAAGTTGTATTCTATTACTGTTTAAAAATGCGATTAAAAGTGTGATTAATCTAGATTATTTTTTTTTAATCGCACAATTTATCGAGATTAATTGCACGATTAATCAAGACAGCCCTAATATAAAATATATATATATATATATTTGCATAATGGACATAGTATTGTGGGCGACATTTGCAAAGCTTTGTAAAATTGACAAAGTTCATGCAGAATGAAACACCATAACAAAGTATAAGCACACAGTTCTGAGTTTATTTGCAAAGCAAGTGTAAAATGTTGTCCACGTCACCATGAAACAAAAGTGGATACTGCATTTATTGTACATGTTTTTCCTCTGCATGTCTGGCAGATGTGCTGGTTATTATCCCTGTGGAAGGGGTGTGTGTGACTGGGGCAGACACAATGAGTAGTGGAGGGCTGCGGAGGCAGGGTATGTGTGTTGATGTCTGAGTTCAGTGCAGACAGAACTGCAGCCTGGCCACTCACTCCCCACAATGTTTATCAAATTGAGAACACATTGTGTGCTCTCAGGGAATGTGCTGCTCAATACTGATCTTATCATTGATGTTTATGCAGTTTTAAAATGAAAGTTATTTTATTATTATTATTTATTTCTTAGCTGACGCCCTTATCCAGGGCGACTTACATTTGTTACAAGACATCACAAAATTTTTACATACAATTACCCATTTACACAGTTGGGTTTTTACTGGAGTAATTTAGGTAAAGTACCTTGCTCAATGGTACAGCAGCAGTGTAGCCCACTTGGGATTGAACCCACATCCCTCCGGTCAAGAGTCCAGAGCCCTAACCACTACTCCACACTGCTGCCCCATTTTGCATTAATGATCATAATGAGTTTGCAAAAAAGGTTCCTTGTTTTGTATTTGTAGTTGCTTTGAAAAAAAACCCCACAAAGACCTTTCTGTCAAACTGACATGGTTTTCACCTCTCAGTTAACTGCTTTTGTGTAACTCCTTGCCCAGTACACATACAGACGTGCTCAAATTTGTTGGTACCCTTACAGCTCATTGAAATAATGCTTCATTCCTCCTGAAAAGTGATGAAATTAAAAGCTATTTTATCATGTATACTTGCATGCCTTTGGTATGTCATAGAATAAAGCAAAGAAGCTGTGAAAAGAGATGAATTATTGCTTATTCTACAAAGATATTCTAAAATGGCCTGGACACATTTGTTGGTACCCCTTAGAAAAGATAATAAATAATTGGATTATAGTGATATTTCAAACTAACTAGTTTCTTTAATTAGTATCACACATGTCTCCAATCTTGTAATCAGTCATTCAGCCTATTTAAATGGAGAAAAGTAGTCACTGTGCTGCTTGGTATCATTGTGTGCACCACACTGAACATGGACCAGAGAAAGCAAAGGAGAGAGTTGTCTGAGGAGATCAGAAAGAAAATAATAGACAAGCATGGTAAAGGTAAAGGCTACAAGACCATCTCCAAGCAGCTTGATGTTCCTGTGACAACAGTTGCAAAATATTAAGAAGTTTAAGGTCCATGGAACTGTAGCCAACCTCCTGGGTGCGGCCGCAAGAGGAAAATCGACCCCAGATTGAACAGAAGGATAGTGCGAATGGTAGAAAAAGAACCAAGGATAACTGCCAAAGAGATACAAGCTGAACTCCAAGGTGAAGGTACGTCAGTTTCTGATCGCACCATCCGTCGCTTTTTTGAGGAAAGTGGGCTCCATGGAAGAAGACCCAGGAGGACTCCACTTTTGACAGAAAAACATAAAAAAGCCAGACTGGAATTTGCTAAAATGCATATTGACAAGCCACAATCCTTCTGGGAGAATGTCCTTTGGACAGATGAGTCAAAACTGGAGCTTTTTGGCAAGTCACATCAGCTCTATGTTCACAGACGAAAAAATGAAGCTTTCAAAGAAAAGAACACCATACCTACAGTGAAACATGGAGGAGGCTCGGTTATGTTTTGGGGCTGCTTTGCTGCGCCTGGCACAGGGTGCCTTGAATCTGTGCAGGGCACAATGAAATCTCAAGACTATCAAGGCATTCTGAGCGAAACGTGCTGCCCAGCCAGAAAGCTCTGTCTCAGTCGCAGGTCATGGGTCCTCCAACAGGATAATGACCCAAAACACACAGCTAAAAGCACCCAAGAATGGATAAGAACAAAACATTGGACTATTCTGAAGTGGCCTTCTATGAGTCCTGATCTGAATCCTATCGAACATCTATGGAAAGAGCTGAAACTTGCAGTCTGGAGAAGGCACCCATCAAACCTGAGACAGCTGGAGCAGTTTGCTCAGGAAGAGTGGGCCAAACTACCTGTTAACAGGTGCAGAAGTGTCATTGAGAGCTACAAAAAACGTTTGATTGCAGTGATTGCCTCTAAAGGTTGTGCAACAAAATATTAGGTTAGCGGTCCCATCATTTTTGTCCATGCCATTTTCATTTGTTTTATTATTTACAATATTATGTTGAATAAAAAATCAAAAGCAAAGTCTGATTTCTATTAAATATGGAATAAACAATGGTGGATGCCAATTACTTTTGTCAGTTTCAAGTTATTTCAGAGAAAATTGTACATTCTTCGTTTTTTGTGGAGGGGTACCAACAAATTTGAGCACGTCTGTAAATAATAACCAGCAGTAATTCTGAGGCAGAAACTGAGGCTGGATATAGGAAATGCATGCCTTCACAATGATCCTAAGCACAAAGCAAAAGCAGCAATGGAGTGGCTCAGAAAGAAGAAAGTGAATGTCCTCGAGTGGCCTAGTCAAAGCCCAGACCTGAATCCTATAGAAAATCTGTGGCAAGACTTGAAGACTGCAGTCCACAGATGATCCCCAACCAGCTTGAAAGTGTTTGAGCTATTCTGCCAAGAAGAATGGGCAAAACTGCACCATCCTGCTGTGCTAAGTTGGTAGACACTTATCCAAAACGACTTATTGCTGTTATTGCTGCAAAAGGGCTTGCACCAAGTATTGACTCAAGGGGTGTAATAATTGCTCTTTCACGTTGAAAGTGTAGATGATGTTGTGTAGATCAGTGAAACAAACTACTACTTTAATACACTGTAATAGGCACTGTAAAAAAAAACTATGTTGTACTTCACGGTAAGAGCTGACAAACCCGAAAAAGATAGGAAATTGTCAGGTAAGACCGCCACTGCGCTCTTACATCACCCATGTTGTGACAAGGCTTTCCAGTTTTCATGCTGTGATAGAATCGTGTGTGAATTGTAAAAGCTATTCAGAATTACTGGAATATTAACACATCTGGAGTGAGCCATGTTATTTCTTCTGTACAGTTTGAAGTTTGCAGATATTCATAATGGTAACCTGTCATTTCAACGCTTTCACATTCTTTTCATTATTTTGGTTTTGTTGATAAAGGCCATGCGCACACACACACACGCACACACACACACACACGCACACACACACACACACACACACACACACACACACACACTCACACACACACACACACACACACACACACACATGTTTGGTATGCTGGAAAATAAATGTGATGTATGTGTGGCACAGTAATGAGTTAATTGGAAGAAAACCAAATAATGTTATACAAGCATTTTCCTTACCAATCAATCCATTAACTTTATAGATCTTTCTTATCAAATTATGTACAGTGTCACAGAATTGTCATCTTTGTGTTGAAAAGTAGCCTACACATAGTTCTGTAATGTTGTTTATAGTTAATAGTACACATTTTCAGTGGAATACCTTAAAAAATTAATTCAGTCATTACCATGATTGCTCTGGTTTTAGTCAGAAAGGACAGTGACTCTTCCAAGGATATCTATTAGGCTGTTTCAAAGAGCTTTTGAATCCTCAGCAAGACACTGACCTGCCCAGGGGTGGTGACTACCTATGCTGTCTGAAGTGACCCCACCTCCTGTAGCAGTTCAGCAGTGTGTGCTGGGAAGCCTTGTCACAACATGAGTGCAGTAAGAGTGCAGTGGCGGTCTTACCTGACAATTTCCCATCTTTTTCGGAAGTGTCACCTCTTACCGTCACTTCAAACTTAGTTTTTGTTTTTAAAAATTATACTGAGTGGTTGACAGAGCCTTGTTTAAACCTCATTTTCCCAGGTTTCGTGAAAACCGTTCGGTAGTTTAATAGTGACAGAATTGCGGAAAAAATGTTTTCAAATTATTCACACTTTTTTTTTAAGGTCTAAAATTGCTAAAAATAATAAAAAAGCGCCTGTGTTTTTAAACCCCGTATTTGGCAGGCAGGGACTCATTGCATTTTTGTGGAATCGATAAAGTCATTAATTTTTGGTCAGGCATGCGCAGTGTATTTTTTGCTGTGTTGCCAGACGTCCCCCCCCCCCCCACCCTCTAGATGAATCCAAGAAAAACTTTCGAATTACCCCAATACCTCCAGGAAAAAATGTTAGTTTGTTAACACAACAATGGTGAAATGTTCAATATAAACTGAAAGTATTAAGAGACAATTCCTGCAAGTAACACTGAAATCTAACTTTAATACCAGAAGCATATCATATTAGTGTCCAGTGTCAGCTCCATAGTATAATGGGATTCATTTATATGCTCAAGTTGCATCTAATGCTCATTATGTTTAAGTGGAGAACACTTGTGGTAGACAGAACACAAAAATTCACAGGCAAATGGAGACCTTTTATTGCTTGTGGGTTCTAACATAATGATAGGAGAAGCACTTTTAGCAACCAGAGGCATTGGGCCATAGCCAATTAAGCTATTTTGTGCAATATATAATTTATAAACTTTAAGTGATATAATGCATTATGATCACATGTCGACCACTGTTAGGCTGTCTTTGTAAAGAGCTGTACTTTCACCTACAAATAAGTTAAAAACTTTCTTCTTAGTGACTAATAATAATAATTTACATGTATTAGTTTTTCACATTTTTATTTCTTCTATTGTTATCATTCCAGTGTCAGCTAGAAACGAACACACACACACACACACACACACACACACACACACACACACACACACACACGCAAACTGATACACACACACTCACACACACACACACACACACACACACACACACAGACGCACGCAAACTGATACACACACACACACACACTGATACACACACACGCACAATAACAGACACACACACACGCACAATAACAGACACACACACACGCACAATGATACACACACATACTGACACACACTCACACACACACTGACACACACACACACACACACACACACACACACACACACACAAGGGTAGGGTTTAAGTTTTGAATAAAGAAGATAACAGGTTCAAATGTCACTGGAGAAGTTTGTGACTTCAACTGATGGACATTGTTTCAGTATTTCCGATGGTTTCCAAGATACATCTTGGAATGATTTTAAGAAGGACAGAGATGAACAGATGAAGGGAGGGACACTTTTAGCTTGCAAGCTCCATTGTGACCAAGCATCCCCTCTCCCCTGTATGTGGAAAACAACATGTTTATTTAAGTGCCAGTGCATGCTGAAGAGTGAAGCTTGTTGCTGCGACTGGCGCAATTAAGATAACAGGCAACTCTGAGCACTGCCTGCAGTAAAAAAAAGACAGTCTCGTCCACAGAGCAACCAACAACCAAGGATAAATTAACCCCGTAAAACACAATGCATGGATATTCTGAATGACACGTAAGAACATAAGAACATAAGAAAGTTTACAAACGAGAGGAGGCCATTCAGCCCATCTTGCTCGTTTGGTTGTTAGTAGCTTATTGATCCCAGAATCTCATCAAGCAGCTTCTTGAAGGATCTCAGGGTGTCAGCTTCAACAACATTACTGGGGAGTTGGTTCCATATCCTTAACTGTAGGCAAGCACGAGCTCAAATGCATTGGTTCAAATAGATAAGGGCACAATTTTTAAATGATGTGGTTAACATACCCATGATGCCTAAGTTTTTATTTTAGCTAACCGTCACAAACAGGCCATCCTCAAGAACACATACACCCCGGCTAATGAGGGTCCCAACCAACAGCTAAAGTTGAGCTATTTTCATCTTAGCTAAAATAACTGTACCAAACTCTTGAAAACTGTGTAACATAGAATATAACACACAGACACACATACAGCAAACACAGCAAACATTTCTTTCTTTTTTCTTCGTTTCAGGGCTTTGAAACTTTGGCTTTCATTTTCAGGAGTTTTGAGGTGGAGCACCTCTGTCAAACAGGTTTGTGAAAGAGAGCGATTGAATCTGAATCAACAGTCACCCTCTCGATCTGTGAGAGCACTGTACAACAGGAACTGCCTCGTACAGAATGGCTGGGCCGTTCATTTCAGGGGCAGTCAGAAGCCAGCCATTCAGGAAGAGGGCGGTGTCGCGGTACCAGGAGTTATCACCCTACGAGCAAAGTTTCATTCATGAATTGGAGGAGACGTGATTGAACTAGCTATCGGAGGGGGCCGGGCTGAGGGTACTTTAGGGGTACGTGACGCCATAATCATTTTTTTTGTTGTGGTTAATGGGAGGAAACGAGGACGATTAAGATGTGAGTGAAAGTCTTGTTTTGTGTACTAAAGTGTGTTTATATTCGCCAGATGGCTAAATACGAATCCGGGAGCTGCAGCTTTACACAAGCGACAAACCTGGACTGCACGGCACCTATACACCTCTACAAGTAACTGGGGTCTGAGGCAGATAGTTGTTATATTAATCAGACAGGCTATTTCTGCACCAGCACGAAGCGCCAGCAACCGAAGAGCCTCAACAAAAGAGCTAGGAGTCTAGCTGTGGGAGTCCAGCGAGGGGAAGCCTTCTCTGAGATGCTGTTGGAATAGATCCGAACCTAACAGCACTCTGGAAGATGCCATCTACTAGTCAGGTCTGTACCCCCCCTGCTCCCACTGTGCCTATTTGTCTTGCCTGTCCAGCTATGACTGTCTCTCACATCACTGTTCTATCCTCTTGCCCTCGCCCTCTGCCCTCTCTCTGCCACTGCTCCTCCAACCCCTCTAACCTCATCCCTCTGCCTCTCCCCCCCCTCGCACTCTCTCTGGTGCACTCTGGAACTGTCACTCCTCTGCTAACAAAGCTGATTTCATCTTTGCTTTTGCCTCCCACCTCTCTCTCGATTTTCTTGCTCTCACTGAAACCTGGCTGTCCCCAGATAACACTGTAACTCCTGCCGCCCTGTCCTCTCTCTACGTCCTGTCCCATACCCCGCGTCTCACTG
Organism: Huso huso; assembly: GCA_036884735.1. Taxonomy (NCBI): domain Eukaryota; kingdom Metazoa; phylum Chordata; class Actinopteri; order Acipenseriformes; family Acipenseridae; genus Huso; species Huso huso. The sequence continues at coordinate 7,364,831 of CM072681.1, read as the reverse complement.
GACGGGGAGGTGGGACTGGTCTTCCTCTCCCTTCTTACTCTTTTCTATCCCCTCTGACCTCTCCTCACTCTCTGTTAACACCTTTGAATTTCATGCTGTCCAACTAACCTCTCCCTGTCAACTCCTGCTAATTGTACAGTACCGCCCCCATGGACCTCTCGCTCACTTTCTCGATGAACTCAACTATCTACTCTCCTCCCTCCGCTCTCTGTCTACCCCAACTGTCCTGTTAGGTGACTTCAATATCCATCTCTCCAACCCCAGCCACTCTGCCGGATTCCTCCCTCTACTTCACTCCTTCAACTTCTGTCTCTCTCCATCCCCCCCTACCCACAAAGCTGGCCGTCAACTGGACCTTACCTTCTCCAGGGCCTGCTGCCCCTCCACCCTCTCTGTCACCCCCCTGGACACCTCTGATCACTATTTCATCTCTTTTCCTCTGTCTCTCCCCCCTCTCCCTGCTCCTCCTACCCCCACTGTCACCTCTCGCCGTAACCTCCGCTCTCTCTCCCCCTCTGTCCTTGCCTCCACTGCTCTCTCTCAACTCCCTCCTATCGACTCCTTCTCACAACACTCTGTAGACTCTGCTACCTCCACCCTCTTCTCCTCCCTCACCTCCTCCCTCGACTCCCTCTCTGTTTGTTGGGAAGTTTACAGGGAAGTTTGTCTGGTTGATTGGAAATGTGCAGGTCCGTACAGCATATCGTATTAATGAATTGACAAATTAATTAATGAATTATTAGATGAATGAAGAAATACATTTATGAATTACTGTATGAATTGATGAATTTATGGACAAATTGCTGGACAAATTGACCAATTCATGAATTGACAAACAAATTGACAAATTAATGGCTGGATAGTTTTGGCACAAATGGCGCTCCATACAAAATATCTCGTGCCGGATTGTTTAATAATGTGTTTTACTGCTCTTGTTTTTCAAATGTTATTAGCGTGGTGTCAATATGTTAGTAGTGAATACTGTTTCAACTCATTTATCTTACAACTCAGAGGTATAAAATGAAACTGACCAACAGGTATTGCAGATCACCATGGCTGAAAACCGGCTTTCATTCAGGCAATACAGCAGGGGATCAGGTGATGCTGTGTGTACTACCCTGGCTTTGATTTAGACACCCTACCCGTCTGGATGGCTGACCACTGCTGAGGAAGCATTCAACACCACACTTGGGTAAATACGGGTAGTGGGCACTTGAAAGGGAGGTGGCAGATACTGATGAAACAGACTGAAGTGCATTAGTTTGTTCCCAAAATTGCCACTGCCTGCTGTATCCTGCACAAACTCTTGTCAATAACAAAATGAGTGTGTTCAGGAATCAGTGGCTGTCTGTGAGACAGACGGGGGAGGTTAGCAGTGTTGCCAAGTCTTACGAGAAAAAAAAAGCAACACTGCCTTTCAAAACAAGCCCAAAACAAGCCCAAAACAAGCGCAACCCATGCTAGAGTACGGATGGTTATGCAAATTCAAACAAGCCCAATCCCGCTTATTATAAGAGGACTTGGCAACTGTGAAGGTCACCTCAGCTGCCAGTTTCAATTGGACAGCAGCGATCTGAGGAGGCTCGTGCTGTCAAAGATTCTCTCCTTTCTTTTAAGTTGTGTTGTATTTACTGTTGTGTTAATTATTAATGATGCAAACAAGTAAACACAGTCAGTACATTCATTTGCAATTTTATTTGTTCAGTTCTGAGACAGCATCAACAACTTGTTGGATGTTGTTGCGTTGTTTTGGGTGATCAAGCTGGCTCATGACATCCAGTTCACAAACTATATTTACTAACATGGAGGGCAGACATGCGTTGTCTTTGGATCAAAAAAAGGATGGGAATTCATCCAGTTATTTAAGCAGCAAGGGTATTCTCAAACAGCTGCTTTAATACTATAACAAGGGCATAACACAGTTCACGGTAAGTGGTTTTATACAGAACTGTAAACCCACAAGAGATACAACGACAGACCAGACACAGCAAAAAACAATAATGAAAAAGCCGCCCGCATTATCATTAAGGTGATCTACACCACTGCTCCCTTGCAATATTTATAGTTAAGGATAAACACGCTCATTAACATTTACACGTGAAATGCGTGTTTCCATGCGAAACTGGGCGTTGATTTTCCTGTGTGTTTCATCTTTTACACAAGTAAATGAGATTTACCCTATCTCTCTTTTTGGCCGTTTTTTCAGCCACAAACCTGATTTACCCGAGTAATTCTCCCACACGTGCACGCGCATCGCCATTTCACGTGTAAATTGACCCGCATGGAAACCCCATGACTGTCACTGCTTTGGAAACCAGACAAAAGTGACCAGAAAGCAGACTTAACCCTAGCGTGGCAGTCTGAGTGACAAAGCGGTTACAAATTAAAAACAAGGCAAAATCAGTGACTTTTTTAAACCAGCTCCCTCCACCTCTGAACAAAGGCTATAATATACCGGTAGGTGTGTAATGTAACTTGTTTGGCTGTCAGCACAGGGATATATTGTTATGCATACTAATCTGTGTTTTCCACTTATTCTGGCACACTTCGGTCCCTATCAGCACGAATGAACGGATGTCTGCTGTGTTTACATGAGATACAAGCAAAATCCAGTTGGCATGTATAAAGTGAATGGGGGGGGGGAGGATTGACGATGCAAACATTTGTGATCAAAAAAAAAATTGAGCTTGTACACCTTGTATTCTCTATCGCTACTGAAACCAATATATTTAAAGTGGTAAAAAAAAAAGTCATCCACGCTGAGCAGAAATCTTCCTATCCATCCTAATGTAACACAGGGCATCCTGGAGACGATCTTCCTATCCATCCTAATGTAACACAGGGCATCCTGGGGATCATCCTATCCATCCTAATGTAACACAGGGCATCCTGGAGACGATCTTCCTATCCATCCCAACATTTACAAAGCTTTGTAAAACTGACAAAGTTCATGCAGAATAAACCACCATAACAAAGTAAAGCACACAGTTCAGAGTTTATTTGCAAAGCAAGTGTAAAATGTTGTCCATGTCACCATAAAACAAAAGTGGATAATGCATTTATTGTATATATTTTTCCTCTGCATGTCTTGCAGAAGTGCTGGTTATTATCCCTGTGGAAGGGGTGTGTGTGACTGGGGCAGACACAATGAGTTGTGGAGGGCTGCAGAGGCAGGGTATGTATGTTGATGTCTGAGTTCAGTGCAGACAGAGCTTCAGCTGGCCACTCACTTCCCACAATGTTTAACAAATTGAAAACACATTGTGTGCTCTCAAGAAATGTGCTGCTCAATACTGATCTTATCATTGATGATTATGCAGTTTTAAAATGAAAGTTATTTTGCATTAATGATCATGAGTTTGCAAAAAAAGGTTCCTTGTTTTGTATTTGTAGTTGCTTTGAAAAAAAGCACAAAGACCTTTCTGACAAACTGACATGGTTTTCACCTCTCAGTCAACTGCTTATTTGTAACTCCTCACCCAGTACACATAAATAATAACCAAGCACTAATTCTGAGGCAGAAACTGAGGCTGGATACAGGAAATGTATACCTTCACATTATTATTATTATTATTATTATTATTATTATTATTATTATTATTATTATTATTAATGATTGTAGTTTTTATTTGATTTGATCTTCATTAGAGCTGTCGTGTTGATGAAAGGCCTCAGCAGGGGTCAGAAGTGTGTTAGGTCTGCACTCCGAGTGGGGTTTACTGTACAAGGATATACAATGCCTTGAAAAAGTCTTCACACCCTTGAACATTTTCCACATTCTACTGCCTAAAAATACAATTCAAAATACATTAAAGTAGGAGTTTGTTTCACTGATCTACACAACATCATCTACACTTTCAATGTGAAAGAACAATTTTAGAAATATTCAAAAAGTAATTAAAAATAATAATAAAAAAAGTCTTGATTGCATAAGTCTTCACACCCTTTGTCATAGCAAACCCAAATTAGCTCAGGTACAACAAACTGCCCTAACAAGGCACATAATAAGTTAAATAGAGCCCACCTGTGTCCAATCACAGTAGTTCAGCTGATTCGAATACTCCTGGATGAAGAATCAAGCTGTTTCTGTTGTGTGAAGTAAATTTGAAGCAAATGGCAAAACATGCCAAACAAGAAGATGCCAAAAGAACTCCGGGATAAAGTTATTGAAAGGTACAGATTGGGGAAGGCTATAAGAAACTTTCAATGTCTTTGAATATCACTTGGGGCACTGTCAGGTCCATCATTGTAAAGTGGAAACAGTTTGGTACCACCAAGACACTGCCTCGATCAGGCCGTCCCTCCAAAATCAGTAGCCGTGGCTTAAGGAAACTGCTGAGTGAAGTCACTGTGAGGCCTAAGATTACTTTAAAAGAACTACAGAGGTCTCTGGCTGAGATTGGGGAAAATGTTGACTGTACTTCAAGAGTACTCCACAAACATGGCCTGTATGGGAGGGTGGCAAGAAGGAAGCCACTGCTGAAAAAAAGCCATATGATGTGCCGCCTAGCGTTTGCAAAGAAACACTTAGGGGACACTGCATGCATGTGGGAGAAGGTTTTGTGGTCTGATGAGACCAAAGTGGAACTTTTTGGTCTCAATGCTAAACAATATGTGTGGCGTAAACCAAACACGGCACATCACCCTGCTAACACCATCCCTACAGTAAAGCATGGTGGTGGCAGCATTATGTTTTGGGGATGCTTTGCAGCAGAGGGGACAGGGAGGCTTGTGAAGATAGAGGGAAAGATGGATGGTGCAAAGTACAGTCAGATCCTGGAGGAAAACCTGTTCCAGTCTGCCAGAGACCTGGGACTGGGGAGAAGATTCACCTTTCAGCAAGACAATGATCCTGAGCACAAAGCAAAAGCAACAATGGAGTGGCTCAGCAAGAAGAAAGTGAATGTCCTCGAGTGGCCTAGTCAAAGCCCAGACCTGAATCCTATAGAAAATCTGTGGCAAGACTTGAAGACTGCAGTCCACAGACGATCCCCAACCAGCTTGAAAGTGTTTGAGCTATTCTGCCAAGAAGAATGGGCAAAAACTGCACCATTCCGCTGTGCTAAGTTGGTAGACACTTATCCAAAACGACTTATTGCTGTTATTGCTGCAAAAGGGCCTTGCACCAAGTATTGACTCAAGGGGTGTAATAATTGCTCTTTCACGTTGAAAGTGTAGATGATGTTGTGTAGCTCAGTGAAACAAACTACTACTTTAATACACTGTAATAGGCACTGTAAAAAAAAAACTATGTTGTACATCACGGTAAGAGCTGACAAACCCGAAAAAGATAGGAAATTGTCAGGTAGGACCACCACTGCGCTCTTACTGCACCCATGTTGTGACAAGGCTTTCCAGTTTTCATGCTGTGATAGAATCGTGAGTGAATTGTAAAAGCTATTCAGAATTACTGGAATATTAACACATCTGGAGTGAGCCATGTTATTTCTTCTGTACGGTTTGAAGTTTGCAGATATTCATAATGGTAACCTGTCATTTCAACGCTTTCACATTCTTTTCATTATTTTGGTTTTGTTGATAAAGGCCACGCACACACACACACACACACACACACACACACACACACACACACACACACACACACACACACATGTTTGATATGCTGGAAAATAAATGTGATGTATGTGGCAACAGTAATGAGTTAATTGAAAGAAAACCAAATAATGTTATACAAGCATTTTCCTTACCAATCAATCCATTAACTTTATAGATCTTTCTTATCAAATTATTAAACTGCAGAGATAAATGACTTTTTTAGCAACAAAGGACAAACATTGATTTTTTATGTATAGTGTCACAGAATTGTCATCTTTGTGTTGTAAAGTAGCCTACACATAGTTCTGTAATGTTGTTTATAGTTAATAGTACACATTTTCAGTGGAATACCTTAAAAAATTAAGATATTAAACCAATAACTAATTCAGTCATTACCATGATTGCTCTGGTTTTAGTCAGAAAGGACAGTGACTCTTCCAAGGATATCTATTAGGCTGTTTCAAAGAGCTTTTGAATCCTCAGCAACCCACTGACCTGCCCAGGGGTGGTGACTACCTATGCTGTCTGAAGTGACCCCACCTCCTGTAGCAGTTCAGCAGTGTGTGCTGGAAAGCCTTGTCACAACATGGGTGCAGTAAGAGCGCCGTGGCGGTCTTACCTGACAATTTCCCATCTTTTTCGGATGTGTCACCTCTTACCGTCACTTCAAACTTAGTTTTTTGTTTTTAATAATTATACTGAGTGGTTGACAGAGCCTTGTTTAAACCTCATTTTCCCAGGTTTCGTGAAAATCCGTTCGGTAGTTTAAAAGTAACAGAATTGCGGAAAAAATGTTTTCAAATTATTCACACTTTTTTTTAGGTCTAAAATTGCTAAAAATAATAAAAAGCGTCTGTGTTTTTAAACCCCGTATTTAGCAGGCAGGGACTCGCTGCATTTTTGTGGAATCGATATAGTCATTAATTTTTGGTCAGGCATGCGCAGTGTATTTTTTGCTGTGTTGCCAGACGTCCCCCCCCACCCTCTAGATGAACACAAGGAAACCTTTAGAATTACCCCCAATACCTCCAGGAAAAAAATGTTAGTTTGTTAACACAACAATGGTGAAATGTTCAATATAAACTGAATGTATTGAGACAATTCATGCAAGTAACACTGTGTGACAGTCTGGCTCGCAGTGGTGACGTCACGGACCAGGAAGTAGAAACCAAAACAATGGATGGGCGGTTGAAGCTGAGTGCAACGGCACTCAGCGTATTTATTAATAAACAAAACAAAAGATTTAAACAAAACAACAAAACACAAAACAAAAAGGCACAAGGGCCAAACGAATAAACAAATACTGTTTAGCAGTCGCCTTTAACTGTCGTGATTTTTCGCCGCTCTCTCCGCCCCCCGTTTCTCCTCTGTACACTCCACCCTGAGTGCAGAGAGCTGCAGGTTTATATATTCTGGCCGAGGGATTAACTAGTTGTTAATTATCTTATTACCCCTTGGCCAGAGTCTGCATCATTTGGTAGGGGATGCATGACTATCAGCTAGTTAAATAATCAGTAGCTGATCAGCCATGCATCCTCACAGGGTTTTTAAATATAATAATAAAAGACGCAGCGCTTTTATCCGCGCCGCAAACAAAAATACAAATAATAATACATAGGGGCGGGACACTCCGCCACACACTGAAATCTAACTTTAATACCAGAAGCATATCATAGTGTCCAGTGTCAGCTCCATAGTATAATGGGCTTCATTTATATGCTCAAGTTGCATCTAATGCTCATTATGTTTAAGTGGAAAACACTTGCGGTAGACAGAACACAAAAATTCACAGGCAAATGGAGACCTTTTATTGCTTGTGGGTTCTAACATAATGATAGGAGAAGCACTTTTAGTGACCAGAGGCATTGGGCCATAGCCAATTAAGCTATTTTGTGCAATATATAATTTATAAACTTTAAGTGATATAATGCATTATGATCACATGTCGACCACTGTTAGGCTGTCTTTGTAAAGAGCTGCACTTTCACCTACAAATAAGTTAAAAACTTTCTTCTTAGTGACTAATAATAATAATTTACATGTATTCGTTTTTCACATTTTTATTTCTTCTATTGTTATCATTCCAGTGTCAGCTAGAAACGAACACACACACACACACACAAACACACACAGACGCACACACAGACACACACACACACACACAGACACACACACAGACACACAGACACACACGGACGCACGCAAACTGATACACACACACACACACACACAGATACACACACAGATGCATGCAAACTGATACACACACACACACACACACACACAGACGCACGCAAACTGATACACACACACACACTGATACATACACACACCCACGCACTGACTGACACACACACACACACACACACACGCACGCACACACACACACACACACACACAAGGGTAAGGTTTAAGTTTTGAATAAAGAAGATAACAGGTTCAAATGTCACTGGAGAAGTTTGTGACTTCAACTGATGGACATTGTTTCAGTATTTCCGATGGTTTCCAAGATACATCTTGGAATGATTTTAAGAAGGACAGAGATGAACAGATGAAGGGAGGGACACTTTTAGCTTGCAAGCCCCATTGTGACCAAGCATCCCCTCTCCCCTGTATGTGGAAAACAACATGTTTATTTAAGTGCCGAAAAGGCCCTGAAGAGTGAAGCTTGTTGCTGCGACCGGCGCAATTAAGATAACAGCAACTCTGAGCACTGCCCGCAGTAAAAACCAGACAGTCTCGTCCACAGAGCAACCAACAACCAAGGATAAATGAACCCCCTAAAACACAATGCATGGATATTCTGAATGCCACTTAAGAACATAAGAAAGTTTACAAACGAGAGGAGGCCATTCAGCCCATCTTGCTCGTTTGGTTGTTAGTAGCTTATTGATCCCAGAATCTCATCAAGCAGCTTCTTGAAGGATCTCAGGGTGTCAGCTTCAACAACATTACTGGGGAGTTGGTTCCATACCCTTAACTGTAGGCAAGCACGAGCTCAAATGCATTGGTTCAAAATGATAAGGGCACAATTTTTAAATGATGTGGTTAACATACCCATGATGCCGAAGTTTTTATTTTAGCTAACCGTCACAAACAGGCCATCCACAAGAACACATACACCCCGGCTAATGAGGGTCCCAACCAACAGCTAAAGTTGAGCTATTTTCATCTTAGCTAAAATAACTGTAACAAACTCTTGAAAACTGTGTAACATAGAATATAACACTCTCTCACAGACACACACACAGCAAACACAGCAAACATTTCTTTCTTTTTTCTTCGTTAAAGGGCTTTCAAACTTTGGCTTTCATTTTCAGGAGCTTTGAGGTGGAGCCCCTCTGTCAAACAGGTTTGTGACAGAGAGCGAATGAATCCGAAATAAAAAGTCTCCCTCTTGACCTGTGAGAGCACTCTGTACAGCAGGAACTGTGTGCCTCGCACTGAGCTGCAGTCGGAAGCCGGCCATTCGGGAAGTCATCGCCCTATGAGCGAAGTGTCAGTCACGAATTGGAGGAGATGTGATTGAACTAGCTACCGGAGGGGGCGGGGCTGAGGGTACTTTGTTTTGAAAGCATCACTGCCTTTCAAAACAAGCCCAAAAGAATCGCAACCCATGCTAGAGTATGGGTGTTTATGCAAACTCCAACAAGCCCAATCCCACTTATTATAAGCGGACTTGGCAACTGTGAAGCTTACCTCAGCTGCCAGTTCCAATTGGACAGCAGCGATCTGAGGAGGCTCGTGCTGTAGAGATTCTTTCCTTTCTTGTAAGTTGTGTTGGATTTATTGTTTGTTAAATATTAATGATTCTCAAACAAATAAAACACAATCAACCCGTTCATTTGCAGTTTTATTTGGTCAGTTCTGACAGACATCAACAACTTGTTGGATGTTGTTGCGCTGTTTTGGGTGATCAACTGGCTCATGACATCCAGTTCAAAAACTAGATTTATTAACATGGAGGGAAGACTCCGTTGTCTTTATAAAATCGCCCTGGGATCAAAATAAGGACGGAATTAATTCAGTTACATTTAAGCAGCTCACCTGCTCTTCGTGTTTAACTTTAGCGTAGTTTTTACAGCAAGGGTATTCATTCTCAAACAGCTGTATTAATACTGTAACACAGGCATAACAAGCTCATGGCAAGTGGTTTTATACAGACCTGTAAATTTACAGGAGCTATACAACATGACAGTCCAGACACAGCAAAAAACATAATGGCCACTTTTTTTTCGCCCCATTATCATTAAGGTGAACTTCCACTGCTTACTATAAAATCACCCATCAGCCACTACTTTCTGCCGTCTTGGAATTCACAGTAACAACTGACCTGATCCTTGCAATATTTATAGTTAATGATAAACTGCTCATTAACATTTGCATGAAATGTCGTGTTTCCAGAGACAAGCGTAAACTGGGTGTGGTTTATCCATCCTGTGTTTTGTTATTTTTATTATTATAATTGAGATTTACCCTATCCATCTCTTTGGCCGTTTTTTCCATACACAAACCTGATTTACCACAGTTGGGTTTTCACTGGAGCAATCCAGGTAAATCGCCATTTTGCGTGTAAATTGACCAGCATGGAAACCCCATGACTGTCACTGCTTTTGGAAACCAGAGAAAAAGCGATCAGGGAGGTTTTTACTTCATGATGAACTGTCCCTATCCATCCTGATGTAATATTATTTTATTATTATTATTTATTTCAGACTGACACCCTTATCCAGGGTTTTACTTACAATTTTACAAGATATCACATTATTTTTACATACAATTACCCATTTATACAGTTGGGTTTTACTGGATCCATCCTGATGTAACACAAGGGCATCCAGCAGATGTCCCCACCGGGATTTGAACCCAGGGAGGTTTTTCCGGTCATGATGAACTGTTCCTATCAATCCACACTGCTGTAATACAGAGCATCCTGGAGATAAGCCAGACTGGGGCTTCCCAGGGAGGTTTTTACTTCATGATGAACTGTTCCTATCCATCCTGATGTAACACAGAGCATCCTGGAGATGAGCCAGACTGGGGCTTCCCAGGGAGGTTTTTACTTCATGATGAACTGTTCCTATTCATCCTGATGTAACACAGAGCATCCTGGAGATGAGCCGGGCTGGGGCTTCCCAGGGAGGTTTTTACTTCATGATGAATACTTTCTAAAGAAAACCTTTATTTAAAGGGGGGTTGTTGTTTTCCTAAAGATAGCTTTAATTAAAGTTTTATTCTATTACTGTTTAAAAATGCGATTAAAAGTGTGATTAATCTAGATTATTTTTTTTAATCGCACAATTAATCGAGATTAATCGCATGATTAATCAAGACATTCCTAATATAAATATATATAAATTTGCATAATGGACATAGTATTGTGGGCGACATTTGCAAAGCTTTGTAAAATTGACAAAGTTCATGCAGAATGAAACACCATAACAAAGTATAAGCACACAGTTCTGAGTTTATTTGCAAAGCAAGTGTAAAATGTTGTCCACGTCACCATGAAACAAAAGTGGATACTGCATTTATTGTACATGTTTTTCCTCTGCTTGTCTGGCAGATGTGCTGGTTATTATCAATGTGGAAGGGGTGTGTGTAACTGGGGCAGACACAGTGATTTGTGGAGGGCTGCGGAGGCAGGGTATGTGTGATGAGGTCTGAGTTCAGTGCAGACAGAGCTTCAGCCTGGCAACTCACTCACCACGATGTTTATCAAATTGAGAACACATTGTGTGCTCTCAGGAAATGTGCTGCTCAATACTGATTTTATCATTGATGTTTATGCAGTTTTAAAATGAACATTATTTTGCATTAATGATCAGGAGTTTGCAAAAAAAAAAAAATCCCAAGTATTGTGTCTCTTTTTTGGCAAATGCACATTTTCTCAAGTTAGCTGTCAGCCGGGCTACCCTTAGGGACTGAAGGACGGACATGATCCTAGCCAAATGCTCTCACCAGGTGGATTTGTAAATAACCACATTGTCAGTATACCCTTATTCACAATGTGAGTGTAAAACCTGGTGCATCAGTCTCTGAAAGGCAGCGGGCGCACCATGAAGCCCAGACAGCACTGTTATGAAATGGAACAGCCCTTCTGGTGTTGAAAATGTGGTTTTCTCTCTGGAACTGCTGGTTAAGGGGATCTGTCTGTATCCCTTCATCAGATCCAGAGTGGAAATAAATCTTGCCGTCCCCAGTCTATCTAGAAGTTTGTTGACCCGAGGCATGGGGTAGGTGTCGAACTTGGCAATAGCGTTTACCTTACGGAAATCAACGCAGAAGCGGTTGGTACCGTCCTTTTTGGCCACTTCGGCGACTTTCTGGGATCCAGTAAGGTCTCTCTCACACTGTGACACCTGGGGGAGAGATAATGATATATTCAACAAGGTTAGTTCTACCGGGCACGTCAGAAAAAAAACATAATTGAACTCCTCAATTAATTTAGGCAGCTCTCGTAACTGTTCCCCCATTGAAATGTTTTTTGTGTTTGTGGTCTCTAGACCGGGGCCTGAATCATCCTTTACTTCGTCTGGGGCTATAAATAAGGCCTCCCTTGCCTGCCAGGGCTTTAATAAATTTACATGATAAATTTCTCTTTCATTACGATGATTGGGCTGTCTAATTTATAATTCATCTTTCCTATAGCCCAAATCACTTCATACGGCCCCTGCCATTTAGCACATAGTTTTGATTCGGAGGAGGGAAGCAGCAGCATTACTTTGTCTCATAAGAACATAAGAACATAAGAAAGTTTACAAACGAGAGGAGGCCATTCAGCCCATCTTGCTCGTTTGGTTGTTAGTAGCTTATTGATCCCAGAATCTCATCAAGCAGCTTCTTGAAGGATCCCAGGGTGTCAGCTTCAACAACATTACTGGGGAGTTGGTTCCAGACCCTCACAATTCTCTGTGTAAAAAAGTGCCTCCTATTTTCTGTTCTGAATGCCCCTTTATATAATCTCCATTTATGACCCCTGGTCCTTTTTTCTTTTTTCAAGTCAAAGAAGTCACCCGGGTTGACATTGTCTATACCTTTTAGGATTTTGAATGTTTGAATCAGATCGCCGCGTAGTCTTCTTTGTTCAAGACTGAATAGATTCAATTCTTTTAGCCTGTCTGCATACGACATGCCTTTTAAACCCGGGATAATTCTGGTTGCTCTTCTTTGCACTCTTTCTAGAGCAGCAATATCCTTTTTGTAACGAGGTGACCAGAACTGAACACAATATTCTAGGTGAGGTCTTACTAATGCATTGTAGAGTTTTAACATTACTTCCCTTGATTTAAATTCAACACTTCTCACAATATATCCAAGCATCTTGTTAGCCTTTTTTATAGCTTCCCACATTGTCTAGATGAAGACATTTCTGAGTCAACATAAACTCCTAGGTCTTTTTCATAGTTCCTTCTTCAATTTCACTATCTCCCATATGATATTTATAATGCACATTTTATTGCCCGCATGCAATACTTTACACTTTTCTCTATTAAATTTCATTTGCCATGTGTCTGCCCAATTTTGAATGCTGTCTAGATCATTTTGAATGACCTTTGCTGCTTCAACAGTGTCTGCCACTCCTCCTATTTTTGTGTCGTCTGCAAATTTAACGAGTTTGCTTACTATATCAGAGTCTAAATCATTAATGTAGATTAGGAATAGCAGAAGACCTAATACTGATCCCTGTGGTACACCACTGGTTACCTCACTCCATTTTGAGGTTTCTCCTCTAATCAGTACTTTCTGTTTTCTACCTGTTAACCACTCCCTAATCCATGTGCATGCATTTCCTTGAATCCCTACTGCGTTCAGTTTGAGAATTAATCTTTTATGCGGGACTTTGTCAAAAGCTTTCTGGAAATCTAAATAAACCATGTCGTATGCTTTGCAGTTATCCATTTTCAATGTTAAGGTCCTCAAAAAAGTCAAGTAGGTTAGTTAGACATGTTCTCCCTTTCCTAAAACCATGCTGGCTGTCTCCCAGGATATTGTTACCATATAGGTAATTTTCCATTTTGGATCTTATTATAGTTTCCATAAGTTTACATATAATAGAAGTCAGGCTTACTGGTCTGTAGTTACCTGGTTCGGTTTTTGTCTCCCTTTTTGTGGATCGGTATTACATTTGCTATTTTCCAGTCTGTTGGTACAACCCCTGTGTCAAGAGACTGTTGCATGATCTTGGTTAGCGGTTTATAAATAACTTCTTTCATTTCTTTGAGTACTATTGGGAGGAACTCATCTGGCCCAGGGGATTTGTTTATTTTAAGAGCTTCTAGTCCCTTTAACACTTCTGCCTCTGTTATGCTAAAGTTATTTAAAATTGGATAGGAACAGGTCGACATGTGGGGCAGTTGCTTGAGTGGTCAGTGGGTTCCCGCCAAATTCTTGGGATAGCGAACTTCATGGCTCTCTTTTCCCCTCTGTACCATCCTACAAAAATACATTTATTTCACCCATGACTAATGTGTAAGAGATTCTCGCAACATTTTTCATATATGATATATTTTTTCAATAACATTGAAAATTGTAAAACATTTTAAAATTAAAAACTTTTACAATTTTAAAAATTTTAACAAATTCTATAACATAAAATTCTGAGCAACAATTGTCCATCTTACCTTCCAGAGTTTTTTGCAGTGCTCGCAGGTGAAATGAGGTGCCCAGGGCTTGTCTTGATCCCCGACAGGCATGCCGAAATATGCCTTGTAGGCCTCACACATCTTAGCAGATGCTTCCACGGAGTACTTTTTCGCTCTTGTCGTGATAAATTGGCCGCAGACATAGCAAAATGCGTCTGCCGGATGCTTGCAGCCTCTTGATGCCATCTCAGAAAAATGCAGATATGTATCCACTTAGGCAGCTGGAACTAAACTGAACTGGTGGGCTTAAGGCCCCTGTATTTATACTACTATTTATATTACTGGAAAGTTCTAGAAAGTTCTAGAAGTTACTCCAAGTTTACTCAGCACTGAATCTATCTGGAATGTTCTGGAAAATAGGTAAATTTCAAAATATCACTGTCCTGGTGTGACAGAGATCGAATGAGTCTTAGTGTTAGATCTCCCTCTCGACCTGTGAGGACACGGTGCACGAGGAACAGAGTACCCTTAATGAAATGGCACGACAATTTATTCCGTAGGGTAGGTGGAAGTCGGTCAGTTCGGAAAGGGGCGGAGCTATGGCACCCGAGCTCAGTGACCCAGACGGTAAGCGGCGTGGCATCCGAGGACTGGAGGAGCGGATGCGCTCGTTAACCTCGGGGTCATGGGCGAGGGTATAAATAGGGGGCATGGCTTGAGTGATCTGTTCCTTTGTATATGGTTAAGCTTAACTAACCAAGAAGGAGCCCGTATTTGTGGAGAAACTGTGAGTGTTTTCGTGTCTGTGTCTAAAACTGTGTGTCTTGTGTATTGTCTAGCCACTGACGGATACTGAGCACGATCCGGAGCTGCAGCCGCAGGCCAGCGACAAACCCGGACTTCACCATTCACTCTTTTCACTACCAGCACTGTCTTTGTTTGCACCACGAGCACTAGAATCACGCACCGTCAAACTGTGTCTGTGTTTTGTGTTTTGTGTCGGTGACTGAACGGGACTTTGGGGTTACGGGTCAAACCCGAGGATTACAAATCAGAAGTGATACACGCCGCTGTATCACTTCCAACAGTATTATTATTTGCAGGTTTGCCTTAAGGCTCTGGACATTTATTGAATTAAATAAACACCCTTGCACCTGTACCAACGTTGTCTGTGTGATTACTCTGCACTGCACTCACCTGCACGTCATTACCACTTTGCCACACCTGGTCACAAAAGCAAAGTTTGTGGGGAATAATAGCCATTTTCTATACTTTTGAGGCATAAGCAATTAGGAAATAACACTTACTACCCAGGAACCAAAAAAAAAAAAAATTTGTTACACAGTGTTATTTCAGAGTGCGGTTCCCTGAGCCACTCCTAAGCAGCCCCCGCCAATCCTATTTTCTATAACATTTCTATTACACTCAGCTTCACTAAACTCCACCTCTCTTTGTTTATTTCCTGGTTCTTGTTTCTGGTCTGAAGTCCCCCACTCCAGCCGTCTTTGACAGCCCGTTTCAGAATTCTATAGGTCTTTGTAGAATTCTTTGAAACATGCATTAATCTCATCTGGTTTATGTATAGCAGTACCTTTACTTGTTTTAATAGAATGTATCATTTTATTATTTTCTTCTTTTTTTAATCTGCCATGCCAGTAACTTTCCTGTTTTATTACCATTTTCATAATAATGATCATTTGTTCTTGACATAGCAGCCTCTGCTGATTGAGTACAGAGATTATTATACTGCAATCGTTTCTGAGACAGTAGATGAAATATTTCAGACTTTTTAGATTTAGTATGTTCTATTTCCAGTTTATGCATGTTCTTTTCAAGTGTGCTAAGCTGTTCTCTCTTTTTCTTTTGTCTATAAGCACCATATGACACAATGTGTCCTCTCATAAAGGCTTTTAAGGATTCCCAAATTGTCCCATGTAAGGATGAATTTTTATTTGTATCTAAAAACAGGTCAATCTGGTTTTCCATAAATTTAACAAATTCAGGGTCTTTACGTAAATAGGGTTTAAATCTCCAGCTTTGTGAAGGCAGGGCTCCAGTCCCCAGATCCGGTATAATTTTCAAGGGGCAGTGATCAGAGAAAGTGGCAGCTAAGTATTTGCAATCTATAATTCTTGGAAGCAAGGTTTGAGATAGAGTAGGCATTATGTATGTTAGAGAAAAAGGAACAATCTTTTTCAGTTAGGTGCAGTGATTGCCATGCATCTATAAGACCCAGGTCCTTCATGCCATGCTTAAGGGCTACAGCAGCTCTGCTGGGCTCCAAGGTTTTAGGTGAAGACTTATCTAGTGTGGGGTTCAGGACTAAATAATAGTCCCCTGCTATTATACACTGTCCTTGTGTTACAGCAATTCGCATTATCATATCTTTATAAAATTTAGTATCATCAAAATTAGGTCAGTATAATTTGATCAGAGTAAAAGGCTCATGATCAATTTCACACTTTACAGACACAAATCTACCTGCATTATCCCCTTCCACTGAATGCAACTTAAACAATATAAGCTTACTTATGAGCAAAGCCACCCCCTTGACTTGGAGTTAAAAGAAGAGTAAAAAACATGCCCCAGCCACTCTCTGTGTAATTTAGGGTGCTCCAAGTCTGTCAGGTGGGTTTCCTGTAAGAAAGCAATATCTGCTCTTTCTTTTTTAATATAGTTTAAAATCTTCTTACGTTTTATGGGGTTGTTAACTCCTTTGACATTCCCAGATACACAGTTTAAAGTATTAGCCATTACTCTTCAACAGTAAAATATAGGAGATGGTCTTAGGGTGAACAAAGCCAAAGACCCCAGAAAACATCTTTCTTTGAATTTGCAAAAAACTTAATAATTTTTTTTTCATCATAATGTTTAGTCAGTAGAGAAGCAAAGAAAACTTGTATGTAGCATGACCTGCTTTCAAAATCAACCCCTATACCCTCCCCCTTAGTGCCCCATACCAGAGAGCAAATAATAGTTATTAGTTCCCAACATACCCTCCGCATTTAAACTAAACAACCCTGCTTTCATTCCTGCTGGGGACCAAGTCTGCTTAAAATAAATGCTTCCAATTCCAATGCTGTACTACAAAGCGACTTGGATCTGAATCATTTCAGCACGGTTCAGAGTAATAGTAACACTAAGAAGAAAGAAGTGTGTCTCCTTCTTAACTATATAACCCGATGCTATTGGAGTTTACATTCAAACCATCCGCCAGTTGCAAAAGCATGTCTCTTGTTTCTCACTCATTATATTCCAACTCGAGATTCACTACCAAATAATAATCTTACCATTAGGGACAATGGCTGCTTTTTCATATTTTACAGCATAATTTAAGGTTGCTCATATTAGAGTGAATTTATCTAGATAGACCTCCCTCCACACTTAAATTAGTCGCCTGTGTAGTTAGTGTAGCGGCAGAGGAAGAAGTAAATACAAAATAAACACAATATTCTAATATTCTAAGTGTCCAATAATAATACTTTAGAAGTATAGTAAAGCTAAGTAAAAAAAAAAAAAACAGTGTGTGTGTGTCTCTTGTCTTGGGTTACTTATCTGCTGATCGTGGCAACATAGCTGAATGAGTCCAACTCCAGTCCAACACAAAAGTCTGCTATTTAAAAAACAAACGTCAGGGAGAAAATCTTCGGCTATACCCTCTCAGGTTGTCAGTTCTTTTCCATCCCCCGAACAAATTTTTCAGCTTCATGTGGTGAAATGAAGAACCTCTTCGTGCCTTGTACGCCACCCTGAGTTTAGCCGGGTACATCAATGCATATTTCACTCCCTTTTCGTTAAGCTTCCTCAATGCTGAAATCTGGAAAGAGAAAGATCCTTTTGCCGTTGTAGTAAAGCTCACCTATCTCTCTGGCTAAGTGGAGGATTCTCTCTTTGTCTCTGAAATTTAAAAATTTCATGATGATGGATCTCGGTCTATCCGCATTCACTGGCTTGGGCGCCGAGGAGCGGTGCGCTCTCTCTATAATGAGGGGATCTTTAAAGTGGTCTTGTCCCACCAGCTGAGGTATTAGTTAGGCAACAAAACCTACTGTGTCTCGCCCCTCAGAGCCCTCCGGAAGACTGACAAGGCGAATGTTTGATCTTCTGCTTCTGTTCTCTGTCTGGTTTTCTTTTGTCAGGAAGTTTAGTGTATTTTTTTAAGAGACGATATTTCTTTCTCCAGACATGTAATTCAGCCCGCAGCGTCTTGTAGGTTGTCTTCGTTGGAGCTTACTCTGTTTTCAACCTCCGCTACCTGTTCTGCCAGAGTTGAAAGCGAGCCTTGTATGTGTGTCAGTTTAATTTGTATGTCTGCTGTTTTGGTGTCAATATGTTGGAATAAATCTGATTTCGATTGTTTAATTGCTTTCCACAGCGCTTCTAGAGTTATCCGATCCTGCTCTTCCATGGTAGTTTTCAGCGGGGATGATGCGGCCTGTACATGCACTGGAGAACGAGATTTATTTTTTGCTGTGGATCTTTTATTTCTTCGCAAATTGCAGTGTGCCATGAAACTTTAGGCTACTCATGTTATATTACACCATTTAAACAGTGGATGTTGAGTATAATTGTAGAATTAATTCAGACAAGGATCCCCAACAACGGAGCTCACAGAAACATGTCCTTCATGGTCGGCTGCATCACGTGACTGAAGTCCTGCCTTTGGTCCCCCTCCGCTTTGCAATATTTATAGTTAAGAATAAAACGCCTCGTTAACATTTAAACGTGAAATGGGGTTTCCATGTCAAACTGGGTGTGGAATTTCTCATGTGTTTCTTCATTCACACGAGTAAATGAGATTTTTACCCTATCCCTCTCTTTGGTCTTCTTTTTTTTCAACCACAAACCTGATTTACACGAGAATTCTCCCAAACGCGATCATTTTGAACGTGCATCGCCATTTCACGTGTAAATTGACCCGCACTGAAACCCCATGACTGTCACTGCTTTGGAAACCAGTGACAAGTGATCAGAAAAGCAGACTTAACTCTCGCCTGGCATTCTGTGTTAGAAAGTGGTTACAAATTAAAAACTCAAAGCAAGATCAGTGACTTTCTTAAACCAGCTTCCTCCGCCCCTGAACAATGGATATAATATACTGGTAGGTGTGTAATGTCACTTTGTTGGCTGTCGGCACAGGGATATATTGTTATGCATACTAATCTTCCTGTGTGTTTTTCACTTATTCTGGCACACTTCGGTCCCTATCTGCACGAATTAAAGAGTGTCTGCTGTGTTTACATGAGATATAAGCAAGATCCAGCTGCATGTATAAAGTGAATGGGGGGGGGGTTTGACAATGCAAACATTTGTGATCAAAAGTAAATTGAGCATGGTATACCCTGTATTCTGTATCGCTACTGAAACCAATATATTTAAAGTGGTAAAAAATACATCTTTCTACGCATCCTAATAAAGAGCAACTTGGAAAAGAGCTGGGATGGTCCTTTCTTGGGAGGTTTTTACTTCATAATGAACTCTTTCTAAAAAAAAAAACAAGTTTATTTAAAGGGGGATTTGGGGTTTTCCTAAACATAGCTTTAATTAAAGTTGTATTCTCTTGCTGTTTAAAAATGTGATTAAAAGTGTGATTTAATATAGATTCATTTTTTTAATCGCACGATTAATCGAGATAATTTTTTTTTATCGTTTGACAGCATTCGTCACTTTAAGAAATGGCCGTCTGAGAGTAAAAACTACATGTCCCAGGATCCTCCGCGGCAGAGACAGGATGGGCGGGGACTCCTGGGTATATAAGGAAGCAAGCTGAGAGAGTCAAGGCAGTTCGTGGGATGTTGCCGCAGGGAACAGACTCCAGATCGCTTGGATTAATACTGGAATACCAAAACCTGTTACAAGCTTGAAAGGGGTGTGTGATTCAGGACTGCCGTTCTCTATGGAATTACGTTTATAGTTAAATCTGTGGGTGAGTAAAATCGCCGAGGTTAATTTGCTAAAGTAGGGGAAAATCAAACAAATAATTATATTACCAGCCAAATAGGGAACCTGAGAGTGAGGGGTAAGCCTGAAGACATGTGACTCTGTAATTTAATATAAAAGTAACCACACAGACTCGTGAGAAACGTAAAAAACAAACAACATACAAAAAAAACGTAATTTGTTGAACACTATTTCTGTGGGGAAACCAGAAATTCTGCCCTCTTCACACCCGGGAGTTTTTGATCGGACATCTCGGCCATGTAGGAAGCGTCTGACCTTCTGGAGCGGTTCCACCCAAAGTGTCCTGATACTCACCTGGGGGCAAACCGCTCGGACCTGAAGTAAAAGGAATGAAGAGGGAACTGAAATAGGGAAAAGCAAGAAAAGAACTGAATGACTGAAGCGCACGTGGCGCGACTGAGTCTCCACTCACCTTACACAAATCCATACTACCCTGTTGGTGAATGGGGGAAATACTTGACTACAGACTCAAGCCGTGTTAGTTTGTTTGTTTGTTTGTTTGTTTCTCTGTGTAGTGAGGGACAAAGAAGAAAGTCAGTTAGGCCCGGAAAAGAGCTAGGCATGTTATTTTGGTTTGTTTGAGGGCCTCCGCCACCTCCACCGGCAGGAGACTACATGCCTCCGCCACCTCCACCGGCAGGAGACTACACGCCTCCGCCACCTCCACCGGCAGGAGCAAAGCAGCAGGAGCTGCCTCTGCCTCCGCCACCCCCACCAGCAGAGGATGAATGCCTGCTGGTAACACTTCCCCCACCAGCAGAGGATGAATGCCTGCTGGTATCACTTCCCCCACCAGCAGAGGATGATTGCCTGCTGGTAACATTTCCCCCACCAGCAGAGGATGAATGCCTGCTGGTAACATTTCCCCCACCAGCAGAGGATGAATGCCTGCTGGTATCACTTCCCCCACCATCACAAGGAGAGCAGCAGGAGCTGCCTCTTCCTCCGCCACCTCCACTGCCAGGAGCAGAGCAGCAGGAGCTGCCTCTGCCTCCGCCACCTCCACCAGCAGAGGGTGAATGCCTGCTGGGTCCCTGTCCACCAGCAGAGGGTGAATGCCTGCTGGGTCCCCGTCCACCAGCAGAGGGTGAATGCCTGCTGGTATCACTTCCCCCACCAGCAGAGGAGGAATGCCTGCTGGTACCACTTCCCCCACCAGCAGAGGATGAATGCCTGCTGGTAACACTTCCCCCACCAGCAGAGGATGAATGCCTGCTGGTAGCACTTCCCCCACCAGCAGAGGATGAATGCCTGCTTGTAGCACTTCCCCCACCAGCAGAGGATGAATGCCTGCTGGTATCACTTCCCCCACCATCACGAGGAGAGGAGCTGGAGCTGCCTCTGCCTCCATCACCATCAGGGGGAGAGGAGCAGGAGCTGCCTCTCCCTTCACCAGAAGGACCAGGACTAGATGCTGGTGGTCCTCAGCAGCCCTTGCATAGGCTGCTGAGGAAAGCATGGGGAAGAACCGCCCGGCTGCAGTGGCCGAGAAGAGGGCCAAAACCCGCACCCCAGCTTGTCCTGACTCCCTGCCTCGCTTCGCCCAAGGATGCCTGCCTCGCTTCGCCCAAGGATGCCTGCCTCACTTCGCCCAAGGATGCCTGCCTCGCTTCGTCCAAGGATGCCTGCCTCGCTTCGCCCAAGGATGCCTGCCTGGCATCTGCTGGGGTTGCCAGCCGCTCCGCATCGCCTGGGGTTGCCAGCCGCTCCGCATCGCCTGGGGTTGCCAGCCGCGCCGCATCGCCTGGGGTCACTGGAACTGCTTCGCAAGGGGTTGCAGTCAGCTCTGCTTGGCCGCAGGGGTCAGTGTGGCCGGAGCCCCACCAGAGGGAGCTGCCGGCTATGAAAAAGGGGGAAGAGGTCAGGAGTCCACCTTCCCCCGCAGCAGTTTCGCTGCAGGAGTTCTGGGGGCTGGAGTCCCCCCAGAGGGAGCTGCCGGCTATAAAGGGGGGAGAGGTCAGGAGACCACCTTCCCCGACAGCAGTTTCGCTGCCGGAGATCTTGGGGAGGTCTGAGACCACCAACCCCAGCAGCTTTTCGCTGCTGGACTTGCTGACTGAAGGAGTCAGTCTGGGAGCTGTCAGCACGTCTGCTGACAGCCGCACCATTGGCAGCATTTCCGCGGCCAGTGGTACAGCGGCAAGAGAGATTTGCCCCACTGTCAGCATGTCTGCTGACAGCATGGCCAGTAGCAGCCTGGCTACTGGCAACATTGCTGCCCATCAACCCCTTAAAGTCCCTGTTCTTGGCCCAGGACTTTGAGCGAGACTTTTGGGATTTTAGGGGGGGAGGTGGCCATTGAGGCCATGTGTGCTTTGGGGGGGGGGGTATATGTGACGAAGTGCCTGCCCCTGTGTGTATTTTCTGTTATATGTTGTGTGTTGTGTGTTAATGTTGGTATATAGTCATTGGTACACGGGATATAAACGGGTCTGTGTAACACGAGTGTTTAAAATGTATATTTGTATTTTGTCACGAGGATTGCACAGCACTTCACGTGCAAGTAAAATGTAATAATATGTGAGCACGGGGAATTGCACTTTATTAATTCACGTGCAGTTGTACCGAGACTCCAATTGAATGATTGATTAGCAGTCGAGTCTTGGTACAGCTGCATAAAAGCAGCATGTTTTCACCCTCTCGGGGTTGTGTGTTCGGTGAGTGGAGAACGGGATTGGAGACGGAGGTAATTGTGATAATTGTAAGAAAAATAGAAGCTCACCGTGTTTGTCTGTGTAGTCCGTTTTGTTTGTCTATTTATTTTGGCGAATGTGCCGTGTCCTGTTTTTGTATTGTTACAACCGTTTATTTTCTGTCTGTCTGTTCATTCATTAAATGCTGATTGAGACCATTCGCTCAGCTCCATCAAACTCCACCTCTCTCTTTGTTTATTTTCCTGTATCTGGTCGGACGTCACCCACTCCGGCCGTCTTTGTGACACGTGTATATAGTTCATTTTGGTATTTTTCAGTTAGCTTTAGCTGAAAAACGTTTGGGGAAATACAAATGTAATAACATAACTGTAAACATATACGTAAATGCTTTGAACTTAATGTACAGTAAAGTGTTTTGAGCTTGAGAGTGTTTTGAAAGTACTTGAGAGTGTTTTGAAAGTACTTGAGAGTGTTTTGAAAGTACTTGAGAGTGTTTTGAAAGTACTTGAGAGTGTTTTGAGCATAGAAGTAGAGTGTTACGAACGTGACCTGAGTGTTTTGAAAGTGACTAGTAGAGTGCTATGAACGTGACCTGAGTGTTTTGAAAGTGACTAGTAGTTTTGAGCGTACTACACCTGTACTAGATCAAAATACACAGCAGCGATCCTCGTGCAGTCCGTCAACATTCTGTTGGAGTCTATCAGCATTCAGAACTAGGCAGACACATGGCAAATGACATTTAATAGAGAAAAGTGTAAGGTACTGCACACAGGCAATACAAATGTGCATTATAAATATCATATGGGAGATACTGAAATTGAAGAAGGAATCTATGAAAAAGACCTAGGAGTTTATGTTGACTCAGAAATGTCTTCATCTAGACAATGTGGGGAGGCTATAAAAAAGGCCAACAAGATCTGATTGAAGCATTCAAAATTCTAAGAGGTATAAACAGTGTCGACCCAGAGGACTTTTTCGACCTGAAAAAAGAAACAAGGACCAGGGGTCACAAATAGAAATTAGATAAAGGGGCATTCAGAACAGAAAATAGGAGGCACTTTTTTACACAGAGAATTGTGAGGGTCTGGAACCAACTCCCCAGTAATGTTGTTGAAGCTGACACCCTGGGATCCTTCAAGAAGCTGCTTGATGAGATTCTGAGATCATTAAGCTACTAACAACCAAACGAGCAAGATGGACCGAATGGCCTCCTCTCGTTTGTAAACTTTCTTATGTTCTTATGTTCTTATTTATCCTATCAGTTCAGGTTGAAGCATTTATATTTTTGCCTGAACTGATTTTCTAGATTTTCCACAGGGGAGGGGGGAGCGTCTCATAGGACCTGTCCCAGGCCCCAAAATTCCTGGCTGTGGCCCTGATTAAGATAACCGGCAACTGTTGGTGAGCGCTGCCTTATCTGGGGAGTATTGCAGCCACTTAATCACATTCTGTAAAATATGTTGCATAACCTCTTTGACAGAGGAACTCCACCTCAAAGTTCCTGAAAAGGAAAGCTAAAGTCTTGAAAACACTGAAATTAAGAAAAAAAGAAAGAAATGTTTGCTGTGGGTGTTTGTGTTCTATTCTTTCATTTTACAATTACAATTATTTTAAAGATGGCAAGTGACCAACCAACCTCATTCACATTATTGGCCTTTCAGAAACACTTTTGCGTCAATGTTCTGCAACCAACTAATGTGTAGAATTGACACATGTGGTGCTAGTAACTCAGTTATGCAAACTGAAATCTTTAAAAAACAATAAACACATTAATAAAAAAAAAAAAATCTAATTTATTCAGTGACGAAACATAAAACAGTGCCTCGTACCAGCCGCAATGCAAACACAGTTACGAGGGGGAACAAAGTTAGGAAGGTCATTTTAATTCAACAGTTTTATTTTTAAAACATAGTTAAGACAATGGCGATACCTGTTGTTGAAATGAGGGAGGATACATTGTAATTACTAGCACCGCCCCCCCCCCCTTGTATTGGTAGATGGGTGTATTCTGCAGATCTACACGCCCACATGAGAGGATTATTTAAGGAAGCACACATTCCCTGGCAGTCATTTGTTTAACTAGCTGTTAACAGGTAGCATATCTCTTCTGAAGAAACTACAGCAACTTGTTGCTCGCAATTGTCCTGTAAGTATTCTTGATACTGCAGATTTTATTGTATGTGATGATGGAATGTTTCTGCTTTAGAAAATATTTTGAGCATTTAATATCCATGTGTGTGTTGAATTGATTTGTAGCACAATGCAGGATATGTAAATACGTTTGTTACTAATTCTAATTGATTCATGGCAGTCGTACAAGTTTTGTTACAGTAATCAGAGCTCTTCTAGTCATTGTAAAGAACAAAGGGTACAGCAATAGTCCAAATACATGACTGAACAATAATTCAGTGAATGTCTGTGTTACCATGAAATATTAAGATCCTTCTACTAAAGAGAGACAGAGATGGAGGTATAGACAGCAGTCCAAGACAGACACACACAGAGATAAAGAGAGGCAGAGGTATAGACAGCAGTCCAGGACAGAGATAAAGAGAGACAGACAGAGGTATAGACAGCAGTCCAGTCATGAAAGACCAGCAGAGTGTACACGCCTCTCCTCAGGATGCTCCACACAGCACAGTGAAGTCATTTAAGAGACAGCTGAACCTTCACTAATGCTCTTGTTTTCCCTACCAGCTTGTGCAGCTCCGAATCAGGAATTCCAAAAGCCACCCAACAGGTAAGTTGATTAAATGTCTTAATTTATTCCTGTAACACTGTAAAGGTTATTTTTAAGACAAACGGACTAAGAAATGTAGAGAACTAGAGGGGGAGTCATATGGATGATGTGAATTGGAGGGGAGGGTTGTTCTGCCAGGGCTGGACACTGTCTCGCGGTGGTGCACAGGGCTGAATGGTTTCAGATCTGAAGCCAGCCTCTCCCTCTATAGTCAGGAGATCGACTCCTGGAAAGAGCTTCTCTGGCATGATACTGGCTGGTGTAAAAAGGAAACACTGTTCAGAGAGTGGAGGCTGGAGGGAACCTGCATTACCCTCTGGGCCTCTTCACTGGCACTAAGGGAGTCTTTGTGAAGCAGTGCAATAATTCAAACTGGGAGGGGAGAAAATAGAAAAATAATTGGTCACAGTAAATTAAAAAAAAAATCTTCTGGATTCCTTCAAAAGTAAAATACTCAAACATACATGAAAATGGATCAGATCCTATACAATATAATGTATCGCTTATCAAATAATTGTAAATAACTAAAAGAAATGGAGATGATATAAAAATCTTATTTTTAACACTAAAGACACATGTTGCGGTCGATATCAGACTTCTTTGTTAATGTTATCTGCATGATTTTAAGATGAAGGGTTTTAAGTCATGAATGATCCAATAGTGCATATACAGTACATGTGCATGGTATATTACAGTCATGTGAACATTGCTGCTTTATTTTTCATTAGCTTACCATGCCTTCCATCTATTAATGCTATTAAACAAGTTTCTTAATTAAAATGCTGAGAAGGAATTGTGTGACCAGGTCCAGTTCTTTCTATATGTTATTGATTCATTATCAGCACTGTTGGCAGTATTAGCTTTAGATATAGAATTCGACCCTACACTGAATTAAAACTGATATCATCGTTCTGCGTTTTTAGAAAAGCAAACACATCATTGAAACAAAATAAACTATTTTAAAACACTTCTGCCTTTAAACTGAGTTTATATATCATCATAAATAAACAAGATAGAGGAATGGAAAATTGTTGAAAATGTAGCATTTGAAAACGGATGGCTCCCTGTGGAAGAGGGGCCCCAGACATGACTCTAGGAAGTTCAACCCGGCTTCTAGGCCACGGGATCATTGATATATGACCCTGAGAAGGGTCATTTTTGGAAATTTTTCACATTTTGGACCCACCGTACCAATTTTCAAGTCTCGGGGACCCCCGAAACCAGAGATATAGCACCCTGAAAAATGTCTATGGGGAAATCCCATTATAAAACACCTTTGGGGCGAAGCCCGCCATCTGGCGGCGGGGTGGCGTAGGAACCCGTGGCCGGTGATTTTCTTTAGCTGAGAGTCATGTGCACATGAAGAGATTGCTCCCTACTTCGTTGGCCCAGGGGTCGTGGAGATATGAGGTACGATAAGAGACCACCCCCTCCCTATGGCAAATCCCATTATAAAAACACCATCGGGGTAAGGCTCGGCAAATGGCGGTCTTGGGTCGTACGAACTTAAAGGAACCCAATTTCTTTAGCTAAGACTGTTGTGCATCTAAAGAGAGTACTTGCGAGTTCGTTGGCGAGGATTTGTGTGAAAAATGTGCATTATATATAAGACCTGAAACATGCACATATTATAGTGTATTCATGCAACAGGAGCACCTATTAAGTCCATGTGAAGTGTTTTGGGATCACAATCGTTATCTAAAAACCAGAGCAGCCCAGAATTTGGGACGTTATCAGAGCGGCCCGGAATTTGAGACATTATCTGCAAACCAAATCGGCCCAGAATTTGGGACATTATCAAAAGCAAAGCGGCCCAGAATTTGGGATATAAATGAAAACAGGGGCAGCCTATATTTAAAACTGTGATTACATTTGAAATAAACTAATGTATCCTGTAACAAAACTGCAATAGTGTATATATTTGATATTAAAATACATTGAGCAAACGATTATAGGTAAATGCTGTTTGAAAGAACAGTGTACACCACTACAGAAAAAAACAATTCTTACATTCGTGCACAACATGATAATTCATATAAAGTAATAACCCATAGTTTGTTATATTAGTAGAGAAAAATACGATGTTATATTTTAATTGAAAGGTAGTGGAAAGCAGATCTCTCGCTCTCTTTCTCTGATCGCAATGTTAAATGCCTGCAAGCTTTTCCACTCGTGTGACGACATATTCATATGACAGACATGGACCAATCAAAACAGGAGACTTTACGCGGTTCCATCCCAAAAACCGAGCCTGTGTCACACCTCGTTGGAGTCAAACAAGATGGAACCAGACAACTGTCATTTATTGACAACTAATGACAGCCCTTTAGACTAAACATCTATGGGCCCGATCTTCGATCTTCGCGCAATCCCCTTGCTAAATTTGTGACTCGCAAAAAAATAGTGCTTTGGCACAAAATGAGAGATATTCCAAAATGGCACAAAGCAGTTGAGCGACATTGGAATATATCAAATTTTTTAACAATTCGCAAATGTCTGCAATCTCGCTTGGCTGTTGTGTGCAGTTGCTATATTGGTAGTGAATGCGCAGGCAGTTTTGCGAGGCACAAACAGATTTGCAACGCAGCTCTCGCTATTCCTTATCCAATGCTGCCATCGTTTGGCCCTTTCGTAGAAAAAGCCGGTTCAATACAACTACTGTGTTTTATTTTAAAACTGTCACAGAAACGCGAGATGGCATTCTTTCCATGTAACTCACTGAAGAGGCGCCTCTGTTATTTTTTATAATCCACGGATCCCCTTGTGATGCTGATATTAAAGAAGACAAGGTTCAGCGGTACAGTCGGGTGTTTTTTTAAGCGTCGTGTTTCAGGGCTGTACAGACGTTCTGTCTCGTTATCCGTTAGCGCTTCAGCTTTATTTGGATGATTGCCTTTACCTTGTTTTAATTTCCCGTTCCTCTCCAGTTTGTGAGATACGAATGTACCAGCTTTACATCATTTTTTTGGAACATATTCTCATTTTGTTGATAATTAATGAACATTTCTGTACTGTGGTTGTTGTCGAGAGTCATTGAAAACGAGTCATTTTGTGTTTGAATTGAAAGTGATGTTCTCGAGCAATCGAATTTTCCTCTAGAGGAATGATCACTTTTTGACGTCACTGCTGTGTTATGCGTTTTTTTGGAATGGCTCGGGATGCAAATCTAGCCTTCATCCATGTATTACATATACAGGCTCCCTTGAGAAAGACATGTACAACATATCGAAACGCTGGGCAGCTGGCTCTGTGAGATATATATATATATATATATATATGAACGCAGCTCAGTTGTCCTTTTGAAATGACTCAAATTAACCTTAACCTCTGTGCAAAAACAGACATTTCAGATACATTCTTAAAATACAGCAAAATGAATATTTACAGGATAAGCAGGAGAGTACTGTGTGTATAAATAATAAAGTGTTGTGTAATTGCTCTTATTTGAAATCATTCTCATGCATTTATCATGCTTGCTACGTGTTCTTACTGGACTCATATAAGCAAATAGTTACTATCAGGTTTAGCTGCTCTTAGTCGAATTCGCTCTTATAATTAACTGTGTGCTTTGTTTTGCTCTTTCTTGAATTGCTCTTATTGTTCTTTCATAACTGCTCTTGTATTGTGATGTTCTCTAATGTGATATTTTCTAATGAGATGCTTTGTACTGTGAGAACTTGTAACAAGTGTAAGTCGCCCTGGATAAGGATGTCTAGAAAGAAAGAAAGAATAAAGTAATTGTTGAATATCACTACCTGTACTCCCCATTGCAAACAGCAGAGCAATGGCTTGTCACTGAGCTCTGTTCAGATTAAAAAAAATGTAGTTTTATTAAAACCAACAGTTCTACTAAATGACCACACTATGGCAGCATTGGATAAGGAATAGCGAGAGCTGAGTTCTGCACCCCCTTAATAGTGCCTCATCTGCACTCCATGTAAAATCCTTCTATTGGTTTTAATTTTTCTCATGACTCGGTTTTCAGAATGAATCCAGTTTGTGCATAAATTAAACACAGCAGTAATGTTTCTTGTTGCATCTAAATCAATAACCAGGCTTTTATGTCTTTTTAATTGGTCAAACAGCATAACAGGGAGTAGAGATCATGTAGATTTTGTTTAAAAATGTGTTGGTTAGGGTTAGGGGAAGGAATACATTATATATCAAAACATATCATTCATTGATAAAGAAACTAAAGAGATGAAGATCTTATTCCGGTTTCTTTCCCTGCACTGAAAAAAAAAAATCTGGAAGATGAGTTTATAAAGTGTATAGAAATGAAACTGCTGAGGATGAGAATTCATTGGACAATGAAATGAGGAGGGATCAGATGTGAAGTACAAATCCCACAAACACACATATACAATAATATGAGAAAACAGGTAGAACACATCTAATACAGAATAAAGACAATCCATGTGTATGAGATTAGAAAGAAACAGTGATTAATACATATACAATAATATGAGAAAACAGGTAGAACACATCTAATACAGAATAAAGACAATCCATGTGTATGAGATTAGAAAGAAACAGTGATTAATACATATACAATAATATGAGAAAACAGGTAGAACACATCTAATACAGAATAAAGACAATCCATGTGTATGAGATTAGAAAGAAACAGTGATTAATACATATACAATAATATGAGAAAACAGGTAGAACACATCTAATACAGAATAAAGACAATCCACTGTATGAGAAGCACATGACACATTCTCCTGAAGACATCACTAACCATGACACATTCTCCTGAAGACTGGCCATACGGACACAACACTGGAAATCATAGTCCTTCTGATTGGTATCACGTTCAGTAACTGCAGTAGGAATGTTTTACTATCCGGTAATCTGTGAATAAACAAAGTTAAAGAATAAAAAATATATATTATCAACCATAGGATGCACCCCCCTTAATGAATAATAACACTATGTAACACAATTTTTGTTCCTGGGTAGTAAGTGTTATTTCCTAATTGCTTATGCCTCAAAAGTATAGAAAATGGCTATTATTCCCCACAAACTTTGCTTTTGTGACCAGGACAGTGATATTTTGAAATTTACCTATTTCCAATGAGAAAACGGGCGAATTTGTTTCTTTTCATCAGAAAAAACAACATATGAATCCAAATTAACATGTATTTATACTAAAGTAATACAAAAATGACTACAGAAGATTTAGAAGTGAGTAGTTTTTCGAGATTTACGGTTATACTGTAAATCACTTTCACGAATCAGCCCCCAAATGTAGTCTCCCATCATGTTCTCGTTATACTGTCCTTGGTAGCAGCGTTCAAAGTCCAGTATATCCTGGTGGAAGCTCGCCTTGCTCCTCCCGAGCACGCTCCCATGTTCTCCTTGAATTTATCAAGATGAGCATCAAGGATATGGACTTTGAGGGACATCCTACAGCCCATTGTGCCGTAGTTCTTCACCAGAGTCTCAACCAGCTCCACATAGTTTTCGGCCTTGTGATTGCCCAGGAAGCCCCGAACCACTGCGACAAAGCTGTTCCAAGCCGCTTTCTCCTTACTAGTGAGCTTCTTGGGGGAATTCATTGCACTCCAGGATCTTCTTTATCTGTGGTCCAACGAAGACACCGGCTTTGACCTTTGCCTCAGACAGCTTAGGGAAGAAGTCTTGAAGGTACTTGAAGGCTGCCGACTCCTTATCTAGAGCTCTGACAAATTGTTTCATAAGGCCCAATTTGATGTGCAGTGGTGGCATCAGCACCTTCCGGGGTCCACCAGTGGCTCCCACTTGGCGTTGTTCCTCCCCACAGAGAACTCAGTCCGCTGTGGCCAGTCCCGCCTGTGGTAGTGCGCCTTGGTGTCCCTGCTGTCCCAAAGGCAAAGATAGCAGGGAAACTTGGTAAAACCGCCTTGGAGACCCATCAGGAATGCCACCATTTTGAAGTCTCCTATGACCTTGATGCCATCTCAGAAAAATGCAGATATGTATCCACTTAGGCAGCTGGAACTAAACTGAACTGGTGGGCTTAAGGCCCCTGTATTTATACTACTATTTATATTACTGGAAAGTTCTAGAAAGTTCTAGAAGTTACTCCAAGTTTACTCAGCACTGAATCTATCTGGAATGTTCTGGAAAATAGGTAAATTTCAAAATATCGCTGTCCTGGTCACAAAAGCAAAGTTTGTGGGGAATAATAGCCATTTTCTATACTTTTGAGGCATAAGCAATTAGGAAATAACACTTACTACCCAGGAACAAAAAAAAAAAAAAAAAATTGTTACACAGTGTAATGAATACAATAGAATACAATGCAAGAGGTGCAACTCGATAGAGCAGGGATACTAATCCTCAAATATAATAACTAAACACACACAAACCACATGCCAATTCCAATTAGTAGTGATGCAGCAGCGCGGTAGGAAAGCCCTGCTATTTGAAAGTGTTTATATATGTGGAGGACGAGCGTGGTGTCGTCAGCCACGTTATTGTTTTGTTTTTATTTTGTATGTGTTTATTTTCGAGCGGGGTTCCCCCTCCGCCCCTGTGTGATATTAGATTTGTTTGTTGTATGATTATCGTATTTATGGCGGCGTGTTATTGTTTACTGTGTTTGTTTTATTTGTTAATATATTTAAATGACTGTTTTGTTTTATTTGTTGAAACGTGTTCTGGCAGAGGCGAGGTTAGTAAACTCGTCATCTGCCAGGAATGATTTAAAAACCTCGTGCAGAAGGCGGCCATCTCCCGAATTAATTAAGTGATTACTTTGTTGCTAAATCGGGAGATGGTCACCTGTATAAAAAGCCTGCAGCTCACCAGGCAGGCGCCCCGCCTCCCCTTTAGTGTTTTGTGTTGGAGATTTGTTTTGTTTAATGATTTCTTTTGCTCTGTGAGCAGTGTTTATTTTTGTTTATATATTTTATTTATTTTTGTGTTGTTTAATAAACGGCGCACGCCCGCGCCTTTGAACTGCAGTACCTGCCTGTCTGTTTTTGTTCCGCCTTCTGGCCTGACGTCACCACAATGCCATTTCCTGCCACAAGTGATTTACCACGTTATTAGAGATATATACAGACGTGCTCAAATTTGTTGGTACCCCTCCACAAAAAACGAAGAATGCACAATTTTCTCTGAAATAACTTGAAACTGACAAAAGTAATTGGCATCCACCATTGTTTATTCCATATTTAATAGAAATCAGACTTTGCTTTTGATTTTTTATTCAACATAATATTGTAAATAATAAAACAAATGAAAATGGCATGGACAAAAATGATGGGACCGCTAACTTAATATTTTGTTGCACAACCTTTAGAGGCAATCACTGCAATCAAACGTTTTCTGTAGCTCTCAATGAGACTTCTGCACCTGTTAACAGGTAGTTTGGCCCACTCTTCCTGAGCAAACTGCTCCAGCTGTCTCAGGTTTGATGGGTGCCTTCTCCAGACTGCAAGTTTCAGCTCTTTCCATAGATGTTCGACAGGATTCAGATCAGGACTCATTGAAGGCCACTTCAGAATAGTCCAATGTTTTGTTCTTATCCAATCTTGGATGCTTTTAGCTGTGTGTTTTGGGTCATTATCCTGTTGGAGGACCCATAACCTGCGACTGAGACAGAGCTTTCTGACACTGGGCAGTACGTTTCGCTCCAGAATGCCTTGATAGTCTTGAGATTTCATTGTGCCCTGCACAGATTCAAGACACCCTGTGCCAGGCGCAGTAAAGCAGCCCCAAAACATAACCGAGATGTTTCACTGTAGGTATGGTGTTCTTTTCTTTGAAAGCTTCATTTTTTCGTCTGTGAACATAGAGCTGATGTGACTTGCCAAAAAGCTCCAGTTTTGACTCATCTGCCCAAAGGACATTCTCCCAGAAGGATTGTGGCTTGTCAATATGCATTTTAGCAAATTCCAGTCTGGCTTTTTTATGTTTTTCTTTCAAAAGTGGAGTCCTCCTGGGTCTTCTTCCATGGAGCCCACTTTCGCTCAAAAAGCGACGGATGGTGCAAACAGAAACTGACGTACCTTCACCTTGGAGTTCAGCTTGTATCTCTTTGGCAGTTATCCTTGGTTCTTTTTCTACCATTTGCACTATCCTTCTGTTCACTCTGGGGTCGATTTTCCTGTTGCGGCCGCACCCAGGGAGGCTGGCTACAGTTCCATGGACCTTAAACTTCTTAATAATATTTGCAACTGTTGTCACAGGAACATCAAGCTGCTTGGAGATGGTCTTGTAGCCTTTACCTTTACCATGCTTGTCTATTATTTTCTTTCTGATCTCCTCAAACAACTCTCTCCTTTGCTTTCTCTGGTCTATGTTCAGTGTGGAGCACACAATGATACCAAACAGCACAGTGACTACTTTTCTCCATTTAAATAGGCTGAATGACTGATTACAAGATTGGAGACATGTGTGATACTAATTAAAGAAAATAATTAGTTTGAAATATCACTATAATCCAATTATTTATTATCTTTTCTAAGGGGTACCAACAAATGTGTCCAGGCCATTTTAGAATATCTTTGTAGAATAAGCAATAATTCATCTCTTTTCACAGCTTCTTTGCTTTATTCTATGACATACCAAAGGCATGCAAGTATACATGATAAAATAGCTTTTAATTTCATCACTTTTCAGGAGGAATGAAGCATTATTTCAATGAGCTGTAAGGGTACCAAGAAATTTGAGCACGTCTGTATATATATATATATATATATATATATATATATATATATATATATATATATATATATATAATGAAATTGTGTATTTAATATACACTCCTCAATTACAATGCATGTAAATTGATCTTATAAATAAATACCCAGGGAACAGAAACTCTGTGAACTTACCTCTCAGGAGTAAATCACTGCAATGAAGATTCTGCTGAAAATACACTGCCAGAGACATTATAACATCACTTTCCTTTATGATGTCACCTTCAAGTCATTGGGTGTGTTAAGTAACTGAGCTGCTCAGAGGGAGCAGGACTGAATGTGTCGTTGAGTGGGTTCATTCACTGAGCTGCTCAGAGCAGGGCTGAGCGTGTTGTTGAGTGGGTTCATTCACTGAGCTGCTCAGAGCAGTGCTGAGCGTGCCGTTGGGTGGGTTCATTCACTGAGCTGCTCAGAGGGAGCAGGACTGAGCATGTCGTTGAGTGGGTTCATTCACTGAGCTGCTCAGAGCAGGACTGAGCGTGTTGTTGAGTGGTGTCATTCATTCAGGACTGAGATGTCATCAGTGGGTTCATTCACTGAGCTGCTCAGAGGGAGCAGGACTGAGCATGTCATTGAGTGGGTTCATTCACTGAGCTGCTCAGAGCAGGACTGAGTGTGTCGTTGAGTGGGTTCATTCACTGAGCTGCTCAGAGCAGGACTGAGTGTGTCGTTGAGTGGGTGAGCTGCTCAGAGCAGGACTGAGTGTGTCGTTGAGTGGGTTCATTCACTGAGCTGCTCAGAGCAGGGACATTGAGAGGGGGTTCATTCAGAGCTGCTCAGAGGGAGCAGGTTGAGTGGGTTCATTCACTGAGCTGCTCAGAGGGAGCAGGACTGAGCATGTCATTGAGTGGGTTCATTCACTGAGCTGCTCAGAGGGAGCAGGACTGAGCGTGTCGTTGAGTGGGTTCATTCACTGAGCTGCTCAGAGGGAGCAGGACTGAGCGTGCAATTGAGTGGGTTCATTCACTGAGCTGCTCTGATCGGTTCACTTACTTAACCAGTGCTGAACATGAACATCACCTGTCTGTTGTCATGGCACTGTGCTTATAAACAGATAACTGCATTAAGATGACTGCACTGTGCAAGGGGAGGGGCCAGTCTTCTTCAATACAATGAATAATTATTCATTTGAAATATCTACAATGCAAGCTTGTCCTGTTGCTTTTGCTGCTCTTTCTCTGCTCTGCATACCAGTGATTCCCCCTTCTACCCAGCGTGCAGATCTGTTGTGCTGCTTCACTGCTTTCTTCAGTGTGTGTGAACAAGGTTTATATTGGTGATACCTTTTTATTAATAAAACAATACAAAAAGAATGACTTTTTACAATCAAAACATGTAACTTAAGAAATCAGCCCTTCTTTAGTTTTCTTTCATCCTTGTCAGTTAATTGAAATGATTTCTTAGGTTAAAGTTTCTTAACCCTTTTAAAGGATACTGTAATTGGTCTGTTTAATACAAACCTCTCACTCTCTGACATATATGATCTGATTTCATTATTCACTCAATACATTTAGTTTATTAACCTGCTCTGTCACTCCACTGGGTAGTTATTCATATAATAAAAAGTATTTCATTCAAAGAGCTTTAGTTTTCTAATGCCTCTCAGGTTTTTCTTGTGGAGTGGAACGCATTTTAATCACAATAAGACACCTCAGGATCATCTTTTCAAAGCATCTTTTTCAAAGCTTTTACGCCAGTGTGTGGAGTGTCCCGCCCCTATTTATTATTATTTGTATTTTTTGTTTACGGGCGGGTAAAAGCGCGCGTCTTTTATTATTATATTTAAAAACCCCGTGAGGATGCATGGCTGATCAGCTACTGATTATTTAACTAGCTGACAGTCATGCATCCTTACCAGTTTTAAATAACGAATGCAGACTCTGGCCGAGGGATAATAAGATAATTAACAACTAGTTAATCCCTCGGCCAGAGTATATAAAACTGCAGCTCTCTGCACTCGAGGTTGGGTGTACAGAGGAGAGTACGGGGAGCGGAGAGAGCGAGTCACATTTGAAAAAACAATTGCTAAAACGTGCTGGATTCTCCAGCACGACACTTACTTGTTTGTTTGTTGATTCGTTTGGCCCTTGTGCCTTTTTGTTTTGTGTTTTGTTGTTTTGTTTAAATCTTTTGTTTTGTTTATTAATAAATACGCTGAGTGCCATTGCACTCAGCTTCAACCGAAGTAATGTTAAAACCGCCCATCCATTGTTTTGGTTTCTACTTCCTGGTCCGTGGACGTCACCACTCGAGCCAGACTGTCACAGCCAGTCTTTAATTAACTTCTATAGCCAGGTAAACCACCTGTTCATTTTACAAAGCTAGAACCAAACAGCTGAGTAATACACTGTATTTCAAGCCCTCTTCAGCACTCTCGATGTGTTTAGTTTTTCATTTGTAACATTAACATGATGTTTTGTCTTTTTTAAAATCAATAGCAGTTAATTAAAGCCTGGAGGAAACGCTTTGATAACACAGCTCCTCGAGTCTCACAGAGCAGCGCACTCCTTGGCGTGTCTCATTGCTGATGACTCTTCTGCTGCTGTGGAGGCGGCTCTGTTGCCTGGTTTAGTTCGCAGCGCAGTCTGAGGAAGATTCTAAATCTGTGCCGCTGGACAGCAGGGAGGAATACTGTCCTGTATAAAGAATAGGATACAATAATACAGTTTAAGAGAAACTAAATAAAAGCATGTGGTAGAAATAGCAGAAATTACTACCTGGAAGTTTTTACTCCTGTGCTGTATTTACCAAAAACAAGTTCACACGCCCTGACCCTTCCGAGACTAGCGAAGAGAAAGCTGTGAAACTGCGCGCATGACTACGCCATTGTGGATCTGTTTGTGACAACGGCGCTCAACTTGAATTAACCTGATATACTTCTAAAAAACATTACCAGGGGTATAGCGTTAGTGTTTGAACATCTCATTCTGAAGAAGAGGGCGGAAAATATAAATATCGATAAACAAAACACAGACTATTTATCTGCGAAAAAATCACTGAATCGGCGCTGCTTCAGTCACAGCGTCCCGGTTGATTATATAACTCCCGTCGTGGTCAACTATCACATGGTACAGCCCACATCGCCGGGCACTCTCTCTTAAATATCTTTTTTTTATAATCTGCACATTCTTAGACAAGACGGATAATTACACACATTAAATAGCACTGGTGTATACACACAGAAGCAGCTATGAGAAAGAAAGACACGAACCATTTCTTTACATTAAATATATTGGTTAATTGTGGGCTCTAGTTGTTAACATCACTGAGCCCCTTGTGCCTGTGGATTGCAACCACAATGTGGAAACATATAGAGAATGTATGCGAATGGTCAATGAACATTGATTTCTAATACTGGACCCTGTCTTAATACTGTATTACATTCTGAATATGAATATAGCTGCATTATTAACTGTAGATAATACTTAGAATACCGGATCCATATTTAGCATTAAAAAGCAATACATGTGATTTCTTTAACAGTCGTTCGTTATTTTGTGTATCAGCCGCCACACAAAGCCGAGCGCAGTGCGGTATACTGTAATGATGCTCCAGTCAGTCTGCCCGGACTGCACCTGAACAAATCTTGAAAACACGAAGCCTCTAATAAGCTCATTTGTAAAAGTTAGTAAAGAATTGCGCTCTATAATATAACGAAGCTAAATTTGAACTCCTAGCTGGTGCAGCGAGAGGGAGAGAGGGCGGGGTAGAGAAGGAGTCTCCTCCATTTGCATGTTCTAAATGCCTCGTTTGGTTTTGGGATAGAAAAATGCGTTGTGGGACCGGCCGATATTTACACATGAACATTGGATCGGGGTTTGGTTTGGTCCGGTCTAAGTCACAATTCCGAGATACTGGCCAATACTCGTCAAGGGTTTAATATCAATTCGAAATTACCGACACTTTTTACATATTAAATAAAATACAAATTAAAGTTAACACACATACGTCACAGCACATACAGTTTTGTCACTTTTCATTCATTTATATGCACTGTACGGTTTGTTTGATAGGACACTGCTCAGCTGACTGTGGCGAAAACTGCCTTTATTGTGATCCAGCACATGCTGAAGTAAAATGCTAAACTAAACTACTTTATGAGAACAGTCTTTATGACAGTTTACTGCATAGCAGTACAAGCACATTTATTCTTTTTAGAAAGTGTTGGTAATTGCGAATTGGTGTAAAACCATTGATGAATACTGATCACTATCTCAGAAGTCTGTCTTACTAAGTACAGTTTGTGTTTTTCTGTTTGAATTGTACTTGAAATACTGTATGTGGGCTACTTAAGTTAAGAAATGATTATTAATAGTATAATGTATACCTTTCTTTTGTTTAACTCTATAACGCCACCCTCACTTTATTGCCAGGTTTTCCTTGGCCCTATAAAAAGGCGGTATAAAGAGGCTTGACTGTACTAAATATGTTTGTATTCCCCACCATCCACTTCTTTCACTCTTTTCACTGTTTCTTTTTGATTAGATAAACAACTGACCTTTCAGCTTACATTTGTGGAAACAATGACAGACAAAACCCAAACAGGTACGTGCCGGTTCAGTTGTTTATTCATTGTTTATCTGGCTGGCCCTGATCCACTTAAGACAAGCCCTGTAAATGGATCAAACACTGCTATGCATAAAAACACAGCATGAGTTAAAAAAAGCAAGTTAATCAGCCTGCTATAATAAATCTATTGCATTCTGCAATCTAGAAATCCATTGTTTTCAGTCACTATTTTAGGAATATGCCCTAAGACACTTTAGGGTAGTGGTACTAAACTGGCTTAGTCGCAGTGCAAAAGCAAGTGCAGTCTGCATTCTCGTTACGACAATTCACAGAGTATACATTTTGTCTTCTGTACTAAGAAACACTATGTAGATGAAGAGAGCTGCAATTCGACTAATTTAAATAAAGCATTTCCAGAGTTCAATGACATTTATAGTGGCATTGTTGGTTTGTAACCCGATACGGTAATTGAAAAAAAGGTGGCGTAATGCCCCACATTGACAAGCATTGCAGCTGGTCAATAAATGGGCTCCTATAACTCTCTACTACTGTATACTGTTAGGTTATTACCATAACCCTGGTTCCCCGAAAGAGAATGAAAACCCGTTACCAAATGGGAAGAGCCTCTCTGACCGCCAATCACTGAGCTGCCCTATCAGGGCCCTGCTGTGAGGGGAAAGTCCCTCCCACCTCCTGCTGAAGAGGGACGTCCTCACAGTAGTACATCGCCATTTTCTTTCGAAAACAGAGGTCAGCTGGGGACACGTCCTCGAAGGGTAATGGTTGTCATTCTCTTTTCAGGGAACCAGGGTTATGGTAATAACCTAACGTTCCCTTTCAATTGAATGACAACCATTACCGAATGGGAAGCTGTACCAAAGCTGTCGTGGCTCCAGATTACTGACAGTACAGCCTCACGGCGATAGCCTCAGAGCCCTCATGAGGCCTAAGGGCATGCCGCCTGCAACACCCTAGAGCCCAGAGAGGGTCTCGCTCGGTTTGCAACATCAAGGCGGTAAAATCGTGCAAATGTCTGACTACCTGTCCATGTAGCAGCATTGCATAGCTCATCTAAGGAGGTGCCATGAAGGAAAGCCCACGAAGTTGCCTGGCCCCTAGTAACGGGGAGTCCGTCTGTTCATGCACCAAGCGTATCACATCTGCCACCCAGTGCGCTAGACGCTGCTTCGATAGGGCCTGACCTCTAGAGCGGGACCCATAGCAGACAAATAGCTGGTTGGACTGTCTCCAGGACGCCGTCCTATCCAGGTAACAGCGCAGAGCCCGAACTGGGCGTAGCGTGTGCTGTCTACGGTCCTCCTCTGACTCGTGCGGGGGAGGTGTGAAAGTTTCCAAAACCACTGGCTGGTTAATATGGAATGAGGATACCACCTTTGGCAAAAAAAGGATGGATTTGTTCTTAATGTTACCCGCGAGTCATTTCCAGTGAAAGCCATGCATGTGTCATCGATGGACAGCGTGGAGCTCACTTACTCGTCTGGCAGATGTAATGGCTATTAAAAAATACCATCTTCAGGGGGCTCCTGAGTGGCGCATCCAGTAAAAAGCATTCGCTAGAGTGCAGGATGCGCTCTATAGCCTGGACGTCGCCGGTTCGAGTCCAGGCTATTCCCACAGCTGACCGTGGGCGGGGGGAGCTCCCAGGGGCGGCGCTCAATTGGCGGCGTCGCCCGGGGAGGGAGGGTTAGGTCGGCCAGGTGTGTCTCGGCTCACCGCGCACCAGCGACCCCTGTAGTCTGGCGGGCGCCTGCGGGCTTGCCTGTAAGCTGCCCAGAGCTGCATTGTCCTCCGACGCTGTAGCTCTGAGGCGGCTGCACGGTGAGTCTGCAGAGTGTAAAGACGCTGGCAGCTGACTGCACACGCCGGAGGACAGCGTGTGTTCATCTTCGCCCCTCCCAGTCGGGCCAGGGGTGGTAGCGGTGAGCTGAGCCTAAAAATAATTGGGCATTTCAAATTGGGAGAAAATAATAAAAAAAAATAACTGGCAACGACTAAATTAAAAAAAAAAAAAAAAAAAATACCATCTTCAATGAAACAGGGCGCAGTTCTGCTGATGCCATGGGCTCAAATGGGGCACCCATAAGGGCCCACAGTACCAGTTCTAGATCCCACTTGGGGACCATACTTTTTCATGGGAGAACAAGCCGCCGAGCCCCTTTAAGAAATTGCCCTGCCAGGAAATGTGCCCCAAGGGACACAGAGTCAATTTTGTCATGGCACACTGATATTGCTGCCAGGTATACCTTCAAAGTGGATGCTGATTTTCCTGCGTCAAACAACTGTTGTAAGAAGGTTAATATCGTCTCAATAGGGCAGGTCACAGGATCGTGACCTTCGGCAAGGCACCAGTCTTGGAAAACTTTCCATTTGTATGAGTACTGGCCTGGCCTCTAGTGCTTATCGTCCTAGCAGACTGTAGCGTCTCTACTACTGCATCTGGCAAACCTCGTCTGAATAGACGGCTCCGTTCAATGGCCAGTCCCAGAGTTGGAGCTGGGCTGGGTTCGGGTGCCATAATAGCCCCTCCGCTTGGCTCAGGAGGTCCTTGCACAGCGGGGAGCTGCCACGGCTGATCTGACAACATGTGGGGAGGAGAGAAAACCAGGGGCGTCTCGGCCATCTGGGTGCAACCAGCAGAACCTGTGCTCTCTCTACCCTAATCCTCTCTAGTATCAGGGGTAATAATGGTAGCGGAGGGAACGCATACAAGAGCCCCTGTGGCCAGGGGTGAGCTAGCGTCTACTCCCAGGGGCTGGTTCATTGATCGACATCGATCGACCTGCAAGATGCCTACTTTCACGTCCCGGATCTTGCAGGTCGATCGATGTGAACCAGTCACCCGGTTGGACGGACTGGAGGATACGCTGTGCTGTCAACATCTTGAACTTCCTCTGTTTGAGGAACAAGTTGAGGACTCTGAGGTCCAGAATAGGTCTGAAACCGCCGTCCCTCTTGGGCACCAGGAAGTACCTGGAGTAAAAGCTGCTGAGGGCATTGCTTGGATCTACCAAGCGCACAGCGTTCTTCTGTTGAAGTATCACTCTCGCTGGTTCGACGGTGGTGAGGAGCACACCCTTGAAGGGTGGCGGACCTAAGCGGAATTGTAGAGTGTATCCATGTCTCATTGTCAATAGCACCCAGGAGTCCTGGGTGCAGTCTTGCCATGGGTCATTGCCTTTGGTCAATCCGGTTGTGAGGGGGGTTGGAGGCAGCCGGGGCCCCTCAGGGGCAGTCTTCCTTGGGCTTAGAAGGGGGCGGGTCTTTCTTATGCCCCGGCCTCGGTCTCCAACCGGAGAACCGGTTACCCCCGACCGGCAGTGGTCCCTTGCCGCCGGTTCTGCCTCTGCCTGCTTGTCTGTTTTGGGGTGGCGGGCAGTGTTCAGGCCCTGTTGCCACCGCAGGCTGTGAATGCCATTTTGGGCGCTGGCGGTCGGCAGGAAGGCACGAGAACTTGGAAGCGACCTCCGTGGCCTTGTGGGACCTTTCAAGGCTCACATCAATGGTCGCTCTGAACGTCTGCCCGGTGTAATAGGGGCATCTAGCAGTGCTGCCTTCTGGGTCTCGGCGACCTTGGCCTGTGTTAGCCAGAGGTGTCTGCGTGCGGCTACCAGCGCCGCTAGAGACCTGCCTGATGCCTGACCTAACTCCCCATTAGGTCGGTCATCGCTCTTGTTACCGCCAGTAACTCCCCTGTGTCTGCCTCCGTTGCCCGCTCCTGCAGCCTCTCAGCCAGCTGTGTCTGGTACAGGACCAGTATAGCCATTGCATTGGCCGCCCTGGCTGATGCATCACACGCCATTTTCAGCATGGCGTCAGTCGTTCTGCATGGCTTGGACGGGCAGGTCAGGTCTTTGTCCCCTCTGGTGAGGGTGGATCCCTGCACCAGTACTGTGACCGTGTCCCCGATGGTGGGGAACGTGCCTAAGCCCGCTTCTTGGGCTCCTGCAGTGTGTAGCAGGGCCTCTGCTGTTCTAGAGGCCGAGGGGGCGGAGACTGGGTTACTCCAGGACGAGCGAACCAGCTCGAGGAAATCCTGGCACAAGGGAGGGCATGCTGTGGGTGCCCTTTCTTCTGTAGGAAGCGGTTCCCCTTTTCCTCCTGTTCTGCTGGCCAGGGGACGTCCGTGACTGCAGCTGCATGAGTGCCCGGAACCCTTCCTTTTGTGACATATGCAGCAGGGGCGGTAAGGAACCCCCTGCTGTGGCTTGCCCGATGGATGTGGCTGAGTCAGACATGTCTGACCTCGATGCTGTAACAGACCACTCGCCTGGGCTAGGAGGTCTATGCATTGGGGATGGGGAGCGAGACTGGGGAATTTGGGGCTGCCTGGTGGTAGGGAGCAATCTGCCCTGAGATTTAAACAGGGTCTCAAGCATTGTCTGCTGAGGTCCTCTCAATCTCTGCCAGCTCCTAAAAAACTGCTGCTCAGCCAAGCTTGGGCGTCTCTGAGGTGACTGTGATGGCGAGCGTCTGCGCCTGCGTGGGGAACGAGAGTGACCCCTGCGCAGTGACTGCCTGTCCCCTGGTGAACGCCCTGTCGAGAGGTATCGCCTCGGCGGTGAACATCTCGCTTCCTTGAAGCGCCTGCGCCTCTGCACTGGTGGTGGAGAAGGGGTTGGTGACCCAGGTGTGCGGAGGAGCTCCCTGGTCACTGTGGCGGGGGGGTCCTAGAGGACCTCTGCGGAGGACCTTGGACCACGGACCTCATTCTTCCCTGGCTTGGTGAAGGAGACTCCATTAGGGATAGGGCTGCTCTCCTGCGCTTAGTTCTATTGGAGAACTTTCTGCATGGAGAGACTCCAACTCACCCGCCAGTGCTTTGGCTGCGTGTTCTGGCCCCACACATCTGGCACAGGTCAAGTGCTCGTCCTGTCTAGGCAGCTTCGCCGCGCACTGGTGAAACCCAGCGGAGGACCCAGTTGATTGCACTGACATGGCGTCTTAGGCGGGGCTGCTGCGCTCGGTGCCGATGGGTAGCACGGTCGGTGCCGGGCTGTAGACGGCTCTGAAGCTATT
Source organism: Huso huso (assembly GCA_036884735.1). Lineage (NCBI taxonomy): Eukaryota > Metazoa > Chordata > Actinopteri > Acipenseriformes > Acipenseridae > Huso > Huso huso. The sequence goes on along the minus strand of CM072681.1, from coordinate 7,321,093 downwards.
CACTAGTGCCGAGTCAATCGGTGCCAGGATCGGCATCGAGGAGAGCGCTGTCGGGGCCGAGTCAATCGGTGCCAGGATCGGCGTCGAGGAGAGCGCTGTCGGGGCAGAGGAGAGCGCTGTCGGTGCCGAACAGTTGGTGCCGAGTCAGACGGTTCCGAGGTCAGTGCCGATGGTAAGCGCAGTTGGCGCTGGGCTGTTGGTGGATGGTTACACCGGTGCAGAGTCAATCGGGGTCGGATAGGCGCTGTTTTTCTGAGCCTCAAGGTCGGCGGGAAAACCGCGGTCGATGCCGGGGGTATGCAGTCGGCATGGTCAGCCGCTAGGTGAGCCCGAGGCTTGAGAGGGGCACTAGGCCCAAGCTGTGTGTTTTTTTTTTTTTTTTTTGGTGCTGTGGCCGATAAAATCGGCGTAGAGGACGATGCTGCGAGCCACGGGGTCTCCTTACAGCACCAGAACAGCTCTCCACACGGTATAAGAAAGCTACACAAGGCCTCGTGCAGTGAAAGAGAGTAATGGCCGCTTACCAATCTCCAAAGAGGGGTCGAAACCAGCTCTAGTTAGTAAACTGATGCAAGAAGTAGGTAGGAGCTCTCAAAAATGATCGAAATCATGATTCTACCGTGGATTAAATAAATTTGACGGTAAAAAAACGACAAATTAGCCAAATTCGGGCAAAGAAAGCACAAAGCAATCTATGACCTGTCTGAGTGAGAAAATGGCGATGTGCTACTGTGAGGACGTCCCTCTTCAGCAGGAGGTGGGAGGGACTTCCCCTTACAGCAGGACCCTGATAGGGCAGCTTTTTATATATGCTCAGTGATTGGTGGTCACAGAGGGCTCTTCCCTTTCGGTAATAGTTGTCATTCAATTGAAAGGGAACTCAAAATTCTATACAGTTATACAGTGGCCTGCCTATCCACAGGCACTCAACATCAGTTCAGTGCAGTTTTGTTAAACTGACGTCGAGTGCCTGCTGGGTACCTATTTTAGAACCAACAGTGTCCATAAAAATAAATGTTCTTAAAAATGAGAGCAACTGGCCCGGGATAGATACTGGTTTATTTAGGCTAATGTGGCAATAATAATAAATAATAATAATAATAATAATGCAATTATATAGACACGATTAACTCTGTATTTAAATCATTGTGGTTTGAAAACACTCTTGCTTATACAATGCTAACTATAAATTTTATTATTAACAGTATTAATATTTCTGAACACCTGCAATGCATGACAAAGGCTTACTGAAATGTAGGGGTCATGTCCTTTAAACATATTTTGAGCCGTCTCTTTTTTTTAATCAATCTCTACTAAAGGAAGCTGTTTCTTTTTTACCATCATATCTTGATTGAGTTAACAAATGACGTGCATTGACCTCACCTGATTCTATTTGAAGCTGCATTTTGTTCACCCAATTCAGCTTATTAATTTCCACTGCGTTAGTTTAGTCATGCGTTTGTTTTCTCTTGCTGATATTTTAAATTTAGTTTTTCTTATATGGTAAAGTTTAAGGGGAGGTAGATGGATGGAAAATAAGGCCACAATAACCAGAACCCTTGCTGAAATGCTAGCTACACCTGCCATGGGGTACGAAATATCCTTTCTCTTCATATCCTCCAAACCACTTGCTTTCAAGGGTTCTTAAGAAATTCATGCAAGTTTAAGTGTCACAAAGACTAACAGTGGCGGGGTTTACATTCACGTTAGAGTTGTGCCAAAGTGGTGCTTTAAGTGTTAAATGTAATGGTACTGCTGAATTGCAATAGCTGCGTTATATAGACAGGTCCTTACCAGTTTTGTCCGGATGGGCTTGCTGTACGTTTTCGGGGCCGTGTTGCTATCCACGCTCTACGGTTGTGGAAGAGCGACTTCAAGCGTCGTTCTGTGCTGGTGCGCCACTTGTAGGTCGCTCTATATTACACATTAGAACAATTATCCCAAAGACATACCCAAAGTCAGACACTTTGAGATTTGCCTGTAACATACAATGTTTTTAAGATGGCAGAGTAATTATTGGGAAGGTTTTTTTTCAAGCATGATGCATGAAAATCTTCCTTTGAAACCATTTTTTGGCAATTGGAAGAAATCCCGGCAATGATGTGTGGTATTCCATTTCAGATTTGGAAGTCCAGATTAAAAACCAAGGACTTGATCCAAGGAAATGGAAGGAATTGTTAAAGAACGAGTTTCAAGTTACATCAGTTGAGGCTCTCCAGCATTTAAACAAAGAAGACTACCAGGAGCTTGAAAAGCATGCAGAAGCTGACTGGGAAAGACGTGCTTTAGCCAAGCTGGTTAATGTTGACATTTCACCAAAATCAGGTAAGCAGAAAGAAGTGGTAGGATTAGCTAGTGCGTGGTGAGACAAGCATTACCCTGCTGACTTAAACCCTTCCCACCCGGGCGGCGCTTGTGTATCCCCCCCCATGGAACTTCCGGCCATAGTCAGCGATGGCCTGGATTGGAAGCAGCGATCTCCAGGCTATAGGATGCACCCTGCACTTCTGGTGAAGCGCCTTAGCTGGATGCAATGCCACTCGGGAGCCCCATATATTTTGAATTTAAACTAAGGCCTAGACAAAATCAAAACTTTGACAACCCACTAATGGCACTACAAAACTGTATTTAATAGTGTTTTCTTTTTTTCTGTTTAGCATCTTATTTCTTCTACTCATAAAAAGAAAAAGCTATGAAATACAGTTTTGTAAAGTGTGATAATCAGGTTGCCAAAGTTTTGATTTGGTCTGGGCCTAAGTGAAAAGTCTTTAACACAATGAAGGAGAAGTTGAGGTTGAAAAGTAATTGACATTGTTCCTCAGCTCTTACAGGGGAAATTGGCAGTAGATAAAAAATAAAAGATGAATTATCCTGCTTTGCGGTCCGAATGTCCAATACATCTGCTCTTCTGAAGCATCTCTCCTAAGCCAGTAGATGCCTTCCACATGTACTGTTGCATGCCCAGTGAAGCGTCGTATTGGCTAGTTCAAGTTCTGTGTGGAAACAAGCTCTGTCTGTCTGCTGTGTTTGTGGTTATGGAGAAAAGGCAGTAAAACTGTTCTAATTTCTAATAACTAAGGAAGTCCAGGGCAGCGACTGCCACATTTTGTTTGGTCACATTGGTAAACACATTTCTATACATGCAAATAAGGCCTTGATGAGAGAGAGAAAGGATCGATGCTGCAAATCTCCCTCCCGATTAGAAAGGGCTGTGTAAGGGGAAGGTGCGCTGCCTCCTAGATCTACCACCTCGGTGGTGGGTGGAAACCGGAAGGTGACCATATTAGGAGGGGCGCGTAACTGCAAGTACTCAGGACGATTCCATTGCAGTCAGCTGCGGGCAGCCCTCTATTGGAGAAATCATGGCACGCGTTGGCTGCAGGGAGGAGTTTGCTGGGTACAAAGGGGAAGCAGCTATGTCAAACCTCCCTTGCGCTGAGAATGAAACGCAAACGGCGGAGCCTGTATTGTTTTTATGATTTTGGATTACGTGTGTTTTGTGTTGCAGAGGAGGAGTGAGCAGCGGACCGGCGATTATAAAGAGCACGCCTTGCACTGCACAGCACAGCACAGCACCGCACTGCACCACTCACGGCACCACGCTTCTCTGGGAGAGAGCACTCTTGCGCACAGAGAACGTGGGGACGGGACAAAGTCCCGTTTTTGTTTATTTTTAAGAGAGCTGCCGTGTACCCCCCCAATACCATCGCTGGTAAAGGGGTGGACTTATTTTGTGTTCTTTGTTATTATTTTTATTATTATTAAAGTCCACAGACTGTTTTGGGAGAAAGGATTGTGTGGACTTGATTTATTTACTGCACCACTGCACCTGATCACAGGCCTTCACAGTACTGAGCTTAAAATATATAGACAAAGGGAATGCCATTGACAATCCCATGGAACTGAGTTGTGGGATTGGCTGTCAATCAACACGGTATAGCTTTTTTTTTTTTTTTTTTAACGGGCAGTTAAGAACAAAAAGCCTTATTTCCACATATTGGAAATGTGTTTACCAATGCTTGCTCATTAGCTGGAATTGTTTTTTTTCAGAATCACTAACACAGCAGAGACTTTATTACCACATGGAACTTGAACTGGCCAATACATGCGCCAGTACACGTGAGAGTAAATGTGGAAGGCTTCTCTACTGGCTCAGAAGAGATCTTTTAGAGAATGTACCCTTTAAAGTCCACGGTATGTCATTTCAGATGAAGATTTGGAAAAGAAGATCGAAGACTCAGGCCTTGATACGGAGAAATGGAAAAACATATTGAAAGAGGAGTATGGAATCACTTCATTAGTTTCTCTCCAGTACCTAAAGAATAGTGACCTCCGCTTACTTCAAAAGAAAACTGAAAAAGAATGGGAGAAGAGAGCCTTGAGCAGACTGCTAAACACTGAGATTGCACCAAAGATGACACAAGAGGATGAGAAAAGGGCTTTGGAAATGCGTCAAAAAATAAGTGACGGACTTGCACATGTAACTAAAGATCTAGAAAGCCATCTCAAAAGAATTGGGAGAGATGAGCTTGGCAATAACGATCTAAAAGCATCTGCTGATAAATCCTTGAACACTTTAACAGAGTTAATGAATAAAATGGACACATTAAACTCTAACTCAGTGAAACGAACAGAATGGACACCGTCTGATTTAATTTACAGAGCATCAGAAGGTGGCGTTTTCAGAGGAATCTTGTTCAGTAATGACGTTAAGGATGAACAAGTCTATCGAGGTATTATCTTGGATAAACCAGTGGAATGTTGCTTGCTCGGGCCATTCTTGAGCATGCAGGAGAAATCATACACCTTTCAGTCTTCAGAACATGAGAGCTCATTTGAAAGCAGTCTGCAAACATGTGGCGCTAGTTATTCAGCTGAACTCCATGCATCCTATGCAGGATTCAGTGTGGAGGCTGGTGGAGGAACAGCAAGCAGCTCTACAGATAGCAACAAAACAAGTCAGGCCAAGGAAGAGTCCTATGGATCTGTGATAAAACAAACATTCATGCCCATGGCTTCATTTGAATTCACCCACACACAGTTAAAGCTGTCTGAAGATGCCTTGCATGTCTTGAAAGAAATAGATGATTTTATGAGCAGAGATTTGATTCGTCGACAAATGGTTGTTTTATTGCAAAGTCAGGCTATTAAATTTCTGCAACGATTTGGGTCTCATGTAAATGGCAGCGTTGTCCATTTTGGAGGTATACACTGTGTTAAGGCGTCATCACATGAAGTTCATTCCAGTCAAATGAAATCAAAGTTCAATGAAATGTCCAGATCTATTGATGCTCATGTAAAGGCTTCCTTCTCATTTTATGGGGGTGGTGGATTCTCAGCTTCACACAACAATAGTGATGCCAGAGAATCAACAGGAACACATGAGACCAATACAAGCGACATTGATATTGCAGTTCAGATGATCGGCGGGCCCCAGGAGGCTTGTTCTATTCCAGAGTGGAAGAGAGGGCTGGTTGAAAACCAGAGCACCTGGAGTGTGATTGACCATTGGCCAGGCCAGCGATTTTATCCCAGTCTGGAACATCATTATGGACAACCACTTCAAGAATTTCAATGATCCAATGGGACTGGCTTGCATTCTGAGGGAGTGTTGGAGAGAAATGGTTGCAAGCCAGGCACGTGGAAAGGGTGCCAGAGTAGATCATCCTAAGTGGTGGGATGATGAGAGAATTGATGATTTGTTAAAGAATGGAAAACAATGGAAAAGCTTTGATATAACTGATGTAACTCAGTTGTGGGCAGTGAAGAGCTTAGAAAATCTGGTGAAGAGAAAGAAGTCTTTGACAACATCAGAAAACTATGAAGAGCAGGAATCGCAAATCAAAGTGAAGTGCGAGAGGCTGAGTAGTCTGATGGATGAATACATGGAGGAGAAGCAAGCAGATGATCTGTGGAAAGCCTTTGGTACTGAATTAATCAGCGACAGACCTAAAAAGGAAACAGGTGGACAGAGGTATGGCTACTATCATTTCTCACGTTTATCTTTATTATTCAAAAATACCAAGCTTTACCAGGTTTACTGTGCTCGTCATTTAGCATGTGTAAGGTAGCGGGACCCAGTGGCTAGTGAAATAAAATGCACAGGAGTCCAGATAGAGTACAATGGTGGAGTTTTATTGTACTGCCATCAGGTGCACAAACACAGGGAACAAAATGCAAACAATGAAACACAAGTTGCCATATACAGCAGACATTCAGGATAGACTCTATCCAGTATTAGTGTACTGCTATCATTCACCCATCCAACCCCACCCTTGGACTAAACTACTGTAACTGAGCCAGGACTGTACATGACAGTGTAGACATTTCTTTCTTTTACAGGGTTGCCCCTCATATTATCGGGGAACTGAAAAGAATATACGAGGACAAGTAAGTTCATTTACAACTCTTATCTGTATTTTACCGTAACAGTGACACCACATAACCATGTGCATATTCTGCAGTCAGGTAAGCTATATTAAATCACAGGTTATATTGGTAAATGGTCAGGGTTCGGCATTAGTGATGGAGCGCGGGAAGATTCTGCATCACACCATGGCATATACCATGGTTTACCATATTTATTATTTACCATGGTGTATATACCACCTTTACTGTTTGCAATACCCACAATATCTTACATCAGGGCTCGACAACCTCAACATAGCAAGAACGACTCAACAAAACTTAACGATTTTGAACTCAATTATCAGGTGGTAAGACCAACACTATAACACTAAACTTAAGAAACACACTGGGCAAGGCATGGAGTACAATTTTACTGTATTTAATAAAAATAAAAATGTAATTCTTTCAATAAAGACATTGCAGCTGCTATCGTCTTTTCAGTCAACAACGCACTGCATAAGCATTGATTCCGCACTTCCTCGTGACGCTGGCGTGCGTGCTCTCTCAATGCAACAACACAGAAGCAGGCTGACAAAGAGCTACGCTTTTATAATGAGGTGACGGATCTAATGAATGTTTTATTCAGTGTAATACATTGGTAAAGAAATTCAGAGGGGTCATCATACCTCAGATGGACTGCCAGTTGCTGACCCCTGTCTTACATAATATGATTTCATTGCAAACCTATTTAAATTGCAACACAATGTTTTAGTTTTGACAATTAGTTCTCATTATATTAAATGTTAATATTAAATTCCAGTACAGTACTGAGTGATGAAATATGAATTAAATACCTCACAATCTGTGGGTTATGGTGAATAAGCATTTTCAATTGTATGTGCTTCTCTCAACACAATTTACCACCTAGACATTGCTTTGAATCCAGTACTTTTGTTTTTCTTTACTGCTTGCTACTATCTCTTTGAACATGTGCACCTGACAAGGGAAATACCAGCACTCAGCCTTTAGATGCTCCTTTTTAAACACGTCCTGGTATTTATTCATTCATGTATTTATCAATTTATTTATTTATCTCTTATTCTCCCACAGAGAAGAAGATGCTCGAAGGTAAGTCTTTTTTTCTTTTGTTTTCTGGAGACAGTTCAGCCTTTAGATGGTCCTATTTAAACACGTCTGGTATTCATTCATGTATTGATTCATTTATTTATCCCTTATTCTCCCACAGACAAGAAGCAGCTTGCAGGTAAGTACATTGTTTATCTTTAGTTTTACAGGGTTGTAATATGCTATCTTACCTGTGTCTTCCCCAGTATCTACAGGGTACCCCTGCAATCTCCTGTCTAATAATAATAAATACATGAATAAATTAGTAAAAATAAAACAGTTTGATTGTGAAAGCCTATTAAAATAACACACTCAATTTGTAATGGCTTTTGCTGCTGTGCTAAATTTGTTTTTACAGATTGAAAAAACACACCTAATCTAACCAAATCAAAACTCTGACCCACCCGCTAATCGCAAATTACAAACCTGGTAGCCTACTGATGGCGGATTTTTTGTTTGTCTGAAGGTTATTCCACCCCAGAAGGAACCCACCATTGACACTGAGTTTGTCATTTGTGTTTAGCGGGTGGTTGAAGTTTTGACTTGGTCCAGGCTTGAATGTCACAGGGGAGGTACGGTGGCATGGTGGTTAGCGCTGCTGCCTCACAGTTCCAGGGTCCTAGGCTCGATTCGGCCTAGGGGTCTGTCTGTGGAGTTTGCATGTTCTCCCCGTGTTCTCATGGGTTTTCGCCGGGTACTCTGGTTTCCTCCAGTCCAAAGTCCAAAGACCTGCTGTTCTGGTTGATTGGTCACTCTAAATTGCCCTCTGTGTGAGTACGTGAATGAGTGGGTGTGTGTGGTGCCCTGCGATGGACTGGCGTTCTGTCCAGGGTGTAGTCCTGCCTTGTACCCTGTGTCTGCCGGGTTCGACTCTGGCTCACCGGACCCTAAAGGACTAAGCTAATATTGATAATGAATGGATGGATTAAATGTCACAGAGCAAGGATTATTTATTAAAATAATTTTAAACTTTTAACATTTTGTATTTTTGTGAAACATTGTAACAAATGTTGGTTGGTGTGTATAAGTTTATGTTCCTTTAGTATATTTGCATGTAATGTTTGCAATAATAAAAGCTTCTGGATACCCACAGTATAAATTGAAATGTTGCCTTACATAATATGATTTAATTGTGAACCTATTTAAATTGCAACATAATGGCTTAGTTTTGACTATTATTTATTATATTAACATTTTAAGTTATGCTAACATTTCATTCTAGTACAGTACTGAATGATGAAATATGAATTAAATACCTCACAGACTGTGGGTTATGGTGAATAATCATTTTCAACTGGATGTGCTTCTCTTACCACCATTTACCATGTCTTACCTTTAATGTGCTAGCCTATCATTTGAACTGTTGTTCACCCTGCTTTACTATGATTTACAATGATGTACTCTGCTACTGTATACTGTGTTATTAGCACAGTTTACAAGAATATTACAATAGTAGACTTGACAAAGGGAAGGCAAAAATAAAATAACAGATATGAGAGTCTACTAAATTAATAAAATTAAGAATGTGATTACGATATTGTGTATATATTGTATTTATCACAACGTACAAACAGTAAGGAGCAGCTGCCTCTTGTTATACTGTAACCCCCCCCCCCCCCCCCCCCCCACTGTGGAACTCTCTGCCACCTCTTATTAGAGGCTCACCATCACTGTGCTTTTAAAATCAGACCTAAAACTTATTTAAAGACCTTTTTATAATGAACTGTACTTTAACCCTAATTAACTTTCATTTATACTTTTAATCCATAATTCTATTTGAATCCATATTTACCGTGTAATATATTACAATTATAAACTGAGAAGTTAGACAGTGCTTTTAATACAGCACTTTAGTTTTTCTTTACATGTGCACCTGTCGAGGGAAATATCAGCGCTCAGCCTTTAGCAGCTCCTTTTTAAAGACGTCTGGTATTTATTCATTCTTGATTTATTTCTCCCTTCTCCCACAGAGAAGAAGAGGCTCGCAGGTAAGTCTTTTTTGTCTTGTTTTACAGGGTCCCCTGTATCTTCCTGCAATCTCCTGTCTAATAATAGTAAATACATCAGTTAGTAAAATACAAAACAGTTTTTGTAAAAGCCCAGTTAAAATAACATACTGAATTTGTAATGCTTTTTGCTGCTCTGCAAAAATTGTAACATTTTTTTAGTTTAAGTAATAAAATTCTAGAGGATGGATTAAACAACGAAGTGTTATTTAGTTTCAAATAAATTTAGAAGTTTTAACATTTAGGGGGTTATTCATAAGATGTAGCGTCTGTTTTTCCGTGGTGGTAGAGGCTGTTGCCGTCACGTTGTGCTTGTCTTTTACTGTCACGTTAGTTATTTTCCGCGAAGGAGGTTCCGTCAAAACAGCCCCCATTTTCCCGTTTGCACACACAGAAACGCATTCAGAAAACAATTTGCTGACGATAAATATCTTCTACCGTCACCAAAAATACCAAAAGTTCAGTGTTGTTTTACTCGATATTCGTTTGTTAAATCTGCTTGTTTTTTGACATGACCATTTTTTCCCCCACTAATTCTATTGTAGTGTATGTGTATTGTTGTGTTAGCGATGCGTTACAGTGAAAGCCAAAGGAAATTGTACGTTATGACGGTAACCAGTTCATACATCACGTGTCTTGGTTCAATACGTGCAGTTTGTAGTTTTCTGGAATGACAATCTTCGTTGCTGTCGCCTGGGCACTGCACCGGCTGATTGTTGTTTGTTTTTTTTCTCCAAGGCTAGTTCATCACCTCTTGTAATATTGAAGTATTTGCATCCTTAATGACTGAGCACGGTTTCTTAATTTTGTTTAAAATAATAAAAAATAGCCCTGCATGTTCGTGCTGTTGCGAGAGTTTTCAAATTCATACAGTTTAGTACCTTGACGAGCGAATTGCTGAATTATTATTATTATTATTATTATTATTATTATTATTATTATTATTATTGTTTAGTGTTATCGTGCACGTTGGGGTTCAAACAATCGTGTTTTTATATTAATATAAAATAGTTTTATTGTGCAACATGTAGCTACTGTATACTCTCAACTATACATGTAAACTTTGTAAACAAAAATAATGTCCTGTAATAACATTGTGTATTTCATGCTGCAGTCACTGAAGTGGTGCAGAATGTTAAATTACGGTCCAGATTTGCAGAATATTTACAAGACAAGCGCGGTACCTTTCATATCAGCGGTGGCAATTTGGGCATTCTTGATGATTACACAAGGCAAGGTTTCGGGTCGATATTCAGTAGCTAATGTATTTGAAATATTTGCTAAGAGGTGGAGAGAGAATGAAATGCAGTAAACCCTCGCGTGATTTCATGACTGCTTCTGCAAACCCAGCGATGTTTTTTTTTTTTTTTTTTTTTTTTTTGTGACTGGATTATAAGGATCTGTGGAAAAACTCTAAGGTAAGCCAGCCGTCAATGTCCATATATATTTCAGTTTACAATTATGTTAAAGAGAAAAAACTATTATTATTATTATTATTATTATTATTATTATTATTATTATTAAATAAAAATATTATTATTTTTGAACTTGCTGTCATGTACAGTCGTTCTTATCCTAGATTCACTTTTGGGGAATTGCCTACCTAGCACCCATTTGCTGCTATTATTGTTACCGGTACATCGCAGTAATGAATAAAATGCACACAACTTGTGCATTGGCACGGTCTTTTACCGTCAGCTACGTCATATATACGGGACACCTTACGTTTGCATACTAAACGCTATTGGTTGTATGAAGTTTTGAACGTGCGGGTACAACATGACCCGCCACTTTATTTATCCAGACAGTAGTTTAATGAATGAGATAACAATACCGCCACGGTTTATTAACGGGCCGTTGTGGTAATACCGAATAACCCTGTTAGTGTTCTTGTTGTTTAAAAAAAAAAAAAAAATGGAGCAAATGTTGCTTGGTCTGTATTCATTAATGTACTTTTTAACATTTGCGGGTAATTCTATTTGCAATAAAGAAATCTTCAGGATACACACAATATGAATTAAAATGTTGACTTAGTGCATAATATTATTTAATTTCAAACCTTTACATTGCAACACAATGTTTTTTTAGTTTTGACAATTATTTTTCATTATATTAAATGTTAACATTTAAATACAATGCGCTGAATGATGACACAGACTGTGGGTTATGGTGAATAATCATTTCCAATTGTATATGCTTCTCTTAACACGATTTACCATTTAAACATTGCTTTTAATACAATATGTTTTTTTTTTTCTTTACTACTTTCATGCCGTCTGTGTATCTCTCTGAACATGTGCACCTGTCAGGGGAAATATCAGCGTACAGCCTTTGCTAGCTCCTTTTTTTAAACACTGGTATTTATTCATTCATGTATTGATTCATTTATTTATTTATGTAAAACTTATTCTCCCACAGAAAAAGAACTGGCTGTCTTGTAAGTATTTTTTTGTTCTTTTTTGTTTTGTTTTACAGGGTACCCTGTATCTTCCCCAATATCTACAGGGTACCCTGCAATCTCCTCTCTACTAATAATAAATGAATTAATAAATTAGTAAAATTACAAAACAGTTTGGTTGTAAAATCCTAATAAAATAGCACACTGAATTTGTAATGTATTTTGTTGCTGTGCCAAATTTATATAATTGTTTACAGATTTAAAAAAAAAAAACATCTAATTAAGGCCTGGACCAAATCAAAAACTTTGATTCCACCGCTTAATCGCAAATTACAAACTTGGTACCGATGTCATCTTCTGTGTTTGTCAGAAGGTTATTACTTCTGCCCTAAGAGGGAAGCCACCATTAGCACAGAGTTTGTAATTTGTGTTTTAATAAGTTTTTGATTTGCTCCAGGCTTAAATGTCACAGAGCAAGGATTAAACAATTAAGTATGTTATTTTTTAAATAAATTTAATCATAACATTTTGTATTTTTCTGAAAAAATTTGAACAAATGTTGGTTGGTCTGTATAAGTTTATGTTCCTTTTAGTATATTTGCATGTAATGTTGTTTGCAATAATAAAAGCTTCTGGATACCCACAGTATAAATGGAAATGTTGTCTTACATAATATGCAACATAATGGCTTAGTTTTGACTATTATTTATTATATTAACATTTTAAGTTATGCTAACATTTCATTCCAGTACAGTACTGAATGATGAAATATGGATTAAATACCTCACAGACTGTGGGTTATGGTGAATAATCATTTTCAACTGGATGTGCTTCTCTTACCACCATTTACCATGTCTTACCTTTAATGTGCTAGCCTATCATTTGAACTGTTGTTCACCCTGCTTTACTATGATTTACAATGATGTACTCTGCTACTGTATACTGTGTTATTAGTACAGTTACAAGGATATTACAGTAGTAGGCAAATGGAAGGCAAAATTAAAGAAAACAGATATAAGAGTCTACTTAATTGATAAAAAATGAAGAACATGATTAAACGTTGTGTATAGTTTTATATTTATCACAACATACACACTGAAAAAGGAGCAGCTGCCTTTTGTTTTGCTGTACTGAATCCATATTTACCATAGAATATATAACAATTCTAAACTGAGGAGTTAGATGTTGCTTTTAATACAGTACATTTGTTTTTCTTCACTACTTTCATGCCTTCCGTGTTTCACTCGAACATAAAACCTGTCAGGGAAATATCAGCGTTCAGCCTTTAGTAGCTCCTTTTAAACACGTCTGGTATTTATTCATTCATGTATTGATTCATTTATTTATCTCTTATTCTCCCACAGAGCAAAAGCAGCCTGCAGGGGTAAGTCTTTTTTTTGTTTTACGTGTGATACCCTGTATCTTCCCTGTATCTTCCCCTGTATCTTCCCCAGTATCTAGAGGGTACCCCTGCAATCTCCTGTCTCATAATAATCAATACATAAATAAATTAGCACAATACAAAACAGTTTGGCTGT